>BPLQ01014170.1:51401-142681 GCA_021605075.1 Caerostris darwini
AAACGCTACACGGGTTCATGAAAGGAAAGATGTCCATAAAGGTGTCTTCGTGTCCTGCAACGCGGGACGGACATCCCATGAGTAGTCTACTCATTGAGAGAGAGAAACAGGGCAGCTTCTGTTGGGATGGAGCACCAGTAGGTAGAAGTCTGACTTGATTCCGAGTCGCTGAAGAAGAAGGGCAGTTCCCTAAGCAGAAGGGAACTATCCAGCATTTGCGTATCGTATGGAAGAAAACCCGGAAAATTCCCACCAGTTAGTCTGCCTAACGAGACAAGATGCTGAACATCACAAACATCATCAGGTCTTCTTTTGTTTTTGAAACAGTGTCTACAACAATGCAGCCAGCGGATTGAACCTCAGCCCCAAAGCTCAACAGCTGCGCACGTTGCCACTGAGCCACGAGTCGGGTCTTTAAAATGGTCAGAAAGCTTAAAGATTTCATGGGCTGATACAGCATTTACGTCGTGGTCAAAAAAATTCTAAACATATTAAATATTTTATCTATATTTAAACATATTTCATTAACTGCTTTTCACATTAGTTTAGCAACAAGTTAAAATCAATATTTTATTAAAATGCAAGCAACTAGAAAAATTCATTTTTATTGTTATGTTAGAATAATAAGAATAGAAATTCCGAAACTAATGACGAAAATTATGCGTTTAAAATTATGACGGATTAAGTAATCAAACAATTATTCAATCTCTAGCTCGGAAAAAATAAAATGTCTTTAATCAGTGATAAAAAATTGCAAAAAGAAACGAAATTAAATAAGTTTTACTCTATCAACAGAATTATGCTTCAAGGGAAATGATATTCTCCCTAAAGATTAATAAATACCATCGAGATTCTATTTAAAAAGATTTCCTAATATATTGCGAATTTTGGGAATTTACATATTATTCGATGCTTGCATACTTTTTAAACGATAATTTTCAATTTTCCTTTCTATTTGTTTTTTTATAAATATTTTAGTGTAGCTTTTTTTATTTGTAGCATGTGTTAATTAAATATACTAATAAAATGTTTCACTTGAAAGGAGGAATAAATGAATTTAGAAAATGCGATTAAAAAGAAGGAGATAAATAAAAATAATTCGTTTTTTTCTCCCTTTCTAAACAATTGCTTGGAATCTTTGCAACGGTTTTTGATTTGAAAAGATTTTTTTAAAAACATTTATTTTGAAAAATAATAATGAGATACGATATATACAAATTTAAATGTAAATACGTGAAAAAATATCATTATTTAGGGGGATTAAAGTGTTTCTCCAAAATAAAATTCAATTATCTTGAATTTTATTTAATTTGCTATTAGAACACACAAATTAAAATATTCCAGGGAATGCTTTAAATGACACAAAAGAAATAAATATTAAAACTCATTTAACAAGAAAAAATATTATGTTTATGGTTATAAAAAAGTGGTATAAGTTTTTATTTTTATTGTGTTTCTCAAAATTTGAAAAACACAATAAATATCAGGGAAAAGCGAAAACAGGGGAAAGTGAACATCTTGATGCCAGTATTCAATTGTATTGTTCAACATGCGATGGAGTTGTGTAATTGCGCGGTAATAGACAGCCCCTTCGGATACGCTGGATCTACTGATCTAGTGAGAATGACTTGGGTCATATAAGTCGACATTCAAAAACAATAATAATTGTTTGTAATTTTGTTTCTCAGAATTTAAGTTACTCCATGAGGAAATATGATACAAATACAATAATTAAAATTCACTTTGTTTGCAATGCATTAACATTCATTTAAGACGTTATTACTGATGAAATGAGAAGAAATAAGTAAATACTGTACAATATTTTTCCCACTTGATTTTTACAATTAGTAAATATCTTTAATATGGAATTATTTATATTATAAATATCTTTAAATGGAGACTCGCAAATAAAAGTTTACGTAAAGTTTGGAATTTAGGTGTCGTATAATCCCTTATTGGTGGCTTTTCAGTTTGGCGACAATTTGATGTAGGTTGTTAACATGGTTTAATCTTTGTTGAGTAGATATTGTTAATACTTTCTAAAGTGCCCGACTCATGACACAGTGGCAACGTGAACAGCTGGTGAACGTTAGGGCTGAGGTTCAATTCGCTGGCGACATTGTTTCAAAAGAGCATATATAGGTTATAAATATAAATATTCACATTTATTAGCAGAAAGTTTACAAAATATCTTAATATGAAAATACCGCTAATGAAAAAAATGGGAAAAAATTCAATTTCTTATTTTTTTTAAAAACCGATACAAATCTTAAGAATAAATTTCAAATTGATTATAAATACTGTGAAAAAGCACAAACTAAAGATTTCCAAGACATTTCATATTTTTTCGGAAAAAATATGTGTGAAAATTTGTGGTTATGGCATAACCCTACTTACGTTGAGACATATGGAGCAATTACTGTCCGTAAGTTTTAACATTCATTAGCATAGCTAGTTTTCAAGCTGATTAGCAAAACTAATACATTTATTGTTATAGATTTACGGTTTTATTATAGAGGCATGTAAGAATATAAGCTAAATATTACACATTTTTTTCACATTAATCAGCAAAATGAACAGTTGTTTTAACATCCAAGTCATGGAAATCGAAAAAAGCGAGATAAATGGAAAATTTTTTTTTTTTTTTTGTATTGAATATTGAAATCGTTATGTATTCTAACATGAAGTCATGTCATGACTATATATACATTGAAAAATAGAATGCAAATACCCCGTAAGCTATTCATGCTGATTAGCAAAACTAATATGTATTTTAACATTTAACATAGCTACACTTAAATTACTAAAACATTAAGGAAAACACTAACGCATGAAACGTTTTACATCAGTTAGGAGAACTAATATATATTTTTGTTTAAATGTGTTCTTGTTTATTTGCATGATTGTCCATACGGCATAGTTGTAAATATACCGGAAAAATATCAGGTAAATGTTTTGCAAAATTTTCCATATCTATTTGCAAAATTGATTTATACCTTAACATGGAGCTGACATTAATTATGGTAATGGCTATAGATACATCAAGATCATCATCAAGTAATGAAAGCGCAGTCACACACAAAGTAATCAGCCAAAAGCTTTGCCTTCCGGTGATTCTGGAACTGAAAAGCCAATCAAGTTGCAATCCCTTTCAGTTCCGGTAGTAAATTGAAATCAGAGCCCAGGGCAGGAACTAATCGTAGTTCGCCCACGATCAGTTGAACCACGACGCTCGAAGCTAATCTGAGGCAGGGATGTTTTCGCGCCCTTCCCCTCCCCCCCCCTTTAGATACCATATGCCCCCTTGGCTTTTGGATACCTTATGCCCTGTCGCCATACTTTTCGATGTCATCTCGTATCGAATACAGTTATATCGACTCTTGGTTTAGTGTAACAAGAGCAGCTCACATTTCACTGGTATCAAAATTCTTGAAGCTGCATGGTTCTCTCATTCCACCGTTTAATTATATATAGATATTTATTGAGAACTTATTGACATTTTGTTGAAACTTTATACTACTTGAGTACTTATTGAAACCATTTATTACATATAAAACTTATTGGGCATTTATCAAAGATTTCAATTTAGTAAAAACATATTTAATATCTAGAATGTTTTTAAAACAAATTTATCAGCCCGATTTTGAACGTTTATTCACAAACTTATAGAAGCTTATCTAGTTTTAAAGGATGTTTTTTCACTTTAGCACTATAAAATTTTCCCACATTTATAAAATTTTCAGAAATTACCAATTCCATCACATTGTCCCCCCATTAAATTGCAAAGGTATTTATTAAAGATGTAGAATTTAGTACAAATAAATGGAGTAGTAACTAATTACTACAATTAAATAAATAAATTAGTACAAATAAATGGAGTAGTAAATAATTAATACAATTAAATAAATAAATTAGTACAAATAATGGAATTTTTGATTATTTGAGATATTTTTAAATCCTTTTTGTGGTAGAAAATACAGGTACAAACATTTAAATGATTTTTATGATTTTGTAAAGAGGATACAATATTTTTAAAACATAGTTCTTAACTTTGTGATTTATTAACCACACAATATAGGAAAATGAATGAACAAAGTAACAAGAAATTGATTTTGTACGCGTCTGCCTTTAGCAAAAATTTGCAAAATCAAAATGAAAAATATGTAAGATTTCAAAAGGGCTTTAAAACCTAATGTATTTAACCATCTGGAAGTAAGATTTGATAAATTCTTGATGAAATTTTTTATATAATATTTGATCCTCCTATAAGAACTGTTGTTGCTGATTTTTGACTATAGACTAAACAATCATTCAAGAATTAATTTGTTGATTAGTAGTATTTTATGTGTTTCCTAAATGCTTATGATAGCTCAGGACTTGGACGTTCGTTTCTCATATAGAAGCTTTAACAATATTGTTTTTATGAGTATTGGAGATTTAGTTGACCAATGGCTTGGTAGATAATATCTTATTTTATTACAAACAAAAACAATACCAAACAGTTAAAGAGGAATTGATGAAAATTAATGTATAATAATATAAGATTAATTACTGGTACAATCAAGTTTAACTATTTAGTTGCTTCAATTTTCCTAATATAAAAGCAAGTTCTTATTGCTTCGAAATGACAGCGTTGCATTTAAATTCCTAAGAATATATATTCCAGATGTACTTTATAAATCATTAAATATAAGAAAATATTTCTGAAAATGTCAAATTGAATGCATATATAATAAAAAGAGCAATAAATTAAAAACTAAATCGAAATTAATAAAAACTCTTCCTTTTATTTGAATTGTTTTTTATTAATTTGTTTTTTTAATTCAAAATAATAAACTACATTGTTTAGTACGAACTACTACTAAAATTAATATTTAAAATAGTATACATCCTATAATAATCCCTAATTAAAGAGTTTTATACAAAAATGGAAATTTAACTATATGTAATTTACGAAAAAAAGGGAAAATAATAATAGCATAAGATAATAGCATTTCTCTATCCAAGCCAAACCAAGGTAACAAATCATACAACATACAAGAAAAAGTAAACCTTAAAGGGATTGTTACCTTTACAACAAGCTTTTTTAAAAAATCTAAACAAGAACAGTAAGAAGAATAAAATAATAAAATTGCAGAAATATTCAGGTAATTGAAAAATTTTGTTTTCAAATTAAAATACTAGAAAGCGGGAAATTATTAACTGAGGAGAAAATTTGTTTACTGAAAAAACAAAACCAATTTACTTGAATTTATATCAAAGAAGATTACAACAAAGGATTCTAGAATTTGAAAAAATGAAACACTAAAAGCAAAAAGTTTAAAAATTCAATTTAAATGCTAGATGAATAAATTATTTTCTGTTGCGGAAGTTTTATAAATGTCTATTGGTAAATTATTAAATTATTAATTTCAGGAAGCGAGATTGGAATTCAATTATTATTATGGAATTCTTTTTTGGAATTCAATTATTATTATTATTTACTTTTCTTTTTTTTCCCTTAATATAAATTATTTTTATCATATTTTTACTTGAAAAATGAATTTTTGTAGATTGCAATTCAATTTCTTAGATTTAAAAATAGAGTATCACAAAATTTAAAGAGAAAAAAACAATTTTTTTTGAAAAAAATTGAAAATACCCACAAATCCAGGAGCTGAAATGTTTACATTAAAAATCCTGTATTTCCTGAAGCTCAAAAATTAATTAAATAGTTCACAATTTCAATAATTCAGACTAATAATAACTCTTAGCAATACGCTACCTAAAAAATTATGCTCTAGCATAAGAAAAACACTATTGAGTTTAAGTTTACTAAAAACACTACTAAATCGTTAAATGCTAGAATGATTCAAATAATTTGATTTTGAATTATCTTATTTTTCTGAAAAATATATTGAAAAATATTTCATTGAATTCAAAAGTTTTTTGCTACATTTATATGAGAACGGTTAATAAATAAATTAATATATCATTTATTTTATTTTCACTTAATTATTATTTACAATTTAAGTTTAGAAAACAACAAATTTTTATTATTAATGAAAGTAGAAGAAGTTAATTTAATATAACACAAAATATTTCCTATTTAAGTGAAGAAGTAATTGTATATATATATATATATAATTTATTAACACTTGATTCCACTACTGTAACTACTGTAAAGCACATTTTTAATCAAATAATGCACATTTATTTGCCATGAAAAAAAAGAAAGAAACCGAAATACTAGTATATTTCGCGTCTAAGCAACAATGAGAGCAATGCATTATATCTTCAAGCTAGCATCTCTAATGTTAATTCTATCCTTACGCGTTTCTGAGTCTCCTTCAAGTTTCGATTCCTAGTGCAACAACTGAATAATCGATATTCCAATCGGCAGGATAATCGATTTCAGTGGAGTGAGGAGTCTGGACCCAATTTGCAGTTTATTACAGTTTAAACGATGATGTCTACGTTCATTCGGAGCTGCAGACAGAGAATCGAATCGATATTTTGAGGTCAATAGGTCACCATGCCTTTGCCTGTCTGGAGCAGTCCTGCACACACCCTGGTCTGCAAGAGGATTTAGTTCCAGAGTCCTAGACTCCCATAGATAATGTTCTTAACTAAAGAGCCATTCGGTGTTCATAACATATGATGTTAAAAACAACGATAGTTAAGAAATGGCTTTGTTAGAATCAGTTATTCTCAAATTAAATTATCTTGTAGTTTGAAAGTAAAAGAAATAGAAAGAAGGAATTAGGAATTTTTTAATCTTGATTAATAAATCCAGATGAAACCTTCAAACTAAAATTAAAGTTATTTTTTATCATAAATATCTCTTAGCAATTAAATATTTTATAATACTGAAATGATTTTCGAGAGATAACGTTTATAACGTAACTTTATAAAACATTATTTTGTTAAGAAAAATTAATTTCTTCGGAGAACATAAACGAATTATTACTTAGGTTATCAGTTACTACTGAAACGACACATTACTTAGAGTTTTAAAATGAATAAGCAGAACTAAAATAGTCAAAAATTTTATTCTTGATGTAAGACATTGAAGGAAATTAAAGAATCAAAATTAATTTGCCATTTATAATTCTTCGGTGTTTTCTTTCAGGAAATTTATTTCAAATTTTGATTTACAAAATACATTTCATTTTTCTTTTATGTAATAACATTTATTAAAATTAATTTGCTAAAATCCATTAAATTGTCCCTCAATAGATGTTGCAGACGGGAAAGATTCAACTAAGCAAAAAAATCTGGGAAAGGCAGAATTTTTAACAAATCTAAGATATTTGATTACATATTTAAATTGTGTTCGTGTTTGAGACTGACAGTAACATATGAAGTTATTAAATATAATTCATGAAAGTGTTGTAGAAAATAATTATCGATTAGAAAAAAAAATAGTTATAAAAATCTAGGAAAAAATACCAGAAAAATCTAGCGACGCAGTGGTAATGCGCTCTGAATGAGAAATGGTCCAATACGCATTTTTAGTGTGCAAAGCATTCATTTCTTTAATTAACGAGAAGAATTAGGGTAAATTGTGGCAAAGGGTTTTGCTTCCACGATCGGAAATGGTGGTTGAATGTTTAGAGTGTTCAGCCAGGTTACAGTTTAGTCAATTCTTCAGTTTCATTCTTAAGTTAGTCGATTCGACACACAAATGTTGGCAAGTTGCTTCTGAAAATTATCACAGAATGCATTACTTACCCCTTTTTTTCAGTGGGTGAATTTGGGTTGTAATAAACACCAAATTTTGAAGAATCTCTACAAAAATGCCGCATTATTTTGAATATATATTTCTTAAAAATTATGTGTGTGTGTTGGCCAAAAAATGACTACAATTTACATCCAAATTTCACCAAAGTTGACAAGAATACTTCTAATACGAAACCGAGATCACCTGAAATTTTTTTTTTTTTAAATTGTATCAATATTCTTCAAGAAATGACCCAATTAGGCTTTACACCAATTTGGCGACTATTCGGAGTTGGAAACATTTTTCATGGTTGAAGTTATTTTTTAAGCTGTTGTACTGTTCATAGACAGGCTGACGTAAAATAATTAAATAAATAAAACATACTAACCGATTAATTGTAATCCCCTAAAATTTTGTTTAAAAAAAATTGCATTGCCATTTTACAGATGAAAGTATGCTGGGTTTATCCTATATTCCTGTACCTCCAAAAATGTTGTCAATGTTTCAACTCTTTGTAATATATGTTACATACATATCACATCTACAGGTTTTTGTACCATTTGGATAACCTCTTCTTGGTGCATCGTCTTTTCTATATTGTCTTAGAGTGTACTACAATGTGAAAAAAAGTAAAAATATAAATAACTGATAAAATATTTAAAAAATTATAATAAAATTTAAAAAATCCACTGAGAACGTTCCATTACAGTTACTGTTTTCAGAAATTAGGGCAATTGCGATAATTGATAGGCTGCTGGCAGTACCTTTAAAAGTTCTTTCTAAGGCAATGTTACCTTCCATCGACCTTCGGAGAGCTGATCACAATAATCTTAAATGAAACACGAGGAATAGCGATGTCCGAGAAAATAATAGACAATTGCGTGTCTACGGTATATAACTCAAGTAAAACAAGTACTGTCGAATTATTTTATAAGGAATTAAATTTGTGGAACATAATTCCAAAATATAGGGTCCATTTAGAGTTTAGTCAATATTAAATTTCGTGTAAATATAGTAAATGTTGTGTAAAGATAGTAATTGTAATCCAAAGTAGCATGCATTAACTATGTCATCGAACATGATCAGCACATCGAAATAAAAGGCTTAGATGGAATGTTTGATGACATGACAAAGCCATTAGAAGATTAGAGAAAATGTAGAGAAATTATCAAATAATCTGATTAACACCGAACTAATTGAACAAAGCATTCTTAAAAGAGATTACCCAATTTTATTTTAAATATGAAATATTGTTGAATAATAATAGTGAGCATATGTGTAAAAGCGATAACTATAGTAACATAAATGTTTTAGCCTAATTACTTATGCGCAGAAAAATGAAAATAACGAATAATTGATTGACTATCCAAACTGTTTATACTAAATAAAGCACTGTAAACAGTTTTGGTTTATACACATTAAATTATAAAAAGTCAGTTTTTTTATAAAAAGTGTTCATATATTAAAAATTATTACAAATAAAATGTAACACATCTACAACTAACAATCTGATCGAAACAAGTCGTTTAAATTTTCTTCATTTATATAAGATATGTCGCAAAAATTGTTACACAATTGTTGTTCTTTTTTATTATAGTAACTATTTACACTAACAAAATAGTGTAAAGAGCTTTATTTTGTCAACTATATTTCTATAACTATTACTAAATTATTTGTACTTAACTACAACATTTGTTATACTTTTAAAGTTATCAAATTTATTCTCACAACCTACATAATATAGAACTTCTTTTATATAAAATCCTTATTGAAACAATTTATTTATTTATTTTCATTTACATAACAAATGCTTAACAATGATTAGTTTCTTTCATTTCTACTAAAATGCCGAAAACTTTCCCTTTCTCAATTTACAACAGAATAAAAATAGGATTTCGTAGAAATTCTTTATTGCGTCGAAAGTATTTTTCATCTTATGCAGTTCGATTTCGATGAATAATCATGTATTAAGCAAAAGTTACTTTTTCATTACAATGCAGACTAGGTAAAAATAAATAAATATACAAAATAAGATTTGCGTAGGTTTAGAATTTTCCTTTTATCAAGAACATTCGTCGTATTTTTCAACATGTCTAACTTTATTTAAAAAGTACAAAGAATAAATTTTTTCACAAAATCAAAATTCTGCCTACCATTTTGAATGTTTCGCTCATGAATTATTTATAGGAGACATCTAAGACATGAGAAAATGGTAGGCAAATAAAGTAATAATTTCACTCTCTGATTTAACCAATTTCGGATACCACGTAAGAACCACGTATCAGAAATCTTTAAGCACAGGTATTTCTCTTATTATTAATTAATTTCTTTTTTAATTTAATTAATCTTCTATCGAATAAATAAGGCTATGAAAAACTGAAACCCACTTGTGAATTTAAATTTATCATGTGTAAACATGATCTTATCACTGCACAATGAAATACTTTTAATAAGAACTTTCGCATAGCCATCAAAATTTATTTATCAATCAATCAATTTTATCAATAATAACTGTGCATTTTGTATTAGTAATTTAACTTGATAGAGAATTTGTGGTATTCTTTCTAAAAAAAAGTTTGACAACAAATTTCAAAGGAACAAGTAATATAATTTTTTTTTTTTTAAAGTCAATTCCTACTTTTTTTTCACTTTATTGCAGAAAGTCCTTTATACATAATTTTCATTCATTTTTTTAAGTTTATCTGGCGCCATCTATTGGTAGATACATGCAACTTAAATCTAAAAGAAAACTAAAATGAATTAATTAAATTTAATGAATAAATTAATATTTGAAAAACTTTATAAACATCAAATGTCATCCACTACAAGTTAAAAAAAATGTATTTGAACTTGAGTGGATGAATAAAAAGTATTTTATGAACGATTGAAAATTTGAACAAAATATATATAGGGAGAGTGTGAGCTAATAGAAGGAATTAAAAAAGAAAGAGTAGGTGACTGAAAGTTATAAATTTAGAACAATGGGAAGAATATCTGACCAGATCTAACTTAAAATTAACTGCAACCAACAAGATTAAAAATAATTGTAGCTAATAAAAAATGGTTATTTAATGGACTATTTTTATTAGATATTATACCTTATTTTAAATATTTTTTGGTTAAATTTGTTGTATTTTAAAATTCAAACAAGAAAAATATATGTATTTTCCTATAAAGTAAGTAATACAATGTTATTATAATGTGCCTATGAAGAATATTTTCCTAATTAATATTAACGTAAGAAAATTAAAAATTTTAGAGTTTTGATATCTCTATTGCGAGTTATTTTCAAATTGTTTCCTAGTATCTTGTTAAAACTATTAATTTTAGTGTATTATAATCCAAGCAAAACTGTGTTTAACTTCCCTTATTTTTGGATACAGATAAAACAAGTCAATACTTCCTCACTAACACATTAAAATATTTTTAGTTGAAAAAACATTTAAAATATAAAAAAACAGTAGTTTTTTTCAAAAATTACTCAATTGTCAAGATTTCTTCATTTTATACAAAAATTAGAGTAAGAACTTCTTATTTTTCGGATGTTATTATAATCCTAGCATAGACTACAAAAACATAGCATCCAATTTGTTTTTTGCAATTAAAGTAGTATTGTGTAATTTGGAAAGAAAAATAGTATTAAATCAGAAATACCTATATAGAAGGTGATTCTGTAATTCCTTATATAATCAAGAAGGCAAAAATTGTTCTAGAAAAGCGACTTATTTCAATTTTTATTTTTTGTAAATATATAAAAAAAAATTTTTCGTCATTGAATTAAAATAAAAATTTATAAAAACATTTACAACTTAAATTTTTAATTATTACTCTTTTAAGTAGCAGAATAATAGAAAATTCTTCGGCAAGTATCTAAAAACTTCGGCCTTTTCTAAAATTTTATTTTAATTTTTGCAAATTAAAAAAAAATACAGTTTTATTAAAGTCGTATTAATCGCAAAAAAATCAATCAGCACTAACAGCAACAATAAAAAAACCACTCAACACTAAAAACAACAATTTAAAACAAGGCATTCAAGAACAACAATAAAAAAAAAATCATTCAACACTAAGAAATACATTTAAAAAATCATTCAGCACAAGGAACAACAATAAAAAAAAATCCGATCTGTGTAGAAAGAATAGTGTTATGGTTTTATTTCTCCAAGGAAAAGAAATATTCAAAATTCCATTTGGAACTACCTGTTTTTTTTCAGACTTTTACCAGAATAAAGAAATACATTATTTTAGTGATACTTATATTAGATGGGAGGGGGGGGAAAGCATAAACTTTCAACGAAATAAAAATTATTATATATATATAAAAAATCCGAGCATTTTCTACAAAGGAAGGAAAAAAAAGGACTTATCAAGTCCTAGTCTTATTATTTTTCGTAGCCCATTAAATCACGAAAAAGCATAGGAGCTTGAATATGACATCATTTTCAGTAATGCCATTCCCGAACGCCGGAAGCTTCTTAAAGGAAGCTCTCCTCAGAGGTTTGTGCATATTTTAATTCAGTGTTCGAGATGTTTCCTATGGTGTTATTGATTTTTGAAACTAGTTGAGCAGCATAAATGAGCAAGAACAAAAATAGCTGTAACAACCTCTACTCAGCCCCTCATGGAAATAAATTTTAAAACACTACAAGCGGACCCCACTTTTCGGAATATCAAAGGGCCTATCTACTAAAGAGGCAATGTTTCTTTATAGGCTCTCATCCGGAGGTAATGAAAAGTTGACAGGCAGAATTTTCAAGATAGTAAACGAGGGATTGCTACGCATGTGTGGAGTTATTTGGGAGTGGCGAATTTCCAGTTCGGTGCATTGGTTTTAAGCTGTGTCCAGATTTGAAATTGTAAGGCGGAGCAGCTTTCGTGATTCGATTTGTTTCTGTGTGTATTACAAATGCAAAACATGCGAGAATGTTTACGAACTAACGAGGAGGAAAAAAAATGTCCCCTCCAGATAGAGTTGATTGTTGGTATCAACGCATCAAAGCATTTACGACCTTCAGAAACACGACGCAAAACTTGCTGGTAGAACCGCGTGCAGATTTAAGCGTATGAGCAGCTTTTCGCGAAAGCTTTCATAATCAGTTTGTTTTAGTGTGAACGAAAAATGCAAAACATGCGAGATGTTTGTGAACTTTCAGAGAATGTTAATCACTACCGAAGATATAGTCGATTTTAAGTTGGACTTCGTGAAATTTATGAGCGCTTCAAAGAAATACAACTAGTAAGGAGAGATAAGGGGTTTTTTAATGTGGAATAGTTACAGAAATGCTCACGGCACACACATTAATACCTGGGAGCGGTTTTACATTGTTGTTTTGAAGCTTGGATTGTGTGCATTTCTTGAATGGCCCGGGTCTTCCAAATAGCAAAGAAAATTAAATCATATTTTGAAAGCTGTGTCCAGATTTGAAAAATTTGGCTCTGTTATCTCCTCGTGCGAGCGAATATTAAGCATCGTTCGGCAGACCGTAAAACCTTTGATGCGTCTCCTAAAACAGATATCAAGCAGAGCAGTAATTCTTCTTCTCTGAATGCCAACGAAAGAAACTGCATGCGTTTCAATTACCCTCCTAACTGCAGCAAATTGATTTGGTCAGCGGCTCTTATAGATTTCATGCTCTTATGTGAAAACTAAAATAAGTAAACTAAATTATTTATCAGAGTGTGGAATCCGATAAGAGATGAAAACTATTACAAGCAGTAATGATTTGAATTCAGGAAAAAAAAACTGAAACGTGTTTGCCTTCTGCAGATTTCTAATCATTCGTTTAGTAAAGTAAATTTAATCGTAAGTAAAATGAATAAGAAGGATGTTCTAACATGTTCGATAAGTGAGGATAATTTCGATATAAGAAAATCTGAAAAAGCATTTGCTTTCTAGAGGTTTATATCAATGTCTTGAGTCTAGAATCCTTGATTCTATTCTCAAAAATTAATCTAATGGTTAGCGTATTCAGCTTCTAAACTAGGGAAGCTCAATTAGAAGCGTGATAATTAAGATGAAGCAAAAGTTCTCGTACTTATACCATACACGGAGAGATGAAGTTGTAGGTCTATACAGTAACAGGGTAAATATTTGAAGGAAAGATTTGTGAGCATCAATCGCAAAGCCGCTTTTTCAACATTTCAGTGTGACAACGAAAAACAAGCCCCCGTAGCGTCACTTATCGGTGGGCCCCCCCCCCCCAGTCATCTTTCGGAAGATTGTAAAACCTTTGATGTGTTACCAAAAACCTACTCTATCTGGAGAGGAAATTTTCTCCCGATTTTGGTCAATGACAGGTGAACTATTGATTGTATTTTATACAGTCTTCACGAGAATTGATTTTTCTAAATGTCATGTTCAATCAGATAAACATAATTTTGTATACGGTTTATTATGTTTTACTTGCATATAAAAATAGATATCACAAGGTTGAACTGAAGGAGTACATTTTTGGAAGAATCTCTGTACTGCACAAGTTTGTGATTTCACGTCCTCTTGAGAAGATTCCGTTGTATAAATCATGATTGGTGTGGCAACCTAATTCTAAGATAATTCATAGAAACTATTAGAACTGTTTGAATTTATATCGTTTTAAATTAATATCATACTTCATTAAAACCCAATAAAAATTCAGTAATTTCCAAAAGCCTCGAAGAATATCGAAGTATGAAAATTTAATAATTCAGGAAAGTTTAAATATCAGAATTCGTATCTTCCTAACTACGATATAAAATCCATAATCTTCAGATTATTTATAATTGCAATAACAAATCAATGAGCACTCCTCGTCATTTAGAATAGGTTACGTTTTTAAGTTATAGTGTTATTCACTAACACATTGTAATTCTTAGGATAAGAAAAGATGTACATTCCTATTCACACTTTCATTCTTGTGAAAGAAACAGGGTGACAGAGAAATAGATCATATTATTTATATAACAATAGGAGATAAAACAATTGGCATGATTTGTATGTTAAAATAAAAATGTATATATTATTTGAGTGAAAAGTATCACATGTTCTAAATTAAATTATATTTACCTAAACAGTGTTTCTGTACACATAGTTAAGCTATCCCGAGCCCAAAACTGAACCAAAATTGCTTTGATTTCGCCTGACACAATTTCTTTCTTATGAATCGATAAATTGATAAAAGAATAATTTTGGACAAATATTTAAGTGTAGATCTACTGAATGTCAAAATGTATAAGTACATATTTGTGGATTAATATTTACTGTATTTCGTAAAAAATACTGGTAAATATGACTTTCATGTCATAGAATTATCTAATCACATTTGATATTCTTTATTTCACACATTACTTTTCTTAAATTTTCTTGAAATAAAATTCAGTAAAATTATCACACAAATATATATAGCTAGTTGATATACATTACATTAGAATTGTGAATAAATGCATTGTACAATGCATTAAAGTGATTCTGTGCATTTTTGAATGAGTCCAGCTTATAGGTTGCTTTATTATAGATAGTAATTTTATAATATAAAGTTAGTTTTATAATATAGTATCCCTACGATATATCGCACCTCGCTATAACGCTCGTCATGTTTCGAGCACTTTTTTAAGGGCAAAAAGTCGCACAATCCTTTAAAAATCTTTTATTAATACGCTTTTATTAGTTTCACCTGTATGTTTGTTTGTAACTAACTCTTTGGGCTCGATTTTGCCCTACTTTAAGCGATCAGATTTAATTTAAACGTTGTAGACTTATCAAGGGCCGACGACACTAAAATATTTTGATAAGTTTTTTATCTCATCTTGATTAGGATCGCCAGGATTAGTGATATTATTTTAACTTATGAAGAGCAATTGAACCAATGTAGAATGAAAGTACCTAAGACATTCAAATCTACGTGGGACAGTGGCACAACGGATAACGCGCCTGACTACGGATCTGGAGATTCCCTGTTCGAATCCTGGCTGGCTAGCTATATTCGCAATTGGCCTTTGTTTTACTCACAATTAAATTATTGTAAGAACTATAGTTCTAGTCCTTCGTACCGAGACCTCATTTAAATATTATAGTTTAATAACACTAAAAAACACGCTTTTAGAGTTAATCAAACTAAAAAGTAAAAAATGATTGTTAACATAAGAATAAAATTAATGTCGCTGTTCTAAAAGCGTGGGGTGCTTTGTATGACATTTTTAAACTAACTCTGCATTTCGGAATGAAACTAATGAAAAATTATAACGATTGATATCGAGCTTTTAGAACAGTGACATTCGTTTTCTCGTCAGTCATTTTATTATTATATTAACAATTATTTTTAACTTTTTGATTAACTCTAAAAGCGTGTTTTTTTAGTTTTTTTAAACTATAATTTATTTTTTCCCAAAATCCGATATGACACTATTATCAAAATATTATACGCCTGTACACTTACTGGATAAAATTTCCGAAATAATAATTTCATTTGGTTTCTTTTCTTTCCAGGGTTATGTTACGGACCGTGAGTTATTGTCTTCATGGACTTGTACCTGCCTCCTGCATCTGTGCTGACCGCTATGACCGCGAGGCGGTGGTCAAAGCTCTCGGGGATGAAGCTGGTCTTAAACCACAGTTGGTTCTAGGTCAGCTTTCGTCGACACCCGACGAGTTACTCAAGTTAGACCAGGTGAGATAACATTCTTTTCAATGTTAACAATTTCAATTTCTGTGTTCCCAAATGCTCAATCTCTAGAATCAATTTGTCTTTTTCGCTATTTTGATATTGAGTCAATGTATGACAATTCATTTTATAGGTAACGAGCCATACTGTGAGTTCAATCAAAAGACTTCTTTCGTTGAATACGAGTTAACAATAGTCACAAATTTATTCAGTAAAAAAGGAAGTTCCTGGATACTTTCTATCCCCCAGAGAAATTCCTAATTGAAACTTATACATTAGCAAACGCCAATCATCGATCCTGTTATGGCAACCCAGACAGGAGCCGCCGCCAAGATCAATGATTGGCGATCTTGGCGCGAAATGTGAAATTTTTTAAATGTGGAGAATTAAAGCGCAAAATGTGAACTTAAAACTCTCAACTCAATTCTTTCATGTTGCGCGTGGAATTAAAAATTGAGTTTTTCTTTAGAACACAATTTTATACTCAGTAAAACCATTGATATTTTAATTTCAGGATGACAATCAAACCAATGGGGGCCTATCATATTATTAACTACTGCAAAATTATTAAGAATCATTCAGTTATTGTACTCGTACTTCAGTTTGCGCTCTTATCTGAATCAAAAACATAGAAAATGCATGGAACATTTTTTATAATTTCTTATAAGAAACCAAAGTATGGTGTTGTCACGGGCCATACTTTGCTATTGGTCGTTTAATGCATTAATGGGAATTGGAGTACAGGTAGTTTCAGAGGGAGAAGTATTAAATTGGAAACTCGTCATCCCTCAATTGACTCTTTGTTGATACTTTGATCTTTTTGTGGTTTTTTTTTTCACAAATCACACATTTGGGGGTAAGTTTCTCCCAATAAATCTCAATGTAAATAACGCTGAATTTGGGCAAAACATCGATAAATTTAATAAACTCACGGATTTCATGGGTAAATGTTTCGTCATTTGTTAACAAAAGTAGTTAATTGTCGCATTAAAAATAAATTGCACAGTACCAAGAATACCTAAAATTTAATTTATAATAGCAACAAAACAAGAGTTTAGAAGGTAAAGAATAAAGCAAAAATCACAAATTTTAAATTATAGATTTCTGTAGGGTCTTTTTTTTTTTCGATTTCAAATCATACTGGCTCTCTATTTGAGCAAATTCTGATGAAATATTCTGTCAAAACAAAAGTATAATAGCTCCTATCTAGTTTTATTATTATTGTTATTTTCCCATCGAAGTCGCTTGGGCTATCTACACATAGTACATAAACTCACTAAACATTTTAACAACTTCAGCTAAGCCCATTTAGGTTGTTTCCTACGAAATGGGAGTAATAATACATTCTGAGGGGATTTTCAGAAGTAATTGTTTAACATTTGTGAGCCGCGTTCAAGAAAACCCAGAAAAATTAATCATTATTGTAGATAGCAACCCTGTTGTTTCAATCGACACCGAGTCTATTTGTTTTTCAAAGTAGTCACTGCATTGACCCCACGTCATCAACAAAAAAGAACTCTTCCCTGCTCACAATAACACTGGGCCAGAGAAAGGAACGTCCCAAATAATATTAATTAAATTAATTTTCCTAAATTATTGTTGAATTATAAATATTAGGAATAAGGAACTAATACAATAAATAAATTTTACAAGAAGTTTCAAATCAAATAGTTTGCATCTTTAATAAAAATAAGTAAGAAAAAGTATATGTTGTGCATAATTTGCGATGAACAATGTGCTTTTTTTCTTACATCTTTCAGTTTATTTTAAAAGCATCCAAATAAAAACAACTAAATTTAAGAGAATTCAGAAAAATAACAAGAATAATAACGGTGATAATAACCACTCATGAAATTTGAAACTCTTGAGCAAACAAAATATTATTTGTTTGAATAACAAAAACTGAATATCCTCTTTTTTATTTGAAATCCGAGCTAAAAATATTTGCATCTCAAAAAGAACTATGTAACATAATTCTAGGTGAATTTCTTTTGTGTTAAAGTACACTAGATATTGATATGCGCGTCAACAGAAAACTCAAGAGCTCTCTTCTACGAAAAAGGGCAAAATATTCCGAAGAAATCCCCTTTCAAATAAAATTAGGGTCACTTAATCCAAAAAAGCAATTCCATTTATTCGTATTACTGTGGAGCTTTTCACAGCGCATTATTAATGCATAAGCAAATAAATGTCAAGAAAAATGTCGATAATATGAATAAAAAAGAAGCCATAACTTTTTTTTTTTTTTTCTCCTCTTCATGCTCTAAGGTTGCTGGAATGGCTTTTTAAACATTGCAAAATTACTTTTTAAATATTTTAGAAGTTTTAATATTTTATGGATGAGATAATACTTCTCTCTTCGAATAAAAATAAATTTTAAATGAATGTTGGCGTAGTACATTTTCTATACTCTCGTTTTTCGACCGCAAAGAAAACTTTTTATATTATTTATTTATTACTTTTTCAGTTTTTTTTAAATGACTTCTTCAGGGATAAATTTTGCTATAGGGAGAAAAAAATGACTTAATTTTTGTTTTATTACGATTTATTTATTTTATATTGATAATTCAAACGAAGGTAAACAATAGAAATGCATAAAAAACCATAACGTACACATGTGTGGCTGCTGAGCGTAAATAGTAATTTATAAGTGAAATGATTTCATACATAAATTATTCATTATTATTCCGGGCATTAATTATTAAAATTAAACGCATTTAATATATCTGGTGTCATTTTAATCCGGGAACTGACTAGCACTCTGGCGCTATGAGCTAGAGGGTTCGAGTCTCGGCGGTACCATGGATGTTTGTAGTGGTTCGGAATCCACTTTAAATCGTAGGTCCCAGTCTAATATGACGGTAGAACGTTGGGGCGTAGGGCTGACAATCCACCAGTAAAAAAAAAAAAAAAAACTTCTCCTGTCTCGAAATCTGCCAGTAGACAGCATTGGCCCTCCATGGGACTGTTACGCCAATGAAGAAGAAGTTATTTCAATCAAATATTAAACAACTTGTTCAAATAATCCAACAATACTGACAGTCGAAAAACTACTTCATGCTATTTTCATATTCCTAACCGTATACCATAAATACCGTTATCAGTGCAGCCAAACCTTAAGATTTGTATTTTTCTTGTTGAGATATTCTGTAGTGAATAACTTATCATCAATTTTTTTTTTTTTTTTTTTTTTATTTTTTTTAATTATTATATTTTTATTTATTTTTTTTTTTTTTTTTTTTTACATTTTATTAATGATTATAATTATAATTGTAAAAATTAAATGTCCCCATATGTGACCAAGGGCATCAAGAGGTTAAACGGCAAGTTTAACCTTAAATCTAATGTCTCTAATGAATTCAAACGCTTCTTTTTCAAGACTATTTAACACGTATTTATATAAAAAGTTGACATAAAAATAAATGTTATGTAAGGAACACTTTTCTTTTGTTTAACTTTTTTATTTCAATAGGCAGCGAGTATTTTTTCTCTTGTAAATAAATAATATGACCCAAGTAGTGCTTCTGCGGTAATACAGCTAGCGTGCAAGAATCAGGTTTCAATCCTCTGGTGGTGTTCATAGCATTCAGTGCTCTCATAAACGAGGAAGGCGATTGGAACGCGATTGTGTTTATAAGCGACTTGCATCGACACTCTGACTTCTTGGTGAAAACTTTGCTGGTTTTCACAATTAGCACTAAAAGTTCTCTTAGAATGCAATGCTTCCTTTCATCATCGTCGCACAGTAGGCAAAACACCCAGATTTCTGGCGAAAAACTAGCTTTTGATGCAATCATCTTAAAAACTGTTGTAGCTTGAGAAATTCAAATTTAATCATTTTAAAGCTGTTAGAGGAAGAGTTTGTTATTAATTTAACACTATATTAAGTTTTTCATTAAAGATCTAAGATGGTATTGTGGTTATGATGTGAGAATGTACAAGTTCTTATTCAAATAATAAAAGATGAAACACCCTAGAGTTAAAAGAAATCCTTTACTAATAAAGCGTAGGATCCTGGAATGTAATACAGCTTGGATTCACCTAGGAATCGATTCATACAAGTGCTAAATAGTGTTTTGAGGAATATTGAACGGTTCTTCATAGAGATATTGGGAAATATTCGGTAGAGATCCCGATGAAAGACATCGATTCCCGATTGAACGTTCTAAAACAGACCATAACAGTTCGATGATATTGAGGTAGGGGAATTGCAGGTAGATGTTTTACTTCATTCTCCTGTTCATCAAACCATGTTTGGACAGGTCCCGCTGCATAAGTAGGATCATTATCATCCTGGAAAATTCTATATCCTGCAGGAAATAAAGTTTGCATCATAAAATGGACCTGAACAATTCAAACTTCTCTATACTTCTCCAGAGTGATCCTTCCTTTTGAGGTTACTATTAGGCCAGCAGAAAACCACGACGTGGCTGTCCATAGCCTGACAGATTTACTCCATGCTTAACAGAGGGAAGGAGATAATCACATATATATGTTTGTGCAGGTATCCTCCAAGCGTTCACCCGTCCTGTTGTGGGGAGAAATGTAAAAGATGATTCGCCTACCATATAACTGTCATCCACTTATCAATAGACCAGGTTTTGCTGCACGTCTGTAGACGACGTTTGGCATTGACAGATGTGACAAAGGGCTTGGGAATTGCTGCTCTGCCGTAAATGTCCTGCTTAAGAAAGTGCCTTCTAACTGTAATTATTGACACTGGAGAATCCAGATGCTGATTGAGCTCAGCTGTCACTTTGGCTGCAGTTATTTTCTTTTTGGCATTACAATCCGCCTCAATACTCGTCAATCTTTTTCACTCAACTTTTCCTTTCGTCCACTATTTTGTTTTGCAGAGCTTGCCTTGCCGCCCTGTGTGTGCGATGTCATGATTTTAGACACGGTACATCAAGAAACGCCTAAAAATGGGATGTTTTGGTCAAAGGTTCTCCGGCTCTTACAATTTAGCCTCTTTGAAAGTCTGTGAGGTCTCACATTTTAGTCTTTTGACAAAAATCCAAGACGTATACAGCTTCATTTTTTATATTGAAAAAAAAAATGTTAGGACTAAGTAAAATTGTAACACTGGCAAACTTAAATTATATTTTCATGCTTACAAAGCGCATTCTTAAATGTCACTTTTATTTACAGGTGTTTCCCTTATTTTGATAACCACCTGTATATAACTATGATAAGCGATAATAAAGCATGATTATCTTAAATTAAGTGATAAAAAATGTATAATATTAGTGACAATGTGTATAACTATTAAAATAATATGTGTATATTAATGTTATTGAAATTATATTTCACATGTCATGTTTTATGCTAATTTTAAAATAAAAATTTATTATGCAAGCTAAATTATTTTTATGAAATATATATTTTTGCTTCATATAAATGAAAGATAATATTAAACACATAAATATTAGAAGTTTCATAAAGAACACAAATAACTTGGAATATTAACTAACAACAATATTTCTTTGTTACATAATTTTTTTTTTTTTTACATTAACAATGAAAAATCATTATTGCTAATGAAAATCACTCATTTTAACGAGAAAAAAAATTTAAAATAAAAATATTGATAACAAAGTTAAAAAGTTATTTTAAATATTATCTGAAATAAAAATTCTTCTGAATCGATTTCTGAATTCGATTCACATCCTTCATTTAAAGATTGTTTTGGGATCAAATGAAATTATTTTTAAAAAGTTGTCTCAGACTTGTCATAAATCCATCAGAAAGGATGTGATCTCCATTTCTCTCTCGAATTCTCTAGAAAAATGTTCTTGATAAATTTTAAAATCCTTAAACATTGCTTTTAAAGTCTATTCGGATAGTTGTACAATAGATATTAGAAGTTGTCCATTATATATTAGTTTTGGAAAATTTGAATATTTTATATAGTAGTTGTCCATTATATATTACTTTTAGAAAAATTGTTTTATCTTCAATTTTTTGCTGTCCTGATTGTTTTATTATATCAAAGCATTTTTTCCAATTCTGATATAACTATCTCGAATCAGAATATAAAAGAAATAACGTGTTTTAGAAACATTATAGGATCATGTAAAATTTAAAGAGAAATTTATACCAATATAAAATTGACAATATCTAAAAAATTGGCAAATATGAGCAAGATTTTATTCCACAAATATGTTAACCTAATACTATGGATAATGTATACCTAAATATACCTAATCCTTCTTCTTAATTATAAGTTCAAAGTTGATTACTTCCCATTCAGGTGGAAATCATCTACAATTATTCCCATTCACAAACCCAATATACACAAACAATTCCTAAAAATTACAGACATCTCACAGCTAAACAGCCTCAAAAAAATTTATGAACCCATCATTCTTAATAGAACATTGTACTACTAACAACGTCATTCTAGAACAATTCGGATTCAAACAACACTTAAGCACAACACATCAATTTGAGTAGTTGAACAAATAACGGAGGCTCTATTTTAAAAAAATTCACAGCAATACTTTTTTTTTTTGGCAGGAAAGTTTAAATTGCAAAGTAATAAATTTAAATTTCACCAGTCAAACCATTTTCATTTGGCCAATCCTCACATACGCCACACTCATATGATGCATCTAATCAATGAAAAACTTGAAAAAAACTACAAGTTTTTCAAACACCCAAACTTTAAAAATCACTTATACACCTTTTCATTTCAATAGGAAAGTTTTACACGACGTACTTATTGGAATCAATTATTGAATGCATTCAATACTAATGCAAAATTTTCCATAATAAAATTGTAGAAACCAGAAACTGTGTATGATTCTAAGTACTCAAATTCCCCAAAAAAGACCAAGATAAATCTTTAACCAAGCATTCAACAATTTTCTAAAACCAACTAAAAATTTCATTATTTTTTTAAAATCACCACGTATCGTTCACTCTCTTGCCAACGATTATTCATAAATCGTCTTTCATTAAGATTAACCACTAGGCCCCCCCCCCCCTCCACCATCGCTTGCGCACTTTCCTTTTTACTTTTACTTTGACAAAGGAATCCCTAAGCAATCAGAAATTTTTTCATAATTGCCACTATATTGATTCTTCTATAAGAAAAGTTTTGTATCTTTTGATTCCAAATTTTCTTTTACGAGATTGAAGTATTAAATTTTTCTTTTCTCCTTTTAAAATTTTACTTTGGTTTTTAATTCTTATAATCAATGAATATTAAAACTGATGTAATGGTTATGAGGGAATTGATCTTCCAAATGTACTCCAGTAACCCTATATTTCCTTTGTCCTTTATCCAAACTTCAAGAACCCTCTTCTCCAAAGGAGGAAATTTAATATAATAAAAAACAAGATTTCAGGGACACTTTCACCCCATTTACATTTCGTAAGGGAGAAAACCTGTAAACTCCTACCATCTATGGATAGAAGCTCCTAGTTTAGGATGCTGATCCAAAATTAGTTCAGTAGATACTTTATCAAAATCTTATCCTATCTTCTCATATTTCAAAACAGTATCTGAAATACTCGCCATTAACAAGAATAAAATGCTTGTTTATTAGCAGGTTAGCTTGAATAAATTACCAATGGTTCACTAGTGAACTATCAAAGCTTTGTTATGTATAATTCTGTTATTATATATATTTGTTATTAAAGTTTTTTTTCTTGTTTAATTTCTAACCTCATCATTTTTTTTCAGGTATTCCTGAAGACAGAACTCAAAGTGGGAGTAATCCTTATCAAAGAAGGACAATGCACGGAAGAACAAATTTTGGACAACCAAAAAAATACTCCTCTATTTGACGAATTTCTTTCAGTCCTTGGAGAAAGAATTCGTTTAAAAGGTTGGTATCCACCCTTCCAGCACACATCGAATTGAGAATAATAAATTAGTTCGGCCAATAAGATTGGTCTCATTTAATACGACATCAATAATGAGTTTTAAGTTAGGTGTGTTTATATTGCTTCAAAATATAAGAACCATTCCTTTCATTTATTCTCCAGTAGCTCTATAGCTGGGATTGGTAGTAACATTTCTTTTAAATCAGATTTATTTTTTATAATATTATAGAGTATATTCATTATGCACTGAAAGTTTTGCTTACATTAAAAGCAGAGTTTTCCGTTTTATAGTTATCAAGTAATTTTCCTTTCCAATTTCAAAAAGAATTTAAACACATAAAAGTATCGTTTGATTTTTCAACTTTAATTTCACATTTCTGTCTTTCCCTGAAAGTTTATTTTAGAATGACGTGTTTTTATTCATTTTTTTCCTGTTTTGAATTCTCACAGTTTCGAAAACTTATTCAACCTATTTAAGTATGAATTCATTTCGTATAAGAATGCTTATCCAAGACAAGTTCATTGCCGTCATTTTCTAATTTTATCATATGAGCAGATCATCCTGTCCTTCGAATTTCAATTTGTTTGATAATATTTGGAACGGTTCGTATAAGATTAGCAGCTTTGACAAAAAAAAAAAAAAAAATTTAACCGCCACCGAAGTTAACTCACACTGTGGGGGTCCGCCACCTGTATTTGAAAGGTTGGTCAATAGATATCGCATTAGATGTCCTCCTTCCACATTACAGTAGTTTCCCCTTAAAGAAACCACTCCTCCAAGCTTTATAAATCGGCCAGTATCAAAGGTCAGCAATCCTTCTATCCTTCAAAAGGACAATAATGGCTCTCAGCTGTCTGGCAGTAACTTTTCATTCAAAGAAAATTGTCATGGACACAAAAGGGGGTGGACTGTTACTCGATAGTAAAATAGAAAAAAAAAAGATGGTTTTCTTTTCACCGCCTAAGGGGGCAATTCCCCAGCTGCAAAATGCTCCCCCAAAAGGGAGATGTTGTGACAGATTACATGGCTCGGACACCATCAATTCTTTTCAAACAAAGGCAAAGGTATTGGTTTTGAAGAGTTCCAGGAGAAAAAAATATCCACACCTCTGTTACAGAATTAAGAGTTAAACAGATTTATTCCAAAAAGATTATTGCATAAATGGAAATAAAAGAAAGAAAATTTAGGATGAGTACCAAACTCAGATTAGAAAAATTAAAGCAAAACTTAAATCATTTCAAACATTCAAAAATTATTTCAGAGTTTCTTCGTGTTGACCATTAGTTAATATGCAGTAGCAATTATAGTTGGCTAAACCTTTCTTCTAAATGGCATCATTTTCACTGAAAATATTCTTTAGCGTTGAAAAACTAAAAACAGAATAAAAACATAAATGTCAATCACAAACAAAAATCCATATGTCAGCTTAGAAAATAAAATTTAATGTACAACGAAACGTTTTTCTGATTTCCTTATCAACATTCAAAAATTATGCATAATTCAAATTTATATTCAAAATTTCTTTTCCCATTCAAAAAGGTTAAATTCTCAATGTTGCTTTCAAGTAATGTGATTTCCGATTTTGATATTCGTTTCTTTAGTATAAATTATACCTGTTCTTCAGTTCCTTTTATTAATAAAACATAAATTTTCAATACCTACGCCAGTTCAAAATATAGAAAAAAAATTATGGAATTAAAAGAATGGGAGATAAATTCCTTTTCTAGAGAGAATTTCTAGCCCACTACGAGAAAAAAAATACTACAAAAACGTTTAAGAAAAACTAAGAATTAAACCTTTGCTGACGCTCTTTATTCTCCTCGTTAAAAGAAAACAAAAACAATTAAGTTCATGAAACTTACCAGCTACTTAGTAAATCATAATCTTTAAAAAAAATTCTCGAGATACTTACAACAACAACAACAAAAAAATACTACTAAGTAAGATTAAAATAAACCAAGCAAAAATTTAATTAAGTTAAATTCAGAACACCAAGCGTTTAATACATTTTTGAAAACATCATGAGGGAAAGTCGCCTGAAGTGAAGAAAATATATTTCCATGTAAGTTCACACGAACCATGATAATACATGAAAGAAAAAAAAAAAATAACGTAAGAAAATAATATAAATAATTATGAAAGTGATGATAATGAAAGAAATGATAATAAATTTTGTCACTACTGATTTCTTAAATAAAACATTTTTAAACTTTTTGTGTGTGTGCAGTAAAGTGGTGTGTATGCTTCTGTATGCCCCACGCAGCACTAGCAGGCGATGGAGAGAGGGTATTACCTTCCATAAGGATTTTTAAAGGGTAACTGGCTCACATTTGCTTTTTAAATGTGAAAAAACACAACTCCCTCAAGGCAGTCTGACTGTCACTTCCAAGAAAGTAAATGGTAACTTTAGAAAAAATTGCAGGGGTAATCGCCTCACATTTGCATTTAGTATGGAAGAAGACCCGGAAAATACCCACTAGGCAGTTTCTATATCAGACGAGGTATTATACTCGCTAGTGGATTCGAAAATAAACTTAGCAGTTAGTTGCTCAGATTGCTCTTGGTCCACCAGTTGGGCAATGATTCAATTTGTGGACATTAATATTTTTGTGTTTTTAATATTTTCTGGCTCGATGAATTTCTATCAATTTGTAATGATTAAAACTTAATCAAATACTAAATTAAATTATATTCTTTTCATTCATAAAAATTCTTCTCTATAGATACATTAAAATTTTAATGATGAAATAAAACATTTAAACATAAAACAAAACGAAAATAAAGCATAACAATAAACAACTGAAACATTGATTAAAACAAAGAATATTGTACTTTGAGATGTGTATTTATTTTTATAAGTTTCCTGGGATTACAGCATATAATATCTGCCTCATATAATTTACTTAGAACGGGCAAATCCTCCAACTAAATGTCACACATTTCATAATACCGCCACCGTTACACATTTTACCCAAATGGCATATCATAAATGTCACAATTATTTTAAGTAATTGCACTCAATAGTTATTTGCAACGAGAATTTTAAAAAGTGACGTATATTTATATCTTGAAATAAAAGGGATATGCAAGATATCTTTTCGTTGTTTGTGTTGTTTTTGAGTGTTTTATTTTCATATACGACTATTTTTTTCAACCTCCCGATAGGCTTGCTAAGTGGTTAGCCTACCTACACAAGGCGAATCTGCACATTGTGCTACTCAGCAGTTTCCTCACCTGTTACTGCCAAGTTAAAACCATCAAATATAGCTAATAGCTATATTTTAAATAGATAGATAAAATCGAAACGTGCAAGACATTAAATTAATAGAAACAAGGCGATAAGACATTAAATTAATAGAAACGGATTAGAATCAATCTTATGGTTGAATGTGATCCGTTTTCTAATTCATGAACTGTGGAATGCTTTTCTAAAATCGGAATCAGCTTCTAGAGGGTACATACGAGGAAAACAAGAATACCAAGAATTCAGATAAAAAGCAGAAGAAGAATACCAAGAATTCAGTTATAAAACAGTAAAGTATTTATTGTGTTTCACGAATGAAGAGCTTGTCGGAAGAGCCTTCTCTTCTTACGTGTATACTAAGAATAATATATACGCTTATTGCTACTCCTGACTTGAGATTACACATATCTTTATTTAAATCTGATTTTTCAAAAAATTCAGCTACGTGAAACAAGCTCGAAGATCGCATTGAAATTCTTGTGAGTTAGGTTTGAAAACTATCCTACCAAACTGAATAATTGTTATGAACTTGAGTCATAAATATATGTGGGTGACGATTACTATAGTTTCATTTGCATTGAAGGCTATTTTAAAAAAAAATTGAAATTGTAAAATATAAATTCAAAAGCTTTCTTTAGAGTTTTCTTACAAAGGCAATTTTTTTTAAGTTCCGATGGGGCATTAAATAAAGCCAAGTGTGAATAACAAAATGCTTTCGTTAGCCGAAGTCAAGTGCAAACAATGTTACTTTTTCACATAGTCAATGCCAACATTGAGACATTTGTCATACCTGTGGAAGAGTTTTCCAATACCTTCTTTATAATAAGTTGAGTATTGAGATGAGTCTTGAAATTCGCGAAAATGCAAGAACTCTCTTCAGTTCCCGAAAGTCACTTGCCGTCAGGTCTGGGCTGCACGTCGAATGATCGAATACTTTTAATTGATTTTGGCAAGTTTGGTTACCACAGCAGTAGGCGGTCGAGCGTTGTCATGGATTAAAACAATTCCAGCCCTGAACTCAGATAATTCTCCAATGAATTTCTCCTGACTATTCCCTATTGCCTGTAGGAAACGAATGACACTTGAGAATCAATCATGCTTGCCATATTAACGGACTTGCAATGACAGATGTTACGGTGATGAAATTACGCAGTAGCACAATGTACAGGGTTGGGTTAGATGACAGAAGTAACAACTGGGAGGAGGATTATAAATGAAACCTTTTACCAAGGAATGCGGAGAGATGCTGGTTTAACTGGTGTCGTTGCATTTTTAAGAATTCTTGTCTTGCATTCACATAAAAATTAAGCTATACTTAGGCAAGAGCTAAGAAATGATCCGTTAACTGCTAAATATTTACAGCCATCTTAGCTACTGAATACTTAAGGCACAACTCCGAAGGATTTTTATGTCTAGAAAACAACATATAAAAGTTCTCTTATATGTTAGAAGATCTCAGCTAGATCTTAGCTCGAATTAGCTGAGATCTTATGCCCCCAAATATAATACTCAAAATTAATGCAATTAGCTGAAATTTTGTCATTGCCATTTATTTAAAATTAGTTTTACATAAGGTGTTTTAAGCTAATAACTATAATAAGTGGAGTATTCCGAACTATTTTTACATATAATGATTTGGGATCGGCTGTATGATAAGACAATTTTTAAAAAAATATTTTTTCACAGATTAATTTGAGACCTATTGATAATGATAACAATTGGCATAATTTATTTATTATAAGCAAATATTCTTAACTGCGTTACGAAGGTTTTATGCTAATTCTATTACTGATAGACAACACGTGATTATAATAGATGGATTATTTTAAATTCACTTAAGTAAATTATTTTTAGAATCAAGTGAATATATGAAGTTTAATTTTAATATGCATATTACTAATTAGATTTAATAGAATACTTCGAATGAGAATGGTTAGGATAATAGTTATTAATTATTATAATGAACGAAATTTGCTGCATTGCTTTAATTTTTTCGAATTGTAATACATTAAATACTTCTAGAATAAAAAAATTTGTCTTTTATAGGTTTTGATAAGTACAAAGGAGGGTTGGATTCAGTTCACGATTTGACTGGGAAAGAAGCTGTGTATACTACTTGGAGAGGAATAGAAATGATGTTCCATGTTTCGACTCTGCTGCCCCATGAGGAATATGATCCTCAAAAAGTAAGAGATTCTAAAACTCATTCCATTTAACTTTTATTTTGTTCAGTGTGTGGTTTCTTTAACTTTTATTTGGATTTGGGCAGCTCAGTATGAGTGCAAGAGGATGGGGATTCCATTCCTGTTAACGACTCGCATGGATAGCAAATTACGAGATCTTAAATAACAATAATTGCACCAATATCTCGCACAGGCTAGCTAATCGGTAAAGTCAATTTCCTAGACTCTTCGAAACTGGACTAATAGAGAAACTACATACAGGAGGATTCAGTGGCCATAAGACAAACTTTGAGGGATGGTATAGCTTACTAAAACATACATTTTTTTAATTGGATGTATGGTAGGAAGTGATGCAGTGAGGCACGAAAGCAAAAAATATGGCATGAAAAGAAAAACATTGTTCATTTAAAACATCATCGTAAAGTGCTCCTTTGATTCAATGGTTTCAATGAATGCTCCAAATTGTGACCGCCAACAGTAACACATACTTGATAACGTCGAAGGAGTGATTGGGGAACGATTCCAAAGATGGCAGACATTTCTCTCGCGTATGCAGCGGCAATAAATAGTCAAGCAACGAGGCCATCCATTGATTCAACTGGAGTCTCTTAAATGAAAACACAGTTGCAAGCACAAAGTAAAGATATAATAAAGGGAGCATAGGAATTGCCAGCCAGAGGTTTTGAGTAAGTATATGAGTAAGTTTTATGTTTTAGTAAGCTATACCAAAGTTTGTCCCACAACCATTGAATCACCCTATTTATATATATGAATTGGTAATTGGTTCAAAAACCAATTACTATATGTTTTTCAGTAAATAAAACGAGATTAATACATTTAAATATCTTTACTAGCAATAAATATGTATTAAAAATGTGCTCTAAAAATTGCAATAAGGATCTCTGCACATTTTTCTTCTTTGGTTTTTCCTCCCCATAGATTTCTTTATAGCAACAAACTATATTGTATATCATTCGCCAAATTGTAAGGCTGCACTCATATGGGGGTCGACTTTCATAATATGCTTTGACAAAACACCCCAATAACTTTTGCTAATATTTCTATTTCTTACGAATACATACATGCATCACTTCATAGATTACCCATTAGCACGTTGAAATAGTAACTACCGAACTAAAATGCCGACTTTGCATTCTTGCAGAGTCTAGGTACAACCATATAAAATGGGAAATCCTTGAAAAACTGAAACATCGTATCTAACTAACTCCCTTTCACTTCAGTCCATGGTGAGCCAAGGCCATCCGCTTACTGGTAGAAACAGAAGATTTCTTTTTTACATGCTAGGGTTGCCAGCCTCACGTCCAACAGTCATATTAGACCGGGACAGCATGGCCTCCATGGCAGCGCTGGAACTCAAATCCGAAACATGCTGCACCGAGGGTCAGAGCGCTATTCATTTGGCCATCAGGCCCCAAAATATCTTCTCATATAACTTTAAAATTTTTATGACTTCAAACCCGACTAGGTTGAATCCGAACTGTTCAAAACCGAATTGTGCGAGATATTGCTGTATTTAGTAGCTGTTGTAGTAATGTAATTATTAAATAGAAATCCAAATAAATTGTCATTTTCCTAATTCTTTTGTTGCTTACCTTTTTATCATAATAAGCATATAGTATAATTCTGAGTTCTCTTTGGACAGTTGCAGAAGAAAAGGCACATAGGTAATGACATAGTCTGTGTGGCTTTCCTGGAGGGTGAGGACACCTTGTTCTCTCCTGTGTGCATCAAATCGCATTTCCTGCATACGTTTATCGTTGTCAGGTGCAATCCAACACTTCAAGCTTCTCTCCCGGTCTATGAGGTAAGCAATACATCAATTAAGTTGCAGATAGAGTTGTAGTTCGTTTTAAGAATAATTCTCAATACCGTCTTTTCAGCTGTTTGTTGTTTGAATATTTGTATTTTGGAATTTTTTTTTTTTTTTTTAATTTCTGGTATTTATATCAAGAAATATAAATACAATCAAATGAAATAGAACAATTATAAACAGCTGTTTGGCAATTCTCGATTAGCGTGAGCAAATATTCTAATTAGCTGAAGGCATGTCATTGCTTTCAGAAAACAGGAGTCTCAGTGGTGTATGTAAGCGTCTCAGACTGCTTGGTGAGAGTTTTCCAGTTTTTCACTCATACGACATGCAAATATGGGGAATCCTGAATGTTCTCCCAGATGAGAATAATCTCCTTCTACCCTTTGGTGGTTTACTCGTTATATATTTTGAAGAAAACAGAAACGTGAAATAAAAAAAAAATTCCTACATAAAGTCCAACTGTATTTGATACTGATATAAGGAATGCTCTTTTCATACAAATGAGAATAATTTCAATGGAACGAAGAAAAAAAATAAAAGTTATTTGTTATAAGTTTTGATATGAGAAGAGTGTCAAATGAAGTTAATTTGTATGTTGAGATACTACTAACAGTGATTTGCTATAAAATTGAGGCAAATATTTAAAGCGTCTAGCTCGTTTACTTAAATAATTATAAATATTAAAATAATGAACCCTATTAATAACAATCTACGATACGGTTAATTCTTGTTTCTCTTTCGCTAATTGATTTGATTTGATAAGCTTGTTTTGATCCCAAATCAATGTCACGTTATTTGTATCAAATCGGGATATTTGACAACCGAGAAACTTTTTCGTGCGATTTTCTTTCATTTATGTTCCTTATTAATTCTAATGCATAGTTAAAATTCATTTTTAAGCAATCTATTTTGACAGCATTATAGATAAAAAAAATCAAAATAATGTATCAGTTTTTATAAAATTATTTCAATTTTGATAAAACTTGAAAGGCAAGACGAAGTGTCATAGATGCAATTTCTTGCTATCGACAACTATTTATTCAATAAAACAGGGTAAGGGGTTCTATTTTCGTGAGTGTTCGTGAATAAAAATCAATATTAGTAATAAATAAGTGCATAATGAATGTAATATAAAATTGTTAATAAAAAATCAATATTAAAAAATCAAACAAACAAAATGATTTCCCATTATTTGCATGCTAACTCTATTTCACTTAGCTAGAGAACTTAATGGAACGTAAACCATTACTGTGTTATTGTTCTTTCCTCTTAACATCATTGCAGACTCTTAGGTTGCTCTTAACCTAAGACTCTTACATTTTTTTGGAAAGAAAATGTTTTGAAAAAAAAAAGCTCATCTCTTTTCATCCCTTACGTAACATCCATTTCATTTGAAACTTAATATCCTTTAAATTCAATTTCACTAAGAATAATAGCCTTATTTTTAACAATATCCCTTAAATTCATTTCTTTTAAGCTCAATGTATCATCGTCATAATAATAATACATTTTCATCAATATGCCCCGGGAGAAATTTTCACTTTTCCTTTAATAATCCTTCTAAGATTTTCAGGAAAGAAATCCAAATGGTGTTTTTGAAATTAAACCGTTTATCTCATCATATATTACAGCTACTTAAATTTCGCACGCGTTAAGTTCACGATATCCACATAATTAACGCCTTTTCCGAAATAACGCCTTTTCCTTTTCTTTTTTCTTTAATAACATTCTTAGTCGTTAGAAATTTAACACCAGCTTTCTGATTTGAAGACCATCGAAAATTTTTTCTTTCAGTTACTGAGTTAAAAACATTTTCGTCTTTCAAAACCAGAATTTCTAGTTTAATTAATTTTAGTGTTTAATACAATTTTCATTTACACTAATTCAAATATTTTCATCCTTCAAAACCAGAATTTCTAATTTAATTGATTTTAATAAATATAATTTTCATTTTTACGAATTCAATCTAAAAAAAAAATAATCGAAGAAATATTAATGAAATAGTGTTAATTTTTATTTTTTTGCTTAGCCTGCACCTGAACAACAGAGATATTTTAAAAGTACTTAACAAAATACTGTGATATTAATAATTAAGTAATTTAAATAGTTAAAAGGCAAGTAGATTATAACAAAAGATGTAAATTATGATACTTAGCAAAAAATATCTACATAATACTATTCTTTTAAATTTTATGCAAAGTACGATGTTTTAAAAATATTATTAATGTTTCCCATATGGGTAAGAACTCACTTTATGCGATTTCTAAAATACAGAACATTTTACTTTCGTATAATATATTTTCATATTCATAGAATGTTTTTATACATAATTGGTTAATTTTTATAGAACATGTCGATCAAAAATGGCCATTATACACTGAAGTGACAAAAGTCATGGGATAGCAATATGAAAATTTTCAGATGGCAGTAGCATCGCGTAGAACAGGTATAAATGCGCAGTGCTTTCGCAGAGCTTTCACTTCTGTTCAAGTTATTCATGTGAAGTGGTTTTGACATGATGATGACCGCACGACGGGAATTAACAGACTTTGAACGCGGAATGTTAGTTGGAGCTAGACGCATGGGTCATGACATTTCGGAAATCGTTAGGGAATTCAACATTCCCAGATCCACTGTGTCAAGAGTGTGCCGAGAGTATGAAATTTCAGGCATAATATCCCACCATGGACAGCGCAGTGGTCGACCGCCTGCACTTAACGACCGAGACCGGCGACGTCTGCAAAGAGTCGTAAATTCTAACAGACAAGCAACACTGCGTCAAATAACCGCAGAAATCAATGTGGGACGTACAAGGGACTTGTCTGTTAGAACTGTGCGGAGAAATTTGGCTTTCTTGGGCTATTCCAGCAGAAGACCGACTCGAGTGCCTTTACTGACAGAACGACATCGCTTGCAGCGACTCTCGTGGGCACGTGAGCATATCGGTTGGTCCCTAGATGAATGGAAAACCGTGGCCTGGTCCGATGAGTCACGATTTCAGTTGGTAAGAGCTGATGGTAGGGTTCGAGTGTGGCGCAGACCCCACGAAGCCATGGACCCAAACTGTCAGCAAGGCACTGTTCAAGCTGGTGGTGGCTCCGTAATGGTGTGGGCTGTTTTTTCATGGCATGGACTTGGTCCTCTGGTGCGACTGGACCGAACATTGACTGGAAATGCTTATGTTCATCTACTTGGAGATCACTTGCAGCCATTCATGGACTTCATGTACCCAAACAACGATGGGATTTTTATGGATGACAATGCGCCATGTCACCGGGCCACAACTGTTCGCGATTGGTTTGAAGAACATTCTGTACAATTCCAACGAATGATCTGGCCACCTAGATCGCCCGACATGAATCCCATCGAGCATTTATGGGACATCATCGAGAGGTCTGTTCGTGCCCAAAATCCTGCACCATCAACGCTTTCACAATTATGGACGTCTATCGAGACAGCATGGCTCAATATTCCTGCAGAAGACTTCCAACGACTTGTTGAGTCCATGCCACGTCGAGTTGCTGCACTTCGCCGGGCGAAAGGAGGGCCGACACGATATTAAGAGGCATCCCATGACTTTTGTCACTTCAGTGTATAACGAGCAGGTTAATAACAACCAAGTCCAGTAAACCCATAACAAAAATCGAAGTATAAAGGGAATCAGAGGGAAAATAAGCACTGGCGTGGAAGAACTAACTACTACAATGGGGAAAATTTAATTAAGGAATACCCTCACAGAAGGGAAATTTCCACGGAAGAGGAAATATCATTAACTGTCAAGAAAAGCTAATTACCTCATTATTATAATCAATGTAAGAATTACATTGTTTAATGGAAGATACTTCGATACATAAAAAGTTAGTTGAAGAAATGGATTAGGGGAAATATTAAAGGGATAATATCAGCAGGTATGGAGAACCACAGAAGGAAAATTTAATTAGAGGGAAACTCAGCACTGACTCGGAGAAACTTGCTATCACATTATTATGAAAAATGTATTAGGAGAAACACATTGTTAATTAAAGTAAAGATACTTTGACAAAAGATAAGTGCTGACACATTGAAAATAAGGGAAAGGAAAGAGTTAGGAAAGAGAAAATCCTAACTGGTAGGAAAGAATCCACAAACCGAAGGATGTAGCCTTTTTGTAGTTGTTGAACATGGATGGTTTATGTATGTCACGAACTTTTAGAGGTAACTATCACACATTTATGTGTCGTATGGAAGAAAACCCAAAAAACTCCTCGCAGGTCGACGCTGGAGGTTTTATACATGTTGTCAATCCCCCCATTAAGTCTTCTCGTTTCTGAAAGTAGGGACTGCAAGAATAGATGAATATTTAATAATTTGAATCATATTTAGCAAATTAAAAAAATGTTGAACATAAAAACTTATTTGAAGATAATTTTAGGGAATATGTGGTTTGAAAAAATTGGCATATTATAGACAGAAATAGTAAACTAAAGTGAACTTAATATTACTCCTTAAGAAACTATTATAGCAGATGGGAGAATCACATTTATAATTTAAATTCAAAAAATTTTGACTCAGTTTTACAATAAAAAAAAGTTTAAAATAACAAATAGTTGTTTCAATATTTCTTTATTCCAACGTAATGCATTTAGATTTTTTTCTTATAAACATTTATAACATCACAATTTTATTTCCTATATTCTTGAAAGGGGCATGATTATTTAAGAAGCACGTACGAGTAAATGCAGTGATATCAATAGTGTAACGTCTCGGCTTATACTAGCACAATAACGGCTTCAGAAAGAGGACCACTTCTGGTTCATGGCAACACTTTAATTTTTATTTACAAGCATTATACATATATACAGAACTCAGGATTATTGCAAATTATTATTCACAAAGAAACGAAAATTAAAGATATAAATTTGATTCACAAGTGCATTCACTCCAAGCTCGGAGAATTTCAGAGTTCTCTAGTCTACGATGAATCTAATGCACCAGGTTTGCGACAGACCATAATTATCACACGGCGTGATACACGAAACCACAAGGGGTTCACTTTGTAAACAAGCGACTCATCGCAGAACCCTCCTCTCACCTTCTTCAAAACACCCCCTAATATTTTTTTATTACTTTTGGAGCTTACACTTTAAAGTAACACTTTCCTGTTGCTTTGTTTTATAATACTAATAGCGCTTTGTTTTATTATAATCATAATTGACACGAAAAACTTAATTAAATCGATATAAAGTGCTAATGTTATTTTTAATTTAAATTTTTAGTATTGTGATAAAAAAAGAACAATGATTAAAAATCATAATCAATTGATTCATTTTCATAGCTCATTAATTGATTTAATAGCAAATGATTGGAGTATTTTTATTATTTAATATTGACCTATCAATTATATTATATTATATTATAATCAATAATTGTATTATATATTGTATAATTATTAATATATCTATTTTATAATTTAATACTTACTTAATTTTTAATATTGACCTATTCCGTGATAAAAAAAACAACGATATTAAAAATCATAATCAAAAGATTAAATTTAATAGCCCATTAATTGATTTAAGAGCAAAGGATTAGAATATTTCTTCTTATTTAATATTGACCTATTAATTATATTACAATTAATAATTATATATTATAGAATTATTTAATATATCTATTTTAATATTTACTTAATTTTTAATATCGACCTATTCTGTGATAATAACCAACAATGATAAAAAAAATAATCATAATCAAAAGATTAATTATTGCTCACTAATTGCTTTAATAGCAAAGGATTGGAGTCTATTTCATTCCGTTTCACAATTTGTTTTAAAGTAATACCTTTCATTCACTTTGTGCGACAGCTTTATTGAGAGTTATGGACACTAAATGTTCGAAACCCATTCGAAGTATCTTTAAATCAGGATCACGACCGGAGCACTTAATTGCAAGGACATCATTCTCCTGAAGTTTTCCCGAATTGAATGGGGAAAAGGCCAATGTCTTCAGGGAAAATTCAACATTTTCTCCAAATGAGTAGCTTCTCTGAAAACAGATTCTCTCAGCTCGATTACAATCATCGTAAAAGCTCATATACGGAGTTATTGGATGTTTGAAACCAATTCGCATACTATGCGAATTATTTCGCTGCCATCAAAATAGGATCTTTAGTAAAATTTTATTCTATGCACCAAATATTAAAGGAATGTTACATAATCTACGTTTATTATCTTTCCCAGGAAATCAACTTCCTTTCTTTCAGCATTAAAAGCTCGATCACAGAGTGTCTTAGGTTTGGAAAAATAGCTGAGAGTCAAACTCAGGTTAGAATTTGTGTAGTTTTTGATACAAAAATTCAATACGGATTTTTAATTTATATTCAAAACCAGTTTGTTAATGAATGCCTTTGAAATATGCCTATGCCTTTGAAATAAATTCTTTTTAAAATTTTATTCGCTTCACCAAATATTAATTGAATATTGCATAATCTTGGTTTAAACCCCCCCCCCCCCCCAAGAAAATAAGCTTGATTTCATTCACCATTGAAAGTCTGATTGAACAGTTTGAAAGAAAAAAAATGATGTTATATTTGACAAAACTACGAGATGTTATGAATTTTGTTTTACAATGTTTTTATTATGTTTGACAAAATTGCAGGGAATTAGCCTCAGGGTGAAATGTGTGTAGTTTTTGCTACAAAAATGCAATACGATTCTTATTTTATATTCAAAATCAATTTGCTAATAAAATAATTAATTAGACTAATTTTGGTACAAGCTAATTAATCTCGACTTATTATAAAAACACTAAAAGAATGTTACGTAATCTTTATTGACATTTTTTTCCAGGAAGTGAGCTTTTCTCCTGTAAGTAAATTTATCCGTCATTAAGGTTCTATCAGACATACTTTATTTGATAAAGTAACCCATAATCAGTATTAGGAACGATTTTTGTTTGTTCGACCACGTTGTTGTTAAATATACGCCAGCCAATGCGATATCAGATCGAAGGTGCATTGAAAGATTGGAACTTCTAATGTCCTGGCTTTTCGTATTTTGGTAGTTAGGATTAAAAGAAAATTGGGAAAATTCTCTCTCCACTTCACTCGTACGTTTAATTCAATGGCGTTCGTTTTCAATTAATCAAATACTTCATTAAATGACGCGAATGCTGAAGCTAAGATGAATGATAATAGGGCATTATTCCAAAAAACTATTTGTTGTCCACAGTTCAACACCAGAGAAACATTAAGATCACTATTTATTTAAAATTTTAATTGAAGGTGATTGGAAACATTTCAATTTGATTATTTCCAATGTCAAACACGCAATTAGCAAACTTAACCGATTCTTGCCCCGGAGTCCTATTTCAACTTGAATTCTTTAATGAAATAGAAGCTGCAGTTAATCACTTTTAGACATTCGGGGGCGGGCGAGTGTAGTTGGTCTCGTTGACTAAGATTTCACTTTAATGATAAAAAGGCCTTTCTTACGCTGACATAAATTATAACATAAAATTATTGCAGGTAGCTGTAGTTTCAAGAGATGAAGTTGGAGCTTATAAACCATATCTATGGCATCGATCCAGATTTACAAAGGTATATTATCTAGTCAATTTTGTATGTCATTTTTCAGCCCTATTTTACATAATATTTGACGGAAATAATATACAAATATAATAATTTGTTATTACTATTGGGTAATCTTAGAGCTGGTAAATGTTTCAGCTTTTTAGTATTACTTTTGCGTTAAATTAAGCACTTGTTTTATTTAATCATTCATAGTTTGTTTTGATTTTTAATCCGAAAAATAATTATGAAATTTTATTTAAATGAAATTTCTATATTTAAGTCTATAATTATTTTGTGATTTATTTTATTTAGCCTAAGGCTATTGTTTTATGGCAAAAAGATGAAAATTTAACAAATAATTTGGTTAAATAATATCCATATTTATGCATTTTTTTTTCTATATAAATAAGTTACAAAATAATGGAAATGAATATGTACTTTAATTTTGCTCAAAAAAAAAAAAAAAATGTTGCATGCAAAAATGCTTTTTAAAAAATGTGCTACACAAAATAACGCAAATAAATACTGATTAGCTTTATTTGTCCTTTATTAAGGATTACAATTTTTAAGAATTTCGAAACTACAAATTTATAATATTTAAACTGCAAATAGATCCATGGTCTCTCAAAAACATTCGACAGCTTGGCATCTAAAATCATTACATTTGCATCAACTGTAAGACTTAGTATATTTTAAAAAAATTTAGGAAGTACTTTATGTATGCTATTTATGTTTATTACATCCCATTCATATAGGATACACTGTTTCGGGAATGGATTCTCACCAAAATTGTGAATGGAGAAAGGGCGAGTTATTCTGCTCCAAAATTTGCCAGAATGCAGGTGAAAATTAATACATAGCTCGTAGAAAGTGCGTGCATGGATGCATTAATTAGTAAATAATTATATTGTGCATGTATGAATCAATGAAAGTTGCAGGAATGGTGGTAAAATTAAGTAAACAAGCCACAGTGCGTACATGATGTTGCAAAAGTTGCAAGAAGTAAGAGTTTGTAATTAATTTATTGTTCATGAACACGTTATTTTGCAAAAGTTGCAAAAATTCAAATGTGATTTCTTATATAGAGGCCTGTTTCTATAATATATTATATAATATAATCTGTGTAATACTGTCATTTAATCATTAAAGATATATATATGCTTCCTTACATACATCAGAAATTGCTTTTCAGATGGAAATTCTTTCGGGCCCAGGTGCCTCTTTAACACAATAAATATTCATTTGTTTTTCAATGGAGATAAATAGCCTTCAGTCTATTTATCTGAAATAAATATTTCTTTTCTTTTTTTTAAAGGAAGTATTTATACATTTATATAGTTAAATTTAGCAAAATTTTTATTTTGAATTTTAAAACGCGTATTTGATTATGATATCTTCTTGTAACTTCAACATTACAGATAATCTATATGTAATTTTAAAAATTATCTATCAAAAAGAAGATTTGTGCTACTAATTTTTGCAACTGAAAGCATTACTTATCACGATTTCGGCATATTTCCGTAAACACTGATTACTTTATCAATAACTTTCCAAAGAATTTCCTTTTTCCTGATGATAATAAATCTGTGTTAGAGAAAGTTCACAGAATCGTAAATAAGAAGTTAAGTATAAGAATAAATAAAATTCTGAGTTAAGAATCTTTGGTATCTTAATTAACAATGCAATCTTGTTTGCATTTGCTCGCATTTTGTAAAAAAAATGGAAACCGGTAAAGTATATTCATAATATTTTATTTTAATCAAAAATTCTAATAAAAATACAATAAATGAAAAAAATGATTGAAATTTTTGAAAGGTATGTTGCATATAATATCATCCAAATAAGAATAATTTAATAATTATCATAATTTTGGATAATTTATGTAAAATACTTATCATCATCATCATCAGTGGCGCTACGGCCCCATCGTGGGCCAAGGCCGTCCGCCTACTGGCAGATTTCGAGACATAAAATACTTATAAATAGGAAAATTGATTTATATCATCACAAAAATATGTAATCTACATAATAATTGTAATTAATGTTAAGAAGTACGATACTTTAGTGCATATTCAAAAATATGTGTTAATATTTTTAAAAATATATATTGGTTGTTTTATAGCCATGAAATATTTATGAATCGAAAGCATATACTTGAATTCAAAATATAAATATTTAAATATAATTTATACAAAAAAATTTAAAAGCATTTTTAAAAATATATTTCAAACCTGTACATTACTACGATTTTCCCCTATGTAAGTTCGTTAAACTTATGCAAAATTTCGTAAAGTAGAATCGATAATCGAAGAAAACGATGGCTTCGAAGTTCTTCAGACTGCATGATAAACTGTATACTTCAACAAAAATTCACTCCATCCCGACTCTGAAATTCACTGGTAATGGCACCATTATAGTATGCTAGATTAAATTAACCTCTCCATTCATTTCTGCAAGTCTCTTGTGACTAATCCTCAGTGTTCTGCAGTGCGGGACAGACAACCCATGAGTAATCTACTCATGGGTGGAGGGAAAGGTGGCAACTTCTGTTGGGATGGAGGCACCCTGTAGGTAGAAGTCTAACTTGGCTTCGTGAAGCTCTTTACAGTCAAATGACACCGGGACCTACGGCTTAAATTGGATTCCGAACCACTACAAACATCCATGGCGCCGCCGGGACTCGATCCCGAAACCTGTTTCATCGAGCGCCAGAGCGCTAGACACTCGACCATTCAGGCCCTTCTGCAAGTCTTGTCTTGCCTACAGATGGATGTTTGATCTGTTTTCAAACCCTTTTTAAGAGTGCTAAATATTCTAAAGAGCTGACAAGCTTATAGCTTTCGGCTTCTTAAGTGTTATTACAATATTGTGATCACCACAACTGCTATCTAACGAAATTCACAAATATTAACCCTTTTCATCTTATAACAACACAAACTACTGCTTGATAGAGCACTTAATCTGCTTAACCCACAGGCGGTTTCGGCTGATCGGTGTATCAGCAGGTTGAAATTTTCTAAAATTCTACAATTATAATAAATCTAATACGCAAATGTAAAGTGTCTGGTATAAAAAAAAAGTATGCCTTTTTGTCTAAGATAAATTGATAAATTTTTTAACTATAATTAAAAATAGTGATATATTTTCTTTATATATATACATGTTTCAAAATACTCAAATAAATTTGTAACTTATAAGAAGGATTAGTATTTATTAGTGGGAAGGAGGATAAGTATTATTTTGAAAAGCATTTAAAAATAGATTTTTTCAATATAACATGATTCCAAGAATTTTCAGTAAAATGTTTTCAAATAATAGACTAATATTTTGTGTGAATTTCGATAATTTTGAATCATTTACATCAAAATTGGTTAATTAATCCTAATTCATCACGAAAAGTCTCTCAATATTCTCATCAAACATATTTAACATGAACTAATTTTAAACTTTATTTATAAAAACAAAAAGGACAGGACACGAAGTCAGATGCTTGAGGACATCGTCACAAATCTGCAGAACCACGTAGAAACTGGGCAGATTCCAAAGCCATACAGGTGGGTCCTTTGTTAAAATATGTTACCCTAAAAAATGAATGCTTGGTGATTGTAAATCCTATTAATGAAATGTTATTGTTATGTGAAAATTTATTAATAGTTTTTAGTTCATTAAAATTAGAAATCTTAATAAACAATGTTATTATTCCATATGAGATCAGTACAATTTTTTAATTAGCAACAATTTCACAAGTTAAACGAGAAACGTTATTATATCAAAGCCTCCTTCACACCAAGACGTAACGTAAAGCGTTGACCAATCACAGGCCTTAACGCGCAACTTCCGAAACGATAGCACGAAGTTCTCCAACTCTCAAACGTTGTGACTTGGATTGAACCAATAAGGACCGTATGGAACTTCACTCGGCGTTTCTGTCTTTTCGGTGTAAACGGGTCGAACGAATGATGTTTTTTTCTCTGTCGCTTGACGCTTCGCCACTCAATGCTTTGGTGTGAAAGAGGCTTAAAATTTCCAAAAGCCTTCGGTTCCAATCACAAGGATAGTGGAGAAAGAGCAGTAGTTCTGAGAAATTAACGTCATGATAGCAAACAAATATAATCTATGCTATCATATCATTTTTTTTATTTTCGAGCCATTTTAATTGTATTTAACATTACTACTTACTGATATTTAAAAAAATGAAGAAATTTTAGATTTTAATAAATTTTTTTTCATCTCTCCCACAAAAAAAGTATCATGCATTTAGAATGATGAATAAGAATTGAAAACACAAAGCATAAAATCGCCAGATTTTCATACCTTTAGTTGAATTTCTATTTAAAAGATGAGTTAGCTCGATTTCATTTCTCCCTAGTGGTGTATAGTGTAGCCATTGCTTTAAAAAACAGTTAAATTCGATGCCGATTTCGGAGTATCTCCTCAACTAATTTATAGACTCTTATACAAACGTACTAAAGTTTATTCTATCTAACTCTACAAACATGCTAACGTGGAACTTTATCTCAGTCTCTAAATGTCCTTAAGTATTTATTCTTCATGGTTAAGAGGGAAAACTTGTAATTTTAGGTGATCCTATAAAATATAACTCAGTAGAATGAAGTCTTTTGTCAAGGACAGGGAAAATTTGGCGTCTCCCAGCAGATCTTTCATGAGTAATGGCTCCACATTCGCACGTCATATTAGAGAAAATGCGACAATCGCATATCCAACAAATGAACTCTCTAATCAAAGCAGTGACTGCAGCACATGTCACTAGTGGAAGTCAAACCCTCAATGAACCATGAATAGGGAGTTTTCTCCCTTCAAACATGAGTGGGTCGCATGTTCCACTTTTGTATAACCACGAACCGCCGAACAATGGGAAAGCGGGTGCTTTCCGGGAGAACTTTTAGCCCCGCATTTGCGTGTCATGTAGAACCAAGAAAAATGATCATCAGACAAGCCCGACTGTCGATTCAGCGTCACAAGTCTCCTCCTTTTTGAAAACAGGGGCTTCAACAATGTCTCCAGTGGATTCGAACCTCAACCCTTCTGAGCGCTAGTTGCGCACAATGCCCCTGGGCTACGAATCGGTAACTGATAGGTTTGAGTTAAAAATTAGCACATGGACGAACAGCTTTCAAATAATTCCTCCAAACATAAAAGAAAAAAATATTTTTAAGTAGTTGAATATTTCATTTTTCTTTAAATTTTAAGTATAAATTTAAAAGGATACTATGTAAAGTGAGCTAAAATTATTCCAACTATCCTTCTTAAAAATATATCGTTCTTTAAAAAAGCGCTGATTTAAAATATTGATCTCCCTCTGAACAATTTTAAATGAGACAGGCAATAACACAATTTCAACATTTATAAAAACAATAATAATATTAATATTTTACTCTGTTTTTCTTTTTTATGTTGGATATTTCTGACTGCAAAATTGATTCTTGTTATAATGTGTGGCAATTATCCAGAATATATTTCAATTGTTAAAATAAATAATTTATTATTAAGTGTATATGGATTCATTTATATCGGAAATCGGGGCAAACCTAATAGGACTCAATAGTTGACGCCACGCTATTGAACTGCTCCTTCTATTTTTTCGTAATTCTCTTATAACAAACTTTATTTATATATTTACAATTGAGCAATTTTTTTCAGCAATTGAGTTTTCCATCATAACAAGTTAATTTACTTCTTATAAGCCACTTAAATCAGGACAAAGTTGGTTGACTCCATGGACAAATTACCTTAACTTAATATAAGTATTTATGTTCTTAGCTAGAAAACTTTCACTTAGCAGGGTTTGTCCTAATATGATTAAATGTCAAATTATCAGATTAGCGAGTCAATCATAAGTAACAAAATATTAATATTGATTATCTTAAGCGAATTGAATCTGTTATTCTTTAGATGGTGGTATGAGGGGAAACTCATGTCACCATTATTATTTTTTTAATGAATATGCAATATATAAATTAAGTAAATATATATTTTTTTGTTTTTGATCAAACATATTAATAAACGTTTCTTTCTAAGAATTCATCTTTTATAATATATCTGAACGTTGAATTGGACTGATTTTGACTTACTTTTTGGGTTCACTTTAGGTTTGCCTCGAACATGGAAACAAAAGGAAAATGTATTATGAGCAAAAAATTTAAATAATTAATGAATAAAAATAAATAAAATGAAACCAAAATAATAATAATGATGATAATGATAAAAACACTGAAGCTTATCACAGATTCAAACTCAAAATCCTTCATAGAATACATTTTCTTATTTCAGACAGAAAGTCTCTTACATTTAATTAAACAAAATTAAATACATGGAATTAAACATTACACCTTTTTTAAAAATAAATTTGAGGGAAATGAAAAACGAACGAATTGTCCAACATGTTATATATAAAAGCTGTAAAGGATACTAAAAAATTTAAATTTTTGGGAATGTTTATGTTTATTTATTTTCTGTTAGGAGTTTCCTTCAATTCATACATAAATCATTATTGTTAATATTATCTATACATTACAATGCCTCTCCAACGACGCATTTAATAGCGGAGTAAAGAAATGAGACAAGAGACGACTAAAGGACTATTTTTGCATTCAATAAAGTACAGGATAAAATTGTTCTTCCTAAGCCAGGGATTGGCAAACTTTTTCGGTCGCGGGCCAAAAATCGAAAGAAAAAAAAAAGTTTGGCGGTCCAAGATAAATTTTTCTAAAATTTTAAAAACAATATACAGGTATTATAATTAATGAGATGAATGACATTGTGATTTAATCTTTAGAAGTTTATATTGAAGTTCGAAGTCTACGAGTTTTCGCCAATCTACAGCTATAACTAACAAAGAACTTCCGCTTTCACACTTTACCGATTGAAAGCTGTCTGTGATTGCTATTTCCGTCAATTTATGTTTTGTGGAACAAAAATAGAGAAAGTAAAAAAATCATCAGTCCTTTGAAAAAAATGAAGAAAAAATTATAATATTTAATCAAAGTAGTATAGGAGATGGATATAATATATGAATATATATTTCTTTTAATTTGTCTAGGACCGGTAAATTAAAATTTTATCCGCGGGGCGAATAGAATCTTCCGGCGGGCCGTAGTTTGCCCATTCTGTCCTAAGCTGCCTGGTTGTCTACTATATAGCTTCAATCGCTGCTAAACTCCAAACCTGGGAATTAAATAATGGAGAGAGAAAAGCTCATTCATCTTAATTTTCATAAGGATTTGGATTAGAGGCATTTAAGAAATTGTTTCCTTGTTAAAATTCTTATTCCTTTTTCAACACTGTATTTAAGCGAGTTTTCTGTTTTGGCAACCAATAAAATTAAAATTTCAAAATACAAATATTTTGAAAACTCTTAGAGAGACATTTCTAAAACTATTAAAACACAACGTGTACAGATTTTTTTGAGTAAACACTTTTACTATGTTTATGGAACAGAAGTTACATGTTTGCATGAACTTGGTAAAATTAAATAGTTGTAGTTTCATTTTTTGAATAAAAGTATACATAAATTTGCAATTTATCTATAGCAATTTTGTTAATTTAAATATTATTGAATGCTGCGCAGTTACCCTAACGTCCTTCATTTTCTACTTGAAACTTAACATTTTAAATACTTCAGTTTTAATATTATAAATACTTAATTAAATTTTGAGTAAACAATCCTGCTATTTATGTATTGCAAAAAGGAGATGAATTAAATATAACATCCAAGCTATTCTTAAATCTACTTTAATGGGAAAAAACTGAGTAGTAATAATTTTAAGTATCCTTTGTCATTCTAATCATCATTTTTAATATTTTTAAGACAAATACCAGCATCAAGTTCGAACTAACCGAACTGTAATAATTTAATTTAAGGCTATTATTATTATTTTATTGACCAATGACGAATATTCATTCTTAACTTCAACAACACATGAGTATTCATAGTTGAAAATGCATATTCATCATCAACTCCAAAAATTACGTCTTATTTATGACAATATGATTTGAAATTAAAAACATCAATAATGATTTTATCAGCCTTCAGTATAAAAAATTGTAATGGCCTTACATTTCTATCTGGTTGGATCATTTTGCTACTTTTAATTTATTCTACGAAAATAGCCATTCTTTTTTTTATTTTTAATAACATATTTGCTTTTTATTACTATTAATATATGCTTAGTCCTAATTATGAAAGTTGAAACGATTTTATATCTATATAAAACATGTTTCCCAACTCTATCAATGTACTACAGTTTATTATGTGCTCCGAATCCTGTTTTCCAATTTTCCTGAAATTCATAAAATATATTTTAATTGATGAAATTCTGAATTGAATTGTTACAATTTATAATAATATTTTATTGATAAAATAACATGGCAAAATATTTTAGTATATTATTTTTAAATCTATTCTCTAAGGATAATTTTAAAACGACCACAATAAAACAGCTAATATGAAAAATAATTCTGTAAATAGAAAGGTATGAAAAATTGATTTAAACTCTGTCAGCCAAAAAAACTTTACAATAATTTTTAACTATTGAGAGGTAAAAAAAAAAAATCCTTTAAAAACCTTTTACAGGACAATTATATCAGTTATTGTTTACTTTATCAATAGAATATTAAATTGAATTCATCTTTATAATATTTTAAAGAGTGGAAACAATCAAATTTGAAAATCCTTAACAATCAATGGTAAAAAGGGCCAAAACAGAGAACTCATAAAAATATATAGAAGTTTAAAAAGTGTCAAACTAAAATAAACAGTATAAAAGCAAAACTAAGGCTTGGAGCTTGAAGCGCCATCTATGAGAATTATTTAGAAATATAAATACATCACTGAATGAGAACACAATTTTAAAAAAGTAAAACTTGTGGCGCCATCTATAAATAATATTTAGAAATAAAAGCATCATCTTAAAATATCATGAGATGTATGAATAGTAATAAAAAGCTATTTTGCAAAGTGGTTTTTATCTCGTTATGAGCTACAACATGCCAACAAGGAAGATGTTCACAATAGCTGGAAAAAATAAGTCTGAAAACTGAAAAATAGTTTGTTTGCACTTTTTTTTTTTTTTTAATATTATAAAGTTTGTTTGTAGTTGGAGTGTAAACTCGTTTTCATGCATTAATTTAAGCAAAACTTTTATAGGAGGGGTTCTTGGAGACCAATTGGTCATATGAGACCGTCAAGTCCGTTATTAGATAGCGTCCGCGATTCGTTTGAAGGTTTCGAAAGACTTGCCCGAGACTTCGGGAGAGCTTTTCAAAACAATAGACAACTGTGTGACGTCATCTTTAACGTTGGACAGGGTAAGTGAAACATTATTACTACAAAGAAAAATTTCTTCATTTTACAATGATATTATTTAATTTTTTTAATAGATATTTTAAAAAGATAGATACGGTAGATTTTTATTGGCCCAATATGTCAATAAAATGAAAACGAAAATAAATAATGAATTAAATATACAGGAGTTATAAAAAAAAAATTTTTGTCTCTTTATTGAAGTTTTAAGAAGTCATTTTGAAATTTCTACAAAAATTCATTTAAATTTATATTAACAAATCTACACATTTGTATCAGCAGTTACATTTTAATTAGCATTATTTAAAATAAACTTTTCTCCATTTTTCTTAAAATTCTGTGTTGCCTTCTATTTGTAATTATTTTCTTTTACTTCGTTCCCATTAAGCGTTAAAAAAAACTTATTTAATAACAGGTATTTTAACTTTTTGAAATTATTTTGATTAAAATGGTAATTGATAAGATTCTCATAAAAAATATTAAATTATTTTATTGATTCTAGGATATTAAAAACTAAAAACTTACTTATATTAATTAAAAGCTTCCATAGAAAACTATATTAAAAATACATTATTTATCCTACACAGACATACACAGACATACATTATATATATATGTAGAGAGAGAGAGAGAGATGTATATATATATATATATATATATATAGAGAGAGAGAGAGAGAGAGAGAAAGAATATAGAAAGATCATCAATAGCTTATTAATGTCTTTGAAAAAAAATATAACATTTATAAAATCAGAAAAACTACGGAAATTCTAAAACTAAACTAATGAATTTCTAAAAACATTTGAAATTCATTATTAAATTATGGTTGAAATTTTTCTTAAAAATTAAAACAATTATATATGTAGAAGTACAAAGATTTTTCGAAAGAATAAATCTGTTCGATAAAATCGATTTCTTTTTGACACTTGAATTCCTTAGAAATATCATCAAAAGATGGCGCCACTACATAATACTGTAAAGTGCAACCGCATAATGTAGCAAGTTGTATCATTTTTTTATTGGCACTTTTATTAATAAATTTAAACCCATACATATATTGCAAATATTATTAATTTCTTAAAAGTTCAATTTTTTACTTATATTCCCGAAAGAAACCATATCTTTTACCAAAGTTTGGCTTTAACAGTGCAGTCTTATAGATAAGGAATTTTTTCACGTTAATTTGAGTGTTAGTTCGAAATATATAGCATTATTTATTTATAAAAAAAATTAATTTGATTTTGATTTCAAAGTAAAACAGACAATGGCTAAGTTCCTTAATTTAATTCTCATATTTGTGGGAAAATTCAAATTATATGTCGTGAAGTTACTTAAACAGGGTGATCAAATGACTATCGCTATGGGCCAATGGTGTGAAGAGAGAGGCGATAGGTAATTCTAAAGACTTTTATTTTAGATTAAAATGCCAAAAGAACCATAAATAAGTCTAAAAACAATTACTTAAATTTATAATTATTTGAAAAAAAATATAAAATTATTTTATTATTATTTAAAATCACATCATTTAAAATATTAAACTTAACTGATCCTCCCCATTGAAGAAATGCTAACACTACCTCACTTGGAATCCAACGATAGAAATAAAAGTACAAGATCTGAGGAGAAACAGAATGACAATAAGTTTAGAAAATAGTTTAAGCTTTGCTCCAATTCATTTGTTTATTGGAGCAAAGAACTTCATTTATTAATAAAAGGAAACCTAAATAATTGAGTGCGAATTTAAATTTTTCTAAAAATCAGGCAGAATTTTTGACACCACGAAAAAAGGTGTCCCATCTTGTTCATAGAATTAGGACAGGCTACTTTCGAAAAAGTGAAGGTTTCGTTTTCTTCAAGAAACAGATACAGTATATTTTAATGCTATTATAACAGTGATGGACATTCTAGGACATGTTATTAAAGTAGAGAAATGAAGGAATGAAATTTGTTTCCTTATTCATCAAAATTTAAATTTAAAGCTGCTTTTGTATAAAATAAACCAAAGTGCATCATTTCCCCTAGCCTACGTCATTAATATGAGAATATGAGAAAAATATATGAAAATATGGAGATTATTCTAGACGCAGTATAAAAACAAATTCAGCTACTTTAAGTTGATCACTGTGCTGTTTGGTTTGTAGTATCTGGCCACACAAAATGGTGAATATAGTGCGAGTGGGACAGCAAGGAGTGTAAAAAGAGTTTCATAATGAAGATATTGTATTCACAAAAGTCACTTAAATCTGGCAAAAAAATTATGAATTCGCTGACTGGATTTAACTGATCCCAGAAACATCTGCCTCCCATATCAAATAGGACTAATGAAAATGTTTCAGAAATTCCTAGAATTAAATAAAATCACATTATGAAATTAACTTTAACTCTCTATGATTGTGTATGTTCTTAAAAACCATTTTTTTATATCCAGGATGAAGATGAAAATATTTTAATTTAATTATTTCATTCTAGAAATTTTTATATAAAACAATATTAAAAAAAAAGTGCGTGAATGTGTTCGACCTCATTTTTCCACTAAATTTCAAAATGCTTGTCGTGTCAACCTTCCAATTCTTTGGAATTTGTATTTTTGTAAACTTATGACAATAACAATGAACAATGTGGAACTTTTCTGTAATGTTTAATTCATTTTATGAACTTCCCCAAAATCCATTTTAAGGATTTTTTTTTTTTTTTTACTTTTTTTGGCTTTCATAATCAACAAAATTTTCTTTTTTTTGAGGAACAGCTGAGCTGAGACATTTTTAATAAGTTAATAATTATCTTACTTTGTGAATTAAAAATTAAAATCTTCTGTTTGTACAAATGTTTCCATGGCTTAGTTAAAAATGTTTTGTAAAATTTCGTAATAGTATAGAATCACGGTTTAAGAATTCAGAAAAGAATCGTTGCTGAAATTCCTTATGTAAAGAAAATTATTAAATCAGGAAAAAACAAATTATTTTGAATTTTGTCAGAATTTTTTAAAAATAATTCGTTGTGTAATAATTCATTAAATCCGGATACAGCAAAATTTAATGAAACTTTGTATTTGAAATATTCTTTTTGGAATTATAGTTTAAAAAACAGACTTGTTCTTCTGAATGAATACAATTTGCAACATCATTTTAAATATCATTAGCTAACATTTTACATTTCAGGTAAAGAAAAAACGAAAGTGTATGCAGTAAGAGCACTACTGGGAGTGCGCAGCAGGTAGAATATTTTCTTATAACTTTGTAATAATTTTTCTTTTATATATATATATATTCTTTCTCTTCGAAAATATAGTTAATTTTAGTCTAGTTGAAGGTATCATTACGCAACCATAAGGATTACATTATGATTGGTGTAGTAATGAAGTCCAATTTCTAATCTGTTAGCAGTTCAACTAAATTTTTGGTTTACTGAATGTAGAATGAAATTGTTTTTCGTTTCAGTGACTTTCAGATCAATATTGAAAAGATGTAGTGAAATACAGTAATACCTCGACTGACGCTACTCTAGTTTCAAAGAACTGTTTTTACTTAGAATTTACTTATAAGCAGTTTTTGATTATACAGTTTGGAAATAGTTTAATTAGCTTAATGCAATTTCCATTACTCAATGCCCCAAATTTAAAATAAAAACTTAAATTTAGAAAAAGATTATACTTATAATGCAGGTATCCACAAAGAAAATTTCGAGGGCAAATCTACACATTTGAAGAAACAATCGAAAAAAAAAATTTATTTATTTTTACTCGAGTTACATTATGTTGCGTAAACGAAAAATCATTCCAAAACGATTACTTAGGCAGATTATATTTTCTGCATGTAGTTGCATTTTGGTAGAATAAAAAAGTAGTTTCCTAGCATTTTTAGAATTGGTATTTATGACCACAACTTAAAAGTAAAGAAAAATAAAATCTGCAAAATTTACTAAAAATAACGATTAATCATTATAAAAATTATCATGCGAAACTAAATATATTTTTTTCTCGCATTCAGGGAAATTTCGACAATGTCACGCATTATAAAAAATATGAAAAATTTATCACAAAATATAAAAAAATATATATGTAATGTTGCGTTTTCACAACATCAATCTTAAATGGGTTAAAGAGCCAAAAATTCACTTGTTGGTTTGGAAACCATTGTTCTGACTACTACTACTCATCAGCAGTATCCTATGTTGTACGAGTCTTCTTCTTTGAACTCGCCACTCCTGGATGGTATACATACAGTTTTCTAATCACTTTGTTGTGGGTTTGAAGGCATTTGAAGGCGTTTAACTTGAAATTTCATTTAAATTTAAACTAAATGATCCATTATAAGATCCAGATCAAGATCTTTGTATATTTGTTTCTTCGAACAAACCACGGCGTGTTTATGTATTGAAAATAAAACTATAAAATCTTTCTATAGTTGCCTCTAAGCTACATAGATTACATAGTAATATATGAAATATTTTGCTCCTTTCTGGAACCATAAATTGAATGCTGACGCAAGTTCATTTCAAGTACAGTTTGTCTGGATGTGAGGTATCTCTCCAGTTTTTGTTGAAAAGTTTATGATCATTCTGTATTTTATATCACCTAGATTTTATTTCATCGTTTATCTACCATTTTTCAAAACATTTTTAGAGCATAATTTTGAATTCTAGCATGAAAACTATGGTAAATCATAGATGTTTATTTATGGCGGATTGCAATACTAAGCTTGTTGGAATCATCTAAAACGAATGTAAATATGTCTCTTTTGAATTGTACGCTCTTTGAGGCATTTTTAAGAAATATTTTTTAACTTCTTACATGCTTTTCATGACCTATAGTTGCCTCTGAGTTACATAAAGTCAAAGTACCAAAGAAAAAGTAATTCACGAAAAAAACGTCAGTTTTCGTTTAATTATCCTCTTTTATTACTTCTAAAATTTATTATAATAAGCTTATTTGTATTATAATAAGCTTATTAATATTTTACATTAATAGGGTCTTTTTGGAAATGCTGTATGGTTTTACCACTGGGTATGGGCCTTGTACAGTGGCTGAAGGGGGTACCCAGAGAAAAGACAGCATATTTGGATCATTCAAGTCAAGCAATTTTCTACAGGTACCAAATTTGATAAATCTTGAAATAGTATTATGGTTTACTCAGATATAACTACTATTACTAACTCAGATTAATTACAATGGAAAATCAAATTAATTAAATGGAGGAATTTTAGAAAACATAGAAATTTTCCAACGAAGGATGCGTTATAGCTCTAAGTCAAAGAATAGTAAAATTCTTTACTTACTGCTAAGAAATCCCGTGGGAATAAAAGCAAGCATTGTTGTTCAGACAAATATGTTTTTATTAGTTCTTGTTCCCAATTAAATTAAAATTGATACTTATTTATACGCAAAATGGTCTTTCCGTTACTTTTTTTCCAGGTTCCTGATCTTCACGGTTCAGTTCGCCCTAAAACGCCGTCCTCTAGTCCCACTGTTTTCCGTTACTTCTCTCGTCTTGGCAATTGGGCAGGATGGGGCATGGGCAGTCGGTCCAAGAATAATCCTCTACATGGGGAATCAAGTGGACTTAAACGATGGCAGAGTGAGTTTGATTGTAAGTGTTAGGTGTTGTATGGCTTCTCACATTTTGTTCAGTTCTTTTATTTTGGAAATTATGCGCTCTGTTTGATATGCTTCCTATCACTTCAGCAAAGGACATCCGGTATGTTGGCATTACTGCTAATGGAGAGTAAATCACTTCACTGCATGAATAAGATATATGATGTCCTCCCAAAATACATGAATGCTCTTTGCAAAAAGTGCTAACCCTTTCCATATAGAAATGCAGGAAAAAATAGATTTATTTTATAGTTTTCGCAGTATTATTACCTGTATTTGCTAACATTTAGTGTATTTTCAACACAATTTCATTAACACCCAATTGAGAATGGTAAAAGGTAAATTGATGGGCGTAAGGAGTTAAATAGCTTCATTAATCAACAATCCACATGAAAATACTACTATAAAATATTGCCTCTTAAGTTACGAGCCTTACAATCCCATATACAAGGTGTTAGAGAATTTAAGGACACTTTACAAAATTATATTCAAAAAAATAGATAAAAAATATATAAAATACAAATAAAATGTCTTTTCTAACTTACAGTGTAACTACAAAGTTTATTAATTTCGATGTAAGATATTTTGGTTGTTCGTAGAATATCCATCCCATACTCGATTTCATGTTATCTATTCTCAAGTATTTGTGAAGTTATGGAACCCTAAATGGATACTTTACAGATTTAACTCCTTTGGATTTTTTATGTGGGATTATTAGAAAGATTGTACTTCTCAGATGCTTTATACTAATTTGCAGGCACTAAAGCACAGTAGCTATTAATTCCAGAACTCTCCAGATGCTTAATGGCATAGGATCAAATCGAATTTCGTTTGGAAATACGTACTAAGAGCAACCAAGTCTCACACAGAAATTTACTAACTTTTCTTCTAGTTTTTTCTGGGTTTTTTAAGTATAATTTTGGGATGTGTCCAATGATTCTTGTATTTCTACCCTACATAAAGCTCTATTCCTCGCCTGAAAATTTCACAGATCCTGAGATTTTTAAAAAATAGCATTGTTATTGAGTAGAATTGGCAAATATTAACAATATTTAAGCAAACTTAAACTATAAATAAAAATATTTATTCAAAAATTTGAATTAATTAAAAATACTCACAAAATGTAAAGTAGATAGATAGATATTTTCTATAGCCCAAAAATTACCTATTACAAATAATTTGTTACATATATTTGATGCAAGATGTGAAATTTTATCTCATTTATTTCTAGCAATAGTTATAAAATGAAAGGGTTGATTAAAGACAGCCAAATGTAGTGAAAAATTATTTATAAATATAATCCAAAAATCAATAAATTTAATCGAAATGATATACTTATTGAAGAAATTATAGTGTATATATATATTTCAAAACTATGTTTTTAGTGATTTAAATGCTTTGGAATATATTTACTATTTTAAATTCTTTTGATATCAAACACAATATTAGAAAATTAAATATTCATATCTGGTACTAAAATCTGTTTTTGTAAAATCTGTCAACAATCAAATATATATGACGGCAGCCATTAAAAAAGCAGGATAGTTTTTATTTTGGCAACTTTTCAGGAAAGACTTGTTCATTTTTCTCCCAAATTCTATATCATAGTTCAGGAAATGCAATATCATAGTCGTTACTAGAAATGGAAAGGGTTGAAATATATTTACAGTTGATGTTTTTTTCAACATACTGGATATCCTTAAATGAATGTTTGTTGTCACTATTCGTATATGTTCGACGTTTGCATGTATATTTTGGTGGATGTGCTCGCTGGTGTTCAATTTCGCCTTCCTTTTGATTAGAGGAGAAGGAGATAGTTTCTATGTAAATTATAATTTTGTTGAGTAATTTAACTTTTGACTTGACTTAACTTAACTTTTGACGTAACATTCTTTTCTCCAAAATATTAGCTTATAAAAGTATATTTGATTACATAGACTAGAAGAGAAAACTAGGCTATTTTAAACTTTAGAATCAAAAATTATATTTAACTATATATAAACAGAAGATATATGCTTTTGACTATGGAATGTTAAATATATTTGACAGCATGAAAAGGCAATTCAATAAAATTATCTTTATAAATAATTATAAAAATAAATTTTAGTAAAAATTAAGAACACAAACTTGCTAAATTTTTTTTTCTTTTAATTGCGTCTCTAAAACTAACCTTAAAAATTTACTCTGAATTTTATTACGTTTCAATAATGTTACGGAACAAAATTATTTTATTTCTAAACATTTAAAAAGTGTAGACACGTTTAAACTAAAAATTGCAAAACTAAAATTAACAAGCAATTAATCGATTATATTTTCTATGTATCTAAAATTTTGCAGCAAATTATTACGGATTTTAATAGAGTTAAAGGATCAGATAAATAATTTAAGAGTATCAATTAAATCTAAACAAACAAATGCATGGTAAAATTATGACACAGCTGAATTATTTAATTTTTACTATAAAACTCCTCTAAAGAATGTACGGTGAGTAAAAACGTTGCCATGTATTTTAAATAAAAGAAATAATACTTGGATATATTTTAATACAATGTGCTTTAAAAAATGAATTGAGGATGCATGGATAATTTTTTTACCCACTTCACTGTTAAATGTACTTTTATGTCTTTGAATGTAAATGTTTCTGGTGCATCTTGTCTGCAATTTGCAATTATGATTTCCCATTATGATTTCTCTGATTTGTTAAAGCACGATTTGTTGGTTGTTAAGCAAGAACAAAGTTTTCATCGTTGTTTAATGTTAAAAGTTTTTTAATTGAATGCATTGAAACGTTTGATGTGCAAATGTTTTTTATGGTGATTGTTGTTGTGGTTTTACTTGTTAATTCTTGATGTTATGTGTTTGTTATTTAAAATGTATACTGCACTTGTGAATGACACTTCAATTTAGAATAATGAAAGTACATCATCTTCATTTATTCCATAAGAGATTCTCGGACTTTCTAAATATAATTCATTCAGTTCTTCGGGTACCTATGTCTTACTGAAATTTTAGTATCCAAACAAATGCTAGACAGATTTAATTTCATTAATAAATAACCCAAAGGTTAAAAATCCAAAATGCCATTTTTAAAGGTACAATGGGAAATGATCAATATTAACTCTTTAAAAAATTAATCAATCAATTTACGCCATCGAACAGGATAGATGTCAATGTAACAAAAGCATTTCTAACGATTATTTAAAATTATAATGAAAAATTTAAATTTAAAACATACTTTATAAAATAAAACGATAAATAAATCAAAAAAAAAATTGATTTCAAAATCAACTAGTGCTTGATACATCCAAACACTTAAACCGTCTTAACTTCAAAATAGGATAGTAAATTTAGCTCTTTTAAGTTCATTTTCGAAAAACGAGCGAACTGGCTGTATATCATAAATGAATCAAAAGTACTAATTTTTTGAGAGATTCAATTTGTATTTTAAGTAGATGCAGATTACGTCCTCAAAAAAAAAAAAAAATTTTCAAAAATGTTTTATTTGACTAAGATGAAATAATTGTAACCCAGGCTATATTACCTCTAATTACACATATAATCCCAATGTAATGAATGCTTTACGGTCTATGTACCATAACTTCCTACCTATAAATTGCAGTAGCATGTAATCCCCACTCGTAATTTTCAGTTGTAATAAAATATCTGGTATAATCTATGTATAATTCAAAAACGTATAACCTTTATTAAGTCAGAACCTATCATATAATCCGTGGACATATAATCCAGTTGGACAACTGGATTACATAGTATCATATAATTCAGTTGCGCATAATCGGAAGACCCTTAGAACTCTAAGTGTCTTCCGATTAATTGCTTTGTTTCACATATTTTGCGTCAATAAAATTCTTGTATCCATAAAGTGAAACATATTAAAAATAGTGAAATATATAAAAGAAAAGTGATATATATTAAAGATAGTGAAATATGTTAAAGAAAAGTGACATATATTAAAGATAACGAAAATCGAAAAAAAAATATTTAAAACAGTAAAAAAAAAAAAAAAAAAGCCAAACAAAATTACCACACATATTACATGGAAAAATAAAGAAGTAAGGTAAAATTAATAAACATCTTAGTTTGAGACCGTAAGAATCAGTTTCAAAGATATAAAAAAATTATCGCGAAATTATTCGATTTTTAATGGAAAAACAAAAAAAAAAAACACTTTATATTTGGTATAGATTTGAAATTTTTGATCAGTATCACAGTTATTGTTAGTTAGTTTGATCTTCTACAACGCATTTCTAATAATGTGTTATTTCACTCTGGGCCTTTTGTATCCATTTGTACAACTTGGCTTATAATACATACCTCAGCTTGCTTCCTTTTCCCACTTTTTTTATAATCACAGTGATCTTCCATTACAGTGATCTTCAGCAATTCCTAAAGTTTCTAGATGTATTTTTTAAAAATTTGCTTATTCCATTCTCATAATGGAGTTCCGTTTGTTATCTTCTGAGAAAAAACTTTCTTAGACTGTGGTTTATTAAGAATTTTTTTTATTGATACCATACTGGAAACTCTAAAGTACATTAACATACAATATGCTGATTACAGGTAGAAAATTATTGTATATATTCTCAATTGAGAACTTGAACAAGCATCATTGTCAAGTTAGAATATGAAAAAAATATTCGAAAACAACTCTTTTGAATCTCAGAACTGACTGTGATGCTGATCAATAACTTCAAATTTCTAACATATATAAAGTTTACAATTTTCCGAAAACTTTAAAAAAAATTTTTTTCCACTCAAATTCAGCCAATGCAACCGAGGTTTCCAAGAGTAATATAAAATATCTTCCACCTTCTGGAAGAAGAATAAACCTTTCGCAAAAGCATATATGTACATCCCAATGAAAATTAAGTTTACCTATCATCCATTGAAATATGGCAACGAAATTGTGATAGTTCAGAGATTGAAGGGAATGAGATTGATAAAATAGAATTGCACCGAGATCAGTGATGCTCAGTTAGTTCTGAGGTTAATGATATACAAGTAGCCACTAAAGTTTTAAGAAATATAAATTATTCTGAATTAATGAGATAGAATTGCACTGAGATCAGTGATGCTCAGTTAGTTCTTAGGTTAATGATATACAAGTAGCCACTGAAGTTTCAAGAAATATAAATTATTCTGAATTAATGAGATAGAATTGCGCTAAACTAATGGGATAAAAGTTGTGTTGAGGTTAATAAAGTAACTAATTCACAAGCCAAAAAAAACTCATTAAAAAAAATCACAATATGAGTGAAAAAGATTTTAAAAAAATAAACAGGTTTAAACAAATTTCTGTTTTGATATAAATTATATAAAAAAAAAAATCAAAAAACTATAAAAAAACAAGTATAAACGAATGGAAATTCATCATTAAGCTAGAAATTACTAAAACTGCAAAAAAAAACAACCCTGCCTTGATATTGAGATCAACAATTTAAACTTCCCGCGCAACATTCAACAGCATGAAGAACTAACGATAAATTTGTTAATTTAAAAAATGTGCGTACTTATAATCCTTCGAATTGATAGAATCAGTACGGATTAGTTGCTGATGATCTTAAAATTATTTTGTAGTGAATCCCTTACAAAACTATACAAAAACATACTACAAATCTAAAGCTTAAAATCTCTCCAAATCAATACTTATATATCATTATATACATATATACACCTATAAGTACTGTCTCAATCAATTTAATTCAAAATATTTATCAAAGAAAACTTTTGAAATAACAGTAACATTTCCATGGAAAACTTAACTTAACTTAACTTAAACTTTCCATTAATACTATAAAAATAAAAAAAAATTTAACAAAAATCAATATTTGTAGATATAAGAAGTATCGTTATTTAACTTCAAACTACTAATAAAGCAAAAACATTTATCAATAAAAATATTACATTTTTTATTAAGTTCCGTGTTTTATTTAATTTCATTGCGACATTATAATATTTTTAGATAATAACGTAAATAACACTGCGCAAAACACAAATTTTCTTAAAAACGAAAATAGTAATTTCATACTAATTTTGGGGTGCTGAACATAAAAGTGATAGTAAAAATGAACAATTGGCTCTTGTTTAAGATATACGGAGGTAGTCGATTTTCTCAGTTTTTTTAAAAATATATATGAAAAATGAAATATGGAAATAGGCAAATTTATATAATATAACTTACAATTATAATAATTTGTAAATTATAAAGGAATGATTATAAAAATAAATGCATTACAATATATATCTCATATATTGAATATGTATGAAATATGTCCATATTAATATATATTATATATGCATGAAATATCTGAAACAATAACATTTAGAAACGTGGTTCAGAATATATTATTTTTTTAAAGCTTTACAATTACTGTTGAGCAAAACTTTTGGCGCTAATTTGTCTGCAGAAGACGACGTCAGACTGACTGTCGGCACTGTTTTCTTCCTTGACTCTAAAAATAAAAATGCGATATCTAGTAGTTGTACGGGGTGTTTTGTGTGAGAAAGAAAAGATTACAGTGAATTTACGTTTTATTTAGACACATTATATTTTTAAAGTTATGATGCCACGTAAGGGCATTCATTCTACTAATAACTTCAGCTTTTTATGTAGGGAAGTGATATTTGAAGCTCAAAAATGCTCCATCACCCCTTTAGTGAAAACGGAATATCATCTTTATTTAGGATGTAAAACTGGAAATCAGGATAAGGCCTGGGTCCCACAAATATGAATACATCTCTTACTCAAGAAGACTTTCCATCACATCATTCTCATTGCATACGGAACATTAAGATAACTAAGAATAACATGAAAAAAGTTGCGAATAAATTTAAAAACGATCCTAGAGAAAAGGATAAATTTAGTGCTCTGCTATCAATGAATTAATAATAGGCTCTACTTCTATCAACAGTATTTTTACAATCACAGAGATTCGCCGTTTACAGTTGATTCCCCCTCATACGAATTAACGTGATTAAACGCACGTTCCAATAATATGAGGAAGAAAATGCAATAGAAAACTTTTGTATTATAACTCGTAATCCAGAGTAAACTGTTTTTCCAGCTTTTACAAGTGAAAAATGTACGAAAAGTTTTTAAAATTTTCTTCTCTTCTCTTCTTTGTTTATGTTTTCACCATCGCTATATTTTTATTAAAAGCTCCCTCCCCCCAAACACATCTGATCTTATTATCGTCTCTTTCTAACTTTTACTATCCTGTAAGAAGCAGTATCGCTCACTTTGGGAATCAGTGGTTTAAGTCAATCGCCACTAGAACTCCAGAAATGTAACAGACTCAGTGTTACTCAGAAAGCACTATGGGGGCATCAGATTGCACCCATATTGAGCCACAGAAGTTTTGAAAGGACTCCTTCAAGGGTTAAGGGATTGTAGTTTTAAATTAGTAGATTATCTTGTATTTAAAGAATTCTAATCAAAAGACCAATGGCCAACTTATAGACTTAGTGTACTTTTGATCCTAATTTATAGAAAATGAATTATAGATAGTAGCCCAATAAATATATAAAGCAAAACTTACACATATAACTAAACATTCATTATAATTCCATACTTTTATCCGATAAATATTAAATTGACAAGTTGTCAACAAATTGCATGAACAACTTCATTTAGATGAATCGAAAGCAACTAAAAGCATGCATGTGCGGTTTAACCTCATACCGGGCTGCTTATGACACAGTGCTCCCAAATACCTTTGTCTTCTCTGAAATAGGTAAAGACAAAGACAAAGACCGTCGACAGTCAATTGCTGCCGCAGAAGTAACTCTAAGCATGTGTGCAGATGCTGGCAAAGTGGACAGGGCGAAACTGAGTCAAGTTGAGGTATTTTTCTTTGCTAATACATTTAACTAACACTATTTTTAAGTATAATCAATTATTTCTAAATCAAAACTATAAAAAATAGTTTATCCAAATATATGAATTTCGATATGATAGATAAAACATCAATCTAATATTCTATAAACTGATATATCGATATACTAGATTTGATATTTTATATTTATAATGATACTATACTTGATAAGCGGCTTGGTGATATGTTTGTTTAATTTATTCATTAAACTCATTCACTTCTTCCTGTTAATAGACTGAACTTCATAATTTCGATTCATGGGAAGTAAGATAAATTCCATTCCATGAATCATTGGTGTTCAAAAAATGAAAAAAAAAAAATCCTCACATAATAATTATCAAAAATTAATATGAATAAAGAAAATGATGTTAAGTACTGTTACAAATTCTAAGATGTTTCAAACCAAATGAATTTAATGGGTAAAAAATAATTTTTGAAAATCAATATACTTCTTTATCAAAGTTGAACTGATGCCAGATATGAAAATTCAACTTTCTTATATTGTGCCTGATATCAAAAGAATTTTTAATTCTAAGTCCACAAGATAAAAAAAAATATGATAAATAAGAATGTAATTTACAATACATCTATATTAGTTTATTTCATGGTTTTCAATAGATTTAACTGAGTTTACAATTGAGTATGAATGATTTTTTTATCAACCTTTCAATTTAAATTTTTTTAAATTATTTTTTTACTTACGAGACAAAAAAAAAAAAAAAAAAAAAAAAAAAAACCAGTGTGCCGAAATTGCATACTTTGATTTGTGTTCCATTATTGGAATAGTTAAACAAACGACGATGTAATGGTGTCTTTTAACCTCTTCAGAGCTGAATTTTTAAAATGAAGAAATTGATGGTATTTTATTCACTTAATACCGGCAAAATAATTCAAACAACCTTCAAACCAGTAAATAATCAATGTAATGCCCACATATCCGTTTTAAAATTAACGCAATTATTGAAACAAGCTACTATTTATTTATTGACTATTATTTTATTTATTAAATATTGCATTAAGAATATTCTTCGAATACTCACCATAATTTTAAGACCAAGATAACATTTATGAAAGTTTCAAAAAATGAATAACGTAGAAGTAGAAAATGACTTAAAATAAAATTGTACTTTATTAAGGAATTTAGTTAGTTAGTTAGAAAATGTCTTTTTTCAATTAAAATAATGGAAATAATGGAATGTATGGAAACAACCAAGTATCTCATAGTAACATTAAGCCGTAAACGCCTTCCGTAGGATCTAGACTTCCTTTAAGATAATACAAATGACGACAAGTAAGAATCTACAATGCTAGCCCAAATGTTTATTTTAAATTTTCGTTGATAGGTATACATATATGAAGCTTGAAAGTTATCATCTTCATGAACATTGCCAAAATTCATGGCATCCTTTAATGAGAAAGCAGTTTCAAGAATACACTTGATAAGATGTGTGAGTTTGAAATCCACTGTGCAAAATCATGTTGCAATCTCTGGGTTCAACTGTCTGTACAGTTTGCAGATGAAAGAAATGTAGTCATCTATGAGGTAAAATTTCTAAACGGTGGGTTGGGAATATGGATGTTTCGTGAAATTAATCTAATATTTATGCAACGATTTCGTTCCATTTACTATTGGACAAGTTCTTCGACAGTAAGTGTCTGCGTTGATTGTCAAGATCCAGCTTGTACACAGCGAAAGTAGTTTTTTCACACAACCATCTATGCAAAGCGGTAAAAATTCATCTATCCGGCACACATATATTGAGATTTGATACATTAGAACTACTTTGCCCTTGCCGTCACAGCACCACTAGTACATTAGGTGCATATCAGTGAAATATGAAATACTTGTGTGGAATGTAGCATTTTAATCGTGAGGAATCCATGGCTCGATTGTTGCAGGTTCGCTTTTCTCACTTAATATTCTCACTTAAAAAAAAAAAAATTATACATTTTTGTAAAAAATTTTTTTACCTAAATTTTTTTTTTTTTTTTTTTTTGAAATTTTTATTTGTTTTTTTACATCTGATTTGCCTTTCCATTTTATTGTAGTTATTTTGAATCACCCTTTAGATGTCTGTGTCCCTGAAGGGGTTAATGAATTTCTGTTTAAATTTACAGTTTGGGATACAGGTATTATTGGATTAAAACTTAAACTCTAATGTCTCTTTCGATGTTTTTTTTTTTTTTTTTATATCTGTACAATGCAACTCATAATTCTTTGTTGCATTTTGAAACAAATACCAAATCATTCATAATCAAACATATTTATGTAGCTTGATTTTTTTTACACTTAAAAAAAATTGAATCAAATTGATTATCTTTGATCAAATATAAAAGAAAAAATAATTATGTTTAAAATTCAATTAATCGCTGTTTTATGAATTGAATTTGCTATAAGGGATAACTTAATCTTCCACTTTAACTATTTAATTCTGTAATTCATTTGCAATTATCTTTTAAATAAAAATTTATTATGGAAAATTATTTCCTTGACATTTTGATTGAAGCAATGAATATGTCAAGGAAGGAACGATAATAATATTCAGAAAATTCAAACATTTAGCTTGAAACAAATATTGTATCTATTATCTATTCTCTAAACATAAGTGAGAATTTCTGGTCTCTTAGAATTTAAAAGTTATTAGAAACTTTGGTATCAATTCGTCTGATTAATAACACTTTTGTCTTTTATTAGTTCAATATTATTGAGTTCGACAGTGAAACCTTCACGATTCTTATGGAGTATTTGCAAAGTGGTTCTTGTCCCTTGACGTGTGAGACAATACCAGGTTTAATTTGCGCTGCAGAACATTACGATCTGCCAGAGCTCCTTCAAGCATGTTTCCATCATGCCAAACAACACTTCAAATTATCTGTGGTAAGCATCGTTATCTTATTGCTATTAACAAAACGCTTGAGTTAATTAGTCAATGATAAAAGCAAAGTTTTATTTCAATTGCATTTAGAAATGCGTGGCACATTTAAATAAATCTGAAATATTTTCAAATCTGAAATATTCGTATGCTTCAAAATGTGTACATTTTGATGCAAAATATAATGGCGATACATTAAATGTCTTCCTAGCTTCATATTAAGGCATCTTATTTCTTCAAAATACAACATTAAAGAAAAATATTAAGGATCAGATATTATATGCAATATTATTTATTGCATCTATTGTGATCTTTCGTTCTTCATAAATAAATCACTTAAAAATTAACTAAAAATCATTATGAAATTTGTTAAGAATGATTCCTGATTTTTATTATACATTTTTTTTAAGTACAAATAATAATGGGACACAACAAAAACAAAACACATTAAAAACAAAAAAATAATGGGAAAAATTTATAATCCTTATTCATAATAAGGATTATAAATTTGTCCCATTATTTTTTGTTTTACCAATACAGTTATAATAGTAACCATAGAGTCCAGTCATAGTTGTAATCATGTTAGTCGAGATAAAGTAAACCATCCCATCCAGATTAATATATGGACAATAATTCACTCTAAGAATACACACCAAGAAGTAATTACCCGAATGGAGCAAACTTTCTTAGATATGATGTAAATGTATAAAAAAAAATATTTAAATTTCAGAGGAATTGAAATTTTTTTTAGGAAATACAGCTGCATATAACAAACCAATCAATAAATTATTAGCCCACTTCTGGTCCTTCTACAGGCTGTTATTCAGCTTTATATTGTATCACACAGTTACAGGTTATCACACAGTAACTGCCAATCAGTTGTTATTGGCAGTTACCATGCGAAATTTCTCGCCAAATTCTTTGACGTTTGTCGAATTATATTAGAAACACTTTGCTCATTAAGACTCCAATTGTGCTCTATTGGTGAGAGATCTGGAGATTTAGCTGCCCATGGAAGAGTTTAACAACCGCAAAGGTAACTAGTAGAATTTCAGGACGTGTAATGCCGATAAATGTAATTCTTGAGTGCCGATAAAGGAAAGGCAATATTGCATGGCATAGAAAATAGTCAACGCACCACTATGTTATAAGAGTGACTATCAAACAACATGGCTTTCCTTTTTATCAAAGAGAATGGCACCTCAGCCATTCAGGGTTGTGTGACGGGGGACAGCCAGGTTGTCATTCTACCGCTGTTCTGAGAGTCACGTGGCCTGTCTTTGTTGGTCATCGTGATTCATTTAAAGTGGGACTCGCTGAAAAAAATTATACTTCCTTCAGCGAGATTCCCGTCGTCGAGGAGTATTCGGCGCAATGGGTGTCAAGAATCTGAAACTATTCTCTGTATCAGCTTATTAATGTTCTTTTTTTGGCCACTGGTGTCCCGGTTACACATTGAATCGTTGATCAGGACAGATCAGTTACTCTAAAAGCCGTTCTGACTATTGCTCTGCCTTCATGTTTTGCATCTCTCTAAATCGATCGCTATCTTCTTGACGATGTGTTCTGCTATGATACAACAATTACTCACATCACTGAATAACGGAATCACCCGGTCTAGATGTTGAGCCAAAACTTCTATTTGACCACCCTTTTTCATTAATATTACTCCTCAATTCCTTCCTCAACTTCCTGCGTTCCTCTCAAATGATGGCATAAGTTCATACAGTATTCAAGCAGTATGAACACTCTATATATCTTCTGAAATATTAAGTACTTTGCCAACAAATCTTTTCGGTTTTCATTTCTATATATTTTTCCAGCAACTAGTCATCAATAACAAGTTTTCTGCTGATAGCACCGTCATCAGTAGGAACAGGTATTCTTCATTTCACACCTCGCAACCAAAGTGAGTAGATGGATTATAAATTGAATGAAGATTGTGCAAGAGGAATCAAGCCATGAAATCAACCAAGGAATTTCTTCTCTTTTTCCTGTTTAGTCATGATAAATGCTCATTCAGATGTTCAGTTGCCAGAGATTCTCTAGAGCCCCAGCTGTTCATTCATTGGACGGAAAAATTTAATAATTTGCATGCAAAATTTCGTAGCAATCAAATAACTGCTTCTTGCTGTGTCGTTTCCTTTGTTTGAATGTACCTACTGTCATATAGGTGCTACTATTCTTTTTTATTATATTGCATATATTTTTTATTCGTTTTTTACTCAACGCATTCCAACGCTATGAAAATTAATTATTTTACAATTTTCGTCTGGCAGGAATTTTTAATTTGTTCATCGATAAAATATTATTAGTTCATTGCACATTAAATGAACACAACTTTCATAAAATTTTTTTAAAAAAATCATTTAAGATTTCTGTAAAATTTGTCACAGAAATAGGCTAATCATAGAATAAAAAATTCAAAATGTTATTTAAATATACTCGACCGTTTAGAAAATAAATCTATCTTAAATTTCTAAAATTATTCCAATATCATATAGATTCAAATCCTTATAGCAACTCTTCAAATTAAAATAAAAAATTTTAAGATATAGGGAAAAACAGTAATTGTTGAGCCACTTTTTAAATTTAAGTTTTAAAAAAAATTTTATACTTTCTTACAGAAAAATGAAATATTGATATTTTTTTCTATAAAATTAACTAAAATAATTTTCAGTTTAACTATTTTTTTGTCTAATAAATTTTTACTTTTCATTTTATATTGTGCCTTAAGTATGCTCATGAGAGGAATACATGAGCCATGGTGAAAGGATGTTTAAGCTAATGCTAAAAATACCTAAAAATAATATTTTCTTTTTATTGTTTTACATAGAGCTTATGATATAAAAAAATTGTCAATTGTGAAAAATAAAATCAGTTATGTAAGTAAAACTAATTACATAATAATTTTTTTAGTGATAATTGACGGTCGAAGGATCATTTCAATTTTATCTTTGTCGATGATAGCAATGTCTTCAGTTGGGGGCTATTTAAATTTGAAATCCGCAATTCTTTGAGCAAATTTCATGTTCAATCTATCTTCTGAAATATTAAGTAACAGGTGGGCTGAAAGGTTCATAGGCTGACACATAGATGGCGCTACTACTATTAAATCCATATGATTTTTATTTAGCACTAACCTTCAAAAGACACGTGTATAAATTTGACAGTTGTTGCACTATTAGTATGTGAGCTATAGCATTTTTAGTAAAGCAACTTTTGTTAGTTTGAAAAAATGTATAAAAAGGAATTTCGTGTGTTAATAAAGCATTGCTTTTTGGCGAAAAAAATACTATTGAAGCCAAGGCTTGGCTTGATAAACATTATTCAGACTTTGCACCAGGAAAATCAACCGTATAGAAGTGGTTTGCTAAATTTAAACGAGGCGAAATGAGCACCGAGGACGATGCACGCAATGGACGCCCCACAGAGGCTGTTACCGACGAAAACATCAAAAAAAGTCCACAAAATAATTTCCGTAATAATCGTAAAGTGAAGTTGATTGAGATAACTGAGACCCTAAAGATATCAAAGGAACGTGTTGGACATATCGTGAATGAATATTTGGATATGCGAAAGCTTTGTTCAAAGTGGGTGCCGCGCGACCTCACAATCCACCAAAAACAACAACGAATTGATTATTCTAAGCAGTGTTTGGAGCTGTTCAATCGTAATAAACCCGAATTTTTGCGTCGATATGTGACAATGGATGAAACATGGCTCCATCATTTCACGCCGGAGTCCAATCGACAGTCAGCCGAGTGGACTGCGCGTGATGAACCGACTCCAAAGCGTGGAAAGACGCAAAAGTCGGCTGGCAAGGTTATGGCATCAATATTTTGGGATACGCATGGTATAATATTCATTGACTATCTTAAAAAGGGAAAAGCCATAAGCAGCAACTATTACGTAGCGTTATTGAAGCGTTTGAAAGACGAAATTGCGGAAAAACGGCCTCATTTGAAGAAGAAAGTGCTGTTTCATCAAGACAATGCCCCGTGTCACAAATCAATGAAAACGATGACAAAATTGCATGAATTGGGCTTCGAATTGCTTCCGCTTCCACCGTATTCTCTAGATCTTGCAAGAAAGTTTCTCAGAAAGGCCTAGCGACTTTTTCCTGTTCTCAGACCTGAAGAGGTTGCTCGCTGGACAGAAATTTCGCGCCGATGAAGAGGTAATTGCCGAAACTGAAGCCTATTTTGAGGCTAAAGACAAATCGTACTATAAAAATGGTATCGTAAAATTGTATGACCGCTATAATCATTGTATCGCCCTCGAAGGCAACTATATTGAATAATAAAATCAAATTCTATAAAAAAAAAAGAATTTTTCTATGCTAGGTTACGAACTTTTCAGCCCACCTGGTACTTGAATAACAAATCTTTTCAGTTTTCTTTTCTTTATATTTTACCCGCAAAGCACACTTTTGATTTCACAGGAGAATGTTATGTTTTAACCTTTAGTTTCTTGCGAGTAAATTTGAACTCTGTTTTTATTGCTGTTCTAGAGTTTTTTTTTTTGTGTGTGTGTGTGCCCTTTCTAGTAGTCTTCTTCAATTTTCTGTTTTTCTGGATTAGAAATCAAAATAGTGTATTTAGCTCTTTCTTATTATTTGAGGCAAGGCCTTGTTATAAGATCATGCAATTTCTGGAGAGAAAGTGAGTTGAATAGCTGAAGAAGAGCAGCAATTTACAGGAGCCTGGTCCATTACGATATTTTGATTTTGGCTCAAATACTCGGTCTGAGTAAGATTTGAAGAAATTAGAGAGTTTCAATAAAAGCACTTAATTGTTCCATGTATGGCCTACGTATGAACTCAAAAATTCATCAATTGTGGAAATTTTTTCATTAAGTGATACAATGCCTCTTACTTCAAATCCTCTGAAGATATTTTTACCACTGAATGATAGAGAGAAGGCTTTACTTGCAATTTTGATTATGACATATATAGAAACTGATCAACCTGGATGTGGCAACAACCCTTCATCAGCAGTTGTAATATAATACTTCTTAAATGGCCCATATACCACTAGGTCCAGAACTTGCAACCTATTTCAGGAGGGGGAATCAAAGGTAAGCAGCACAGTGCCATTATCTTTAACTAAGTTGCGGGAAGCCAATGATTGTCGAAGTTCAGAAACTCTGTGTTTTTCTTAATAAGTCTGATTAAATTAATAAAAAACATAATTATAAATTTTATAGTTAGAAAGTATTCATCGCACAAATAAAAGCCTTTGTATAACATTTAAAACAAAAATGGGGAACAAGAAACCTACATTGAAATTGAAAAAAGAATTGTTTTTGATGGTCTATTATAAAATACAACCTTTTTCTATACATATGAAGATCTATATACTAAATCTGAACGTATCTTTAAACACTCTTTAAATATATCTAACTTTCTAAAAATCCTGCTCAAATAATCCTAAACAAAATTAATACATCTTATTTCCTAGTAGGGATATTTGAACCATGGCTTATGTATCCCCAATCACAGTGTCACAAGTGTTCCTCACTACCACCATTTTTGTTTATCAGATATTTGTTAAATAAAGCACACAGCTTTTTGAAATATTTTAGAATCAAAATATACATTATAATTATTAAATCTAGTTATTACTATAACAGCTTAAAACGAAATTTTGATTACAAAAAAAATATAAAAAACTCTCACCAAAAAATTTACTTCAGAGAGAAAAAAATAACTATTGATCAGCTCACTTTCAAAATGAACCAATGTATGTAATTTCTTTTTCACATGTGCAGAACTATAAATACGTTAACATGTTGTCAAGTTTAGAAATTAACCTACTGTAGAGAAAAAAAATATTAATTCAAGTATCCCATATGATCAAGTATCCACATTCTCCCCTATTACAGAATTTCACAAGATCTTTCTTGTGATATATAATAGGTTAATGGAAACAATATTATAATTAGGTTTCATAGAAACAAAATTTAAACTTTTTAATAATTTTTTTGAATTTTAAATTTTTTACATTACATCTTCAAATAATCCTAAAAATTGGTTTGGGTTGAGGATAAATGATCCAAAAAGTTTCAAAGCAAAATGGCAATGGTAAATAAAGTAGTTGAAAAAATAGATTTTTCAAAAAAATTGAGACTTAATTGGAATTCCATTAAACGAAGGCTTATAAAAAGGTACAGAAAGTCATATTTGGATTATTCATACATTAGTTTACATACATTTCATAAATCTAAATTACAAAAAATATTTATTTCTTATTTAATTTATATATAATGTTTTTCTAATGCTATAGTTTGTACCAGGTTTTGATGCAAAAGAATTTGTTTTTAATTTTTTAAGCAATAAAGTCATTACCTTCAGAAACTTAGTAAATAATTTACTATTTGTATAAACATGACACATGAGTGCGACGTGAAAGGAGCTCAAAATTGATGTACTTCATGAATTACACAAAGGAAAATTAAAAGGAATTCGAATTTGTTATCATCGCAAAATTTCAGAAAGTGTCGAAAGTTACTGTAGTTTTCGAATGCCGGAGAGTTTGACTTAAGGGAAATTACAAAAGTGATTCTTCAAAAAGTTTTAGAATTCAAATTGAAATTTATCTTCAAAATAGAATTGGGAAAATCTTAAAATTGAGCTTTAAAAACCCAAATGCCCTTCTTTTAATGAAGTTTGCTATGGGTTTTTTTAAAAAAAAATAATGTCTTTTTTAGGGTTTTAATTATGGACCCATTATCCAATCCACTCTGAAACTTTGTGAATCATTTACCATTAGTGTAAACTAATTTCTAGATTTCGGAAATTTTTTGAAGACAAAAAAATAGCTTTACAAAAAAGTAGCTTTAAAAATGAGCCTAAAAAATTGTACAAATCGCAATAAAGATCATTCAAAATGCTAAGGAAAGACACTTCTTTCATCTATCTTGTTTAGATGATTTGCTACGATGGTCTGAAATAATTCTGGTAATGTGATTTTGTGGTAATTTTATATTTCGCATAGCTGCATTTTCAGAACTGGGTGTGTATATTTTAATATTATGCAACTTTATAAGTAGGCTACACATACGTCAATGTTGACCAAAATATTTGGTGGCAAGGTTAATGGACATGTTGATTTGATGTGGAATGATCCTTTTGTTGAAAATTCAAAAATAATTAGAGAATAATTTAGTAATTTCTAAAATGTACTTTGCATCCAATAATAACGGCATGTTGATAAAGAGACATTTTTCAAGGGCTCAATTGAAATGTTACCTTTAATATCATTGGTAAACTTAATAAACTCATTAAAAAAAAAGGATCAATCCTTTTTCAGGTTTGCTCAATGCTGAACACGTTGGAAAACTATTACTGGAGATATAATTCAGCCTCGGAACTCGTAAATGCTATTCTTCAGTATATAGATACAAGGGCAGGAAAACTATTCAGCAAAAAAGAATTCCTGGATTTGAATGAATCTATGTTCCAAATGATATTGGGCAGAGAGTTGAACATCCCAGAAATCACTAAGTTCCATGCAATGATGGATTGGGCAAATTACAAAATTGAAAAATCTCATTGTGTTGGTAATATATATTTTAATATTATTTTATTATAATTAGTTTTTTTAAATAACTTAAACTGTATTCATTTTTATTTTCAAAATGTACTCTTTTGTACTCTTTGCACTCAGATGTACAGTAAATACATTATGATGCAAAACAGGAAGCGCATTTCTGAATAATTTATCATTTTTAATAAATTACTACAATACCTTTATATGGTATAAAGCACTTAAAATACACAAACTTTGTAATATTTGTTTTAAATCGTTAAAAGATTTAACGAATCTTAAAAAATTTCAGATATATTGCTTTCATTAAGGTACCTTTATTATTTTTGAGGAAATTATAATGTCTCTAGGTAAGATTTTTTTTCCTCAGAAATAAAACCAGCATTGTCTGAAATGTATTTTGAAATTTTTTTTTCTTTCTAATGCAGCTGGCAAACACTTAGACATGGACGTCTTGGATGAGTTAAGGCAAGCGCTGCACAGACGTTACTCATTTTGCACTACCCAGGGGGCGCGTGTAACTCGAAGATAAGCCACGGACGCGGAGTAACAATGCCTCCGCAACGTTCTACGATCATATTAGGGCCGGGCCCTACAGTTTAAAGTGGATTCCGAACCACTACAAACATCCATGGCCCCGCCGGGATTCGAACCCGAAACCTGTGGTACCGAGCGCCAGAGCGCTAGCCACTCGGCCATTCAGGCCCCCTATTTTGAAATATTAGGTTGTTAAAAAAGTTATGTCGTTTTTATGCTGCTCCAATGAAATGTTCATTATTTCGTTGCTCTTGACAATTTTGGTAGAGCAATTTTGGTATAATTTTGATATAGACAATTTTGGTATTAATCGAAAGCTAGTATTTCCGCGTTTTGATTTTTGATATTACAGGTATTTCTAATCATTACATTTTGAGAAATAGGGGTATATGATGGATCAAGAAAAACTTCATTTTAGGCACTCTATGCTTTGTGAATTTCAACTTGATCATAATGCAATGCAACTCATAAAAATTTGTGTTTCATTTTTGGACCATCTAAATTTAAAGTGCGTACGGTCCAAAAATGGTTTGAAAAATTCATGTCAGGTGATATGAAGCTTGAAGATGAACCTCGCACAGAAAGACCAAAATAGCTTGATGACAACATTCTGAGGACTTTACCGAGTAAGGAATCATGGCTGATTACGAAGGAGATCTGGGATAAGTTAAGAATTAACCACGCAACTTTTGATAACCACTTGAACAAGCTTGGCTTCGTCTACAAATGGGGTCTTTGGATTCCCCGTAAATTAAGAGAAAAAAATATGGCAGATCAAATTTCTATTGCTTCTTCTTTGTTTGCTCGACAAAAATATGAGCCTATCCTATCCTTGCAAAAGCCAATTTGTATCCAAAAAGCTAATGCTTTGCCTTTAGTGTGATTGTCGAGGTTATATCCACCAGGAACTGTGGTAACTAGATCAAATTTTCACAACAGACCTATATTGGGATTAGTTATTCCGACTGGATACAAAAATGCTTGAACTTCGACCAGCACTATATAACCGAAAAAGATGTTATCTTCCAACGTGGCAATGCCAGGTCTCAAATGGCTTTAAGGACGAAAGAGAAGATCCAGGCTCTTGGTTATGAAGTTTTATCATCCACCATAATCAGCTGGAATAGCACCATCTGACTACCCCTTGTATCTCTCGATGTAACATTTTCTTAAAGGAAAAAAATTTCGAAATTTTTAGGATCTTCAGAGAACTGTGGTAGATTTCTTGACTTCGAAGGATAGGATCTTTTATACATCCCTCATAAATGGCCTTGTTGACAGATGGAGGAAGGCCATAGAAAAATGTGATCAATATTTAATTAATAAATCTCACTTACGAGTTTAAAAATGAGAAATTGAAATTTCCCCAAAAAACAACAACATAACTTTCTTACGAACATAATACTTTTCCGACAGGAAATCATTATTGTTCATTGCAGTGCGCTTAACCCAACTATTTCTTTAAGATTGGCATTTCGAATTATACAAACTCCGGAATAGACCAGGGTTCCAACTAACACCGGAAATGAACGTTCTATTAGTAAAATTTAGTACTGTCTAAACTGCGTAACAGACAATACTGTAATATTAAAAAAAGTGGAAGTTCTAAATTTTCATTTCTGTATATCTTGTAGTTTTTTTCTATTAAAATTTTGTTTTGCTTATTTTAATTATTTTTTAAATATCGAAATATATTAGGGACCAATTATTACATCTTATAAGTATTTTCTTGGATATTTTTGTCAGTTTTAGGATAAATAAAAGCATACATATGCTTTAATATTAAAATTTTGAAAAAATCAACATTTATTGATTAAACTCTTGACAAATTGCGTAGATTTAAAAACTAAAAAATAATTAATAACCTTACATATTAACTCACCTGATCATTCTAAAGCTGAAAATGTTTCTTTAAACAAAATTTTCCTTTTTTAAAATTACTACAATAAGAAAAGATAATACATAAGAATGCAATATATAATACAATGCATATGAAAAAATGTATTTGTAAATAGTGTTTGAGCTTAAAATTTCTGAAAATCGACACTTGTAGTTTAAATAATAGCAATTTATTATAAAAAAACAGTCGAATGCTGCAAATTATCTATACCTTTAGATATTATATAATTTACTGCAGAAAAAAAAAAATACAGTGAAATGGAATGTATAAGAATTCGTTGTTTAATTCATATTTCAAGAAAATGAAACCAAATAAACGAATTTTTTCCTCGATTTTTATATTTTTATCAAATTAAAATATTTTAATGACTATCTTTCCGAGATATTAAATCAAAATTCCGTAAGATTAATCTTGCGGGAAAAAATTAATGTACAATTTTCACAAATTAAATTATTATTATTACTTTATTTTTTGTAGCTAAACTTTATTTTCTCTAACATACTAACAAGCAAAGGACATGATAAATATGGGAATTAAAAATGCATTCCAAAAAATGAAATCTCTTTAAAAATACATTACTTATAGCTGCAGGGAAGTTTTGGTCAGACATTTACATTTTATTTTGTATGAGATATTATTATTTTATTTTAGAAATTTATTTATTTATTTTCATACAACAGATCCTAAGGAGCTAGTGTGCATTATGAACAGACTGACAAGAGATCTTAAACTACAGAAGATTCCTCCACAAGAATTGATAAAAGTAGGTGTAAAAAAATTGTTAATAATTATTTTATGCGGGAATGATTGCAGTTTCGATATAAGAGGGCAGAGATTGAAAAACATTCAATAGTCTACACGCCAATTTTTAATAATCTTCAAAGTACTTTTTTATTCAATTTCTCAAATTATCATACGATTTATTTTGATATTTATCTTTTGTAATTTTTGCATTTAATGTTAAATATAACGAACATATAGATTTCCCAATTCTCCTGATTTTTGTTTCTGTAACTTACTTTTGAATTAGTAACAGAATTTTCCTGTTTTTGTTGATAAGATAGTAGCTTTATTTTTCCTTTGATATAAAAAGATATTTAATAGCAAAATCTTACACTATTTGATAAGAATTAGCAATCTTTTTTTTTTAATTTGAAAATGCCTGTAATACTTAATATGACGAATACATTTGTTGTTTACATTTACATTTTTTGTTGTAGTTTCTGCTCTACTTTCTTCCAAATAAAATATACAATTTTAAAATCTTTTTCATTTTTGTTATCAAGAATTAAACTATAAAAGAAACTCCTATATATTTTTGGTACTTCTCTTTTACTTGTAAATGCATATAATAAATACTAAACACAACGAATGCAAATTTGTAAAAATCCTTGTTTTCCTTCCATTTTTCCAATACCTTTACAATTTTTCTAATTTTAAATCTGCAGATTTCATTTTATCTATGTAATCAGGTATTTAAAGGGTAAAAGTAAATTTCTTTCCTTTCATTTTTACTCTGGTTTAATATTAATATAAAAAATTTATTCCATTTTAACAGTAAAAGAAGCAGTTACTACACTTCGTTACTTACTGTTATGTTAACTTAATATAAACACGAAGTCCAATTTTAATTAAATAAAAAATAATTCTTGAAATAATCGAATTATCACTGATCTGCATAAAAAATATATAGTGATTTATTGCCTTCAAATTAACATCATGCAGTTTAGCTAATAAAGCTTCTCTAATATATTGTTTATGAAAGAAAATTTCCATTTTTAAGTTTTTGGGATAGTTTATGAACGATTCAAAATTAATGTATATTTTGTTACCTCCACTAATTCTTATATTTCCTTAGCAATTAATTATTTTATTACCTTATAAAGAAATATCCTTTGTATTCCTTTCTGAAAAAATTTCATCATTGGGTATCCTTTGAAGATGGAATTTTCATTCTGCTAATTTTATTTACCATTAATAAAGAATACTAACAGCTTCTACAAATTAGTTTATTATGCACATATAACAAAGTTTATGTTATATTATATGTAAGTTTATGTTATAGTATTAGTTTATTATGCATTATGAACAAAAACTATTCAGAAATATTTACTAACTAATAATTAAAACAACTAATTGACAATTGTATGTTAATTGTCCTAATTTATTCTAATTTGTTAAAATTAAATGTATTAATTATAAAAACAATTAAAATGCATAAAAAATGCTATACAAGCTAACTATCAATAAATGAAACCTATAATATATCATAAACATCAGAAAATGGCTTACCTTTCAGGCTTCTGAGTTTTATATGATAGGGGAATCCTACGTCCATCCATCTCAAGTAAAAATTGTCAAATCCATCAAGGAACGATGCTTCTATGCAATGCAACTTAATTTTGATTTCCAATTTTAGTTCATAGATATTGTCATAAGGGCAAATTAATGCAAACTAACTGAACTAATAAGCATCTAAAATTTCATCTACAGTACAAAAAGGAATATTAACTACAAACACGAGCTAAAACTATTTGCGTAATATGATCAAGTTACTCCACAATACAAAATAAAAAGCTCAAACTAAACTTCTGCTATGCCATATGGGTCTCACCTTTTTTTTTCTTCACAACATATACGCAAATAAAAATATAATCATTACGTAAACTTTTATTTAACAATTTACAATATTAAGCATCTTAAAAAAAGTATAGACAAATAAAATAAACATTTTTTCACTCATTTAATATTTTATCAGTATTTGTAGAAATGCGAAGGAAATTAATGCTTTCACACCGTATTTAACAAATTGCCGTTTTTATAAATATATATTAATTAAGATTGTAGAAATATTTAATCTCTTGAAGTAAATAAATTAATTGTCTTGCAATTTAATTGTGATTTCAGGTTTTAATTAGGGAACTAAAACCTGAATTAAATCTTCTTTCTTAACTAATGCAGTTATCATAGGCGTTGCAAAGAACTAAAATGCTAATTTGATAGTAAATTCTTTCTCATGTCCGACAGGTGATAATACCAACTAAGACAATCAGCAACCAGAGAATCTTGGATACCCTTTTATGGCAAGCTGACACTGGAATGTATCGCATCAAAAGATCTCACATAGAAGAATGTCGTGCTCGGACAAAAACTGAAAACAGCGAGTCTCTTTCGTGGGATATTCTAGAAACCAAAGTAAACAATCCTCCGTAATAATTCAAATTGCATGATAAAGTTTTAGTTAAAGATCAAAATTAAGTGATACCGACCGATTTATAGCAGCACACAAAATTTTTGCCACATGATCAATCACATAATTATATATAATAACTTACAGGAATCATTTCATTTTAATGAAGAAATTCCAAGAGATGAAGCTAAATGGTGCTCTAATAGTTACTGATTATCTCACACAAAATAGATAAATTTCTTTTTGCTTTTACAGTTAGCAAACGTTTTCTCTGAAATACAAGTGATTTTTAGTCATATTTTTGATAGTATCACTTAGGGTTGGTGAGCGAAAAGATCCGCATTCAATATCCGATTCGACACCCCTATTAATAAATGAACTGTTTAGTTTATTTAAATATGCCGCTATGATCGACAATAAATGGTGTCTATATTCAAACGCTTCATAAAATTTTGGACGAAATTTTTGGATATGAGATAGGTCACTTTTGAATTCTTTTGTTGTAATATTATAAATAATATCAGCTAGATATATTAGATATTACAGTGGAATATTTAATTATTTTAACATAACAGAATTAATTTTAAGAATTTTTATTTCTAACGGTGAATTCACATTTTTTAAAATTTCAACTTCTTACTAGGTTTAATAACCTTATAATAAGTGAAAGCTGTACATCAGTTCTACAATCAAACGCTTTATAAAATTTCAAATGAAATTTTTGAAGTGTTTGAATAATCAGCATATTATTTTTAATAAAAAATATACTAGCTAATGAACAAATAAATTGAAACTTATATATCTTACTTCCTTACTTCTCCGAGAAAACATCGGGTTTTCGTCTCTAATTCTATTTATTAAGGCTGAAATGCAGAGCATGAGTTTATATCCAAATTGAATAGGCAAAAACAAAGTTCCTGAAAAATCAAAATATATATAATCTTCTGTTTATAGAATTTTCATAAACATGATTATTGAGAATTTGAATAACGATTTAACTTTTTTTTTCAGTGCATTAAAGAGTTCATTTTTAATGTATGCTGACATTATTCGGAATAGTTCAAAAATTCAGAAACATGACAAAATATGAGTATTAGCTGCCACCAATCCTCCATCTGGCTAAGTACAATTCACTAAAGTTATTTAAATGGATTTATGAAAAATTAATGTGAGACGCGTTTTCTCTTCCATTACATAAATCATTAAACGTAACTCAGTAATATTAAATACAAATTGTCACAAACACTAAATTTTCATTAAAATTTATCAAGAAATCTTATGCGTTTCTGTACTTTGAAAATGCTGTGTATAAATACATACGCACAATACTTTGTGTGAACAAAAACAGTTAGTTTTCCAAATTCCTCCTTAAAACTAATTAGGTATACAAAGTTAGAAATTCCCCATTTTACACTTCTTGAACGTATAGTTGCAGAACATATATTTTTAAAGAAATTTTACTATTCGCCAGGCAAGACAGTGAGAAAAAAATTGCTGCTTTACGAAAGTTATTTTCCGTTCAATAGCTCTAAATGTCTTATATTCATCACTTAAAATATATTAAAAGATGATTAATTATTTCGAAGATTTAAAAAGAAATCTATTAATTTTGCATACTAAGTTTCAGTTAAGATTCAATATATTACGACTGAAAACAAAAATATGCAAAAATTTTAAGCATGCATTTTATACAAAAGTGTAATCTAAAGAAATAGTTTGTGTTTTAAGTTCACGTACTTTTCTGTACTTTAGTTTTGGCACTTAAAAGAAAATGTATACTAAGATTTCAAAATAATATTAACAATATCAATTCAAAGTAAAAATTCCTATTGAAGTAAAATGATAACACATCTATTTCAAAGTTTTTCGAGGAAATTTTATGACTACCATGATTAACTTTATATCATAATTAAAATTAAATTGTAGCAAAATTATTAAACTGTATACAATTGTTTAAGACCTGTCTGGGACAAACTTGTTAGATCTAAAGATGAATCTTCCCGACAAACTTAATAATAATTCCTGGAATTTCAGGTAAAGTCTGGATAAACAAAACTAACCGATATGTTTTTCTCATATTTAAATGGATAAATAAACATAATTGCAAGGAGTTATGATAATTATTTTTGGCAAACAGTAATGCTGAATCTAACAGTTTTTGTTTAAAATCTTTATTTCTGATAGCTGATAATTTCTTTTAGTATTTTAATATGACGTAGCACTTTTCAAAGCAACTCATCGCACTGAAGATTTTCCTTATTAAAAATTAAGCAAGAAGTAGTGCTCTAGAAGAGGGAATTGTCTGTTTTTTTCTTTTGTCCAATGAGCACACATGAGCGAAAATACTCTTTCAATGAGCGCATTTTGAGCTTGAATGGCAAAGACAACTGGCATATTTTTCAATGCCAGTTTTCATGGAAAACCCCAATGATTGTTTCCATGAATATCTATTATTGAAGGTACATGGTAAGACTAATTTAGAATTGATCAAACTCTCACGAGGATGACACATTTTTTTTTTGTAAGCGCCACAACAATTAATTTCTCGGAAAGCTCCGGATAATTTATAATTTTTGGCGGAACCGGATAACGCACACATATTCCGGACTTCTTCGGATGACTAGTAACTTTAGTGTACAAATAAATGTTTTAATCTCTTTACACTCTGATTTACTGGTTCAAGATAAATGCATGGTTATGTACGATATAGATGTGAGACTTTGAATTCTTATTAGTTTAATGTCAATCTTATCGAATTTTAAAAAGTTCAACTTCTCGCAAGTCAACTTGTGTAAATATGTTCTAACAAAAATTTAAGTGTCAAGAATTGTTTGCATGCTCACAGCGATCTGTGATTTTTGAACTCTATTGGATGTTTACACTTTTCAATGAACTCGATTGCATGCTTGAGCGAATTTTATTAATAGATCTGTTCTAATCAATATTTGACGGAATTCTGGGATTTCTGTAATTATCAAACCTATTTCCAAGACTAAGGAAGGCTATAAAATTCACATGTTTGCCTCTACCGTACAAATATTGACCTGTAAAATTTTCAGGAAAATCTATTTATATCATGATAAAAAAAATTGTGGTACCGATTATTTTTTAAAGAGTTTTTACTATAAATGTTTGAAATTTTCATAGACCATGAAAAATTTTTAATTCTCAGCAAAGTCAATTTTAATTTTTATAAGATAGTTTTTATTTGTCTCTTATAAAGAAAAACATCAATATTTCTTTTATTAATACAAACATTTTAAATTTTATTCTAAAAATAAAATTTAAAATAATGCTTCTCAAAATCAGTGTATAGTAATTATCCAAAGAATTATGGCTATAGCTTCAATTTAAACTATATTTACTTGCAATCAATTTTTTATAAAATAAAAATATCTAAATTCCAAACAGTGTAAATATGTGGTATCAAATGAAATAACTATATGAAGACAAAGTGCACTTGAATGGCTGTTGTTTATAAAATAATTATAAAAACATAAATATAGTTGTTGAATTATTTATCTACTCTACTGTACATTGGAATGAATTTAATAAATTTATTAAAAATTAAAGCTTAAAACTTAAATAGATTCGCTAAGAACACTATTTTGGTTTTCAAATTTTATTTCATATTATATTGTTTGCTTATTATTTATTATGCTTGTAAGTATTATCCATAAAATCGCAGGCAAATCAATTTTTAATAGCAATTATTTAAAATTTTCAATGATTCAGTTTATATAATGCAATTATAATAAACATTTGAATATTTGAACATTGCAATTAAATCTTGTAATAATGCAGAAGAAACCTGTTCTAAATATCCAATCAATATAAATTGAAGATTATGTTGAAATTAAAATAATTGTGATATAAGATTGAATTTGATTTGAAGGATGAAGTTTTAGTAATTTCATAACAGAACATAAAGTGATAACTTTACAAGTCATGATTCCTTTTCTAGAAATGCACCAACAAACTTTAAAAAAATATATTGTTAAAAATCATTAAGAAAATCATAATATTACTTACTGTGCTAATATAAGATTTTGCATAGCTATGCATATAAATTATATAAACATACATGAAAAATCTTCTATATTAAAAATTATATTGATGGTGGATTCATAGTTAAAAGCTATATATTTTGACTCTTAAAAACAATATTGCAAAATACATTAAACTCAATCCCCTATTCTATGAATTCATACTATTGATAAAATAGTAGTTATTGATTATTTTAAAGTAAAGAAAGAAAACAACCCATATCCGCATTTTTTTTTTTTTTTTCCATACAAATATAAAATGGTCTGCATATTTTGACACAAAAATCTATTAACAAATATGAGTCGTTTAATAGATCGTTTAATCTTAGAATTTGGTTAAATTGTTAAGAAACTTGAATAAGAGCATTTCTTTAGCTTTAATAGCACATAATAGAACGATCTCAATTGTTACTGGTCATAAAACCAGTACATTGCCCAATTACAGGCGCCATATAAAGTTATATGATAAGAATTTGATGTTTGTTATTTTGCGTTTTCAAATAAACTTTTTCATAATAATGTTTTAGGCTTATCCGATTTTCGTATTTCGATACAGTTCTGTAAAATTGCGTGGAAATTTATATTACGAGTACATACTATGAATACTCTCAAGTATAAAACCAATGCGGATTTTTCATTGACAAGATTCATATTTTAGGTCAAGTTTTTGGAATAACTTACTAAGTATGTAAGTTTTTATATAAACAAATGAGAATTTCAAATATATAAGTTTATTATAAACAATAAAATGCTCATGAATTTTGATTTTCGTTGATTTTCTTAAAAAGAAATTAAAATAAACTATTTAAATATGACTTGAATGCAATAAGAAGGAAACTATTTTTAATCGACCCGCAAAATCTAAAATTTCTTAAAAAATTACCTAAACTTTGCATTCGTTTAAATCGTGTTTAAATTTTAATCTTATTATAGCTATTAAATAAGTGTTAAGAATTTCAAAAAAAAAAATCTCTCTGGAGAAATATAAAATCATTACAACTAAATTATTAATTTTAATTATGCTGAAAATTATCCACTTAACTTTTAAAGGCATCAAATAGAAATAATATAAAAGCAAAGTGTCTATAAACTGAATCATAAGAATTACTTTAAACAGTAAAAGAAAATACTCGAGGAAATTTTCATTTCAGTATCTAGAATACTCTAGAATACCTTAGAAAGAACTGGTGGAAATCATCAAACATGGTAAATTGTTTTCGAACATATTTTGTTAATATCTGTATTTAATTCAGTGAAGACATGCCTTTTTTTTTGTTATTCTCATATTCTATATCAATTTCTTTTTTGTTTATTTGAGTTTATAGGGAAGTTAAAATATTTCATTATATAGTTATTATTTATACTGCGTGTAAACTTTTACCTACTATGCATGCGGCGCATTTTGAGGTAATATAATAATACATTTTTTTTTGTATATTCTCAATTTAATATAAATTTACAAGTGTATATATATGTGTAATTTCTTATTTCAATAGCACAAAATGTAAAAAGAAAAATTAAATGAAGGATATGCATGTAATATAATGTTTACACACCTAATATGTATGATCTATAATATTGCATTTGTAATTTCTGTTGTTATTTTTGTTGTTATTTTAAACTAGGTATTGATATTTAATTTGAATTCCTTAAAATGGATAAAACTTTGTTATGAAAAGCTACAAACTTATCTGATGTAAATGTATTGCGAATTTTGGGAAATTTATTTTATAAAATAAAGGATTTCTGAAATCCATATAGAAGCTTTCTCAATTTATTCCTTTTATATCGTTAAAATATTGTTTGAGTGATACAGAGAAGTTCTTGATCCTTATTTTATTTCATCTCATATATGGCTATATAATCATTTGCAGTTATATTAGAAATGTTTTATAACTTTTAAAATAGGGCCACCTTTAATGGCCTAAAATAAGTTTCCACGTTCTTTCTAAAAAGAAATAAAAACTGCATAATCTTTATTTATTAAAATAAAAAAGGCAAAATGACTAAAGGAATTATGCAAAATAAAAAAAAATCACAACTAGGGTCGTGATCCAGTAGCTACGTACGAATCTCGAGCAAATGGGAGCTGGTTTGGATCCACTGCTTTTAAAAAGCAGGCATATGGGCCTTTGGTATGGCACAGTACTCCCTCTAGTCAATAGTGCGCTTAAATTTAATGTGCATTAGATGTTTTACTTACTAATAAATTTCAATGGTTTTTACATTTAAAAAAGAACAACCATCAAAGTGATTAATTTAATATTAAAAAAATAAAAAATAAAAAAAAGCGAAATCAGTTACATGAATGACTTTATTTCGCTCAGATTCTAAACTGAAGAACAGTTTTGTTTTTAAATAAAATTATGGACATAATTTTTAAAACTCTATTTTTCTGATCAAGATGTTATATTTGATTCGATAAGTATTATTCTCATCTTAGTTATAGCAAATCAATTTGAAAAAAATAAAGTTAATTCTATTACAATGAAATGTTACATATCTCATGAGGTAAATATATTAAAAAATTTTTAAAAATTTATTTATTAGATGAACATCACACGCATATTTTTTTTAATCCAAATGCAGCCTTCATTTAGCCTATGACACCTACTTACCTGTTTTTAATTTTATCAATATATCCTGGACAAGGTGTGTTAAAGCAACTCCCTATTGAGAATACATGTTGTGCTGGAGATTTTTAAGATAACTGGTTTGCATTTGTGTCACAGAATTATAAGAGGAAAACAGAAAAACACTCGCTCAGCCCAAATCTACGCTGACGAATTACATAGTAAACGAGCATGTTCATCCATGAATTAAATGACCCTAAACCCACAAAAAAATTATTCCTATGTAACTTTTTATGTTATGGCCAAATCGATTTTTGATCGCTTAAAACAGCTCGGAGAGCGCCCAGAGCGTGTATTTGTGACTTAAACGCATACTTGCCCATATCTATGGAAATAAATTTGCTAGGCCAATTCTTTTAAGGGGTTTAACTAGTGGCGTGAAACGCTATTTAACGACATACACATTGTGGGCCTCGCACGTTAATTTCTCCCGATATGGGCCCCGGGTATATCGGCGAATGCCCAATCGGGACTCGGCGAGCGCATGCCCGTAACTTCTACAAATAATTTCTTAGAGACACGCGGATGGTGCCTATCGATTCGTGGCGTAGCCCTACACCCTCTGGAACCCACAAAAAAATTATTCCTATGTAACTTTTTATGTTATGGCCAAATCGATTTTTGGCCAAATTCTCCCGTTATCCTGGATTTTCCGGGACAAATTTTGGGCGCAGCCAAAAATGCTGATAGGCGATCGAAATGTATTCATCTGAGGGACTCCCATGCCAAATTGCAGCCAAATCGATCGAAAATTACTCCCTTAAAACGCTAAAATCGCTTAAAACAGCTCGGAGAGCGCCCAGAGCGTGTATTTGTGACTTAAACGCATACTTGCCCATATCTATGGAAATAAATTTGCTAGGCCAATTCTTTTAAGGGGTTTAACTAGTGGCGTGAAACGCTATTTAACGACATACACATTGTGGGCCTCGCACGTTAATTTCTCCCGATATGGGCCCCGGGTATATCGGCGAATGCCCAATCGGGACTCGGCGAGCGCATGCCCGTAACTTCTACAAATAATTTCTTAGAGACACGCGGATGGTGCCTATCGATTCGTGGCGTAGCCCTACACCCTCTGGAACCCACAAAAAAATTATTCCTATGTAACTTTTATGTTATGGCCAAATCGATTTTTGGCCAAATTCTCCCGTTATCCTGGATTTTCCGGGACAAATTTTGGGCGCAGCCAAAAATGCTGATAGGCGATCGAAATGTATTCATCTGAGGGACTCCCATGCCAAATTGCAGCCAAATCGATCGAAAATTACTCCCTTAAAACGCTAAAATCGCTTAAAACAGCTCGGAGAGCGCCCAGAGCGTGTATTTGTGACTTAAACGCATACTTGCCCATATCTATGGAAATAAATTTGCTAGGCCAATTCTTTTAAGGGGTTTAACTAGTGGCGTGAAACGCTATTTAACGACATACACATTGTGGGCCTCGCACGTTAATTTCTCCCGATATGGGCCCCGGGTATATCGGCGAATGCCCAATCGGGACTCGGCGAGCGCATGCCCGTAACTTCTACAAATAATTTCTTAGAGACACGCGGATGGTGCCTATCGATTCGTGGCGTAGCCCTACACCCTCTGGAACCCACAAAAAAAAATTATTCCTATGTAACTTTTTATGTTATGGCCAAATCGATTTTTGGCCAAATTCTCCCGTTATCCTGGATTTTCCGGGACAAATTTTGGGCGCAGCCAAAAATGCTGATAGGCGATCGAAATGTATTCATCTGAGGGACTCCCATGCCAAATTGCAGCCAAATCGATCGAAAATTACTCCCTTAAAACGCTAAAATCGCTAAAAACAGCTCGGAGAGCGCCCAGAGCGTGTATTTGTGACTTAAACGCATACTTGCCCATATCTATGGAAATAAATTTGCTAGGCCAATTCTTTTAAGGGGTTTAACTAGTGGCGTGAAACGCTATTTAACGACATACACATTGTGGGCCTCGCACGTTAATTTCTCCCGATATGGGCCCCGGGTATATCGGCGAATGCCCAATCGGGACTCGGCGAGCGCATGCCCGTAACTTCTACAAATAATTTCTTAGAGACACGCGGATGGTGCCTATCGATTCGTGGCGTAGCCCTACACCCTCTGGAACCCACAAAAAAATTATTCCTATGTAACTTTTTATGTTATGGCCAAATCGATTTTTGGCCAAATTCTCCCGTTATCCTGGATTTTCCGGGACAAATTTTGGGCGCAGCCAAAAATGCTGATAGGCGATCGAAATGTATTCATCTGAGGGACTCCCATGCCAAATTGCAGCCAAATCGATCGAAAATTACTCCCTTAAAACGCTAAAATCGCTTAAAACAGCTCGGAGAGCGCCCAGAGCGTGTATTTGTGACTTAAACGCATACTTGCCCATATCTATGGAAATAAATTTGCTAGGCCAATTCTTTTAAGGGGTTTAACTAGTGGCGTGAAACGCTATTTAACGACATACACATTGTGGGCCTCGCACGTTAATTTCTCCCGATATGGGCCCCGGGTATATCGGCGAATGCCCAATCGGGACTCGGCGAGCGCATGCCCGTAACTTCTACAAATAATTTCTTAGAGACACGCGGATGGTGCCTATCGATTCGTGGCGTAGCCCTACACCCTCTGGAACCCACAAAAAAATTATTCCTATGTAACTTTTTATGTTATGGCCAAATCGATTTTTGGCCAAATTCTCCCGTTATCCTGGATTTTCCGGGACAAATTTTGGGCGCAGCCAAAAATGCTGATAGGCGATCGAAATGTATTCATCTGAGGGACTCCCATGCCAAATTGCAGCCAAATCGATCGAAAATTACTCCCTTAAAACGCTAAAATCGCTTAAAACAGCTCGGAGAGCGCCCAGAGCGTGTATTTGTGACTTAAACGCATACTTGCCCATATCTATGGAAATAAATTTGCTAGGCCAATTCTTTTAAGGGGTTTAACTAGTGGCGTGAAACGCTATTTAACGACATACACATTGTGGGCCTCGCACGTTAATTTCTCCCGATATGGGCCCCGGGTATATCGGCGAATGCCCAATCGGGACTCGGCGAGCGCATGCCCGTAACTTCTACAAATAATTTCTTAGAGACACGCGGATGGTGCTATCGATTCGTGGCGTAGCCCTACACCCTCTGGAACCCACAAAAAAATTATTCCTATGTAACTTTTTATGTTATGGCCAAATCGATTTTTGGCCAAATTCTCCCGTTATCCTGGATTTTCCGGGACAAATTTTGGGCGCAGCCAAAAATGCTGATAGGCGATCGAAATGTATTCATCTGAGGGACTCCCATGCCAAATTGCAGCCAAATCGATCGAAAATTACTCCCTTAAAACGCTAAAATCGCTTAAAACAGCTCGGAGAGCGCCCAGAGCGTGTATTTGTGACTTAAACGCATACTTGCCCATATCTATGGAAATAAATTTGCTAGGCCAATTCTTTTAAGGGGTTTAACTAGTGGCGTGAAACGCTATTTAACGACATACACATTGTGGGCCTCGCACGTTAATTTCTCCCGATATGGGCCCCGGGTATATCGGCGAATGCCCAATCGGGACTCGGCGAGCGCATGCCCGTAACTTCTACAAATAATTTCTTAGAGACACGCGGATGGTGCCTATCGATTCGTGGCGTAGCCCTACACCCTCTGGAACCCACAAAAAAATTATTCCTATGTAACTTTTTATGTTATGGCCAAATCGATTTTTGGCCAAATTCTCCCGTTATCCTGGATTTTCCGGGACAAATTTTGGGCGCAGCCAAAAATGCTGATAGGCGATCGAAATGTATTCATCTGAGCCCAGAGCGTGTATTTGTGACTTAAACGCATACTTGCCCATATCTATGGAAATAAATTTGCTAGGCCAATTCTTTTAAGGGGTTTAACTAGTGGCGTGAAACGCTATTTAACGACATACACATTGTGGGCCTCGCACGTTAATTTCTCCCGATATGGTACCCGGGTATATCGGCGAATGCCCAATCGGGGCTCGGCGAGCGCATGCCCGTAACTTCTACAAATAATTTCTTAGAGACACACGGATGGTGGCTATCGATTCGTGGCGTAGCCCTACATCCTCTGGAAACATCAAAAAATTATTCCTATGTAACTTTTTTATGTTATGGCCAAGTCGATTTTTGGCCAAATTCTCCCCTTATCCTGGATTTTCCGGGACAAATTTTAGGCGCAGCCAAAAATGCTGATAGGCGATCGAAATGTGTTCATCTGAGGGACTCCCATGCAAAATTTCAGCCAAATCGATCGAAAATTACTCCCTTAAAACGCTAAAATAGCTAAAAACAGCTCGGAGAGCGCCCAGAGCGTGTATTTGTGACTTAAACGCATACTTGCTTATATCTATGGAAATAAATTTGCTAGGCCAATTCTTTTAAGGGGTTTAACTAGTGGCGTGAAATGCTATTTAACGACATACACATTGTGGGAATCGCACGTTAATTTCTCCCGATATGGTACCCGGGTATATCGGCGAATGCCCAATCGGGGCTCGGCGAGCGCATGCCCGTAACTTCTACAAATAATTTCTTAGAGACACACGGATGGTGGCTATCGATTCGTGGCGTAGCCCTACATCCTCTGGAAACATCAAAAAAATTATTCCTATGTAACTTTTTATGTTATGGCCAAGTCGATTTTTGGCCAAATTCTCCCCTTATCCTGGATTTTCCGGGACAAATTTTAGGCGCAGCCAAAAATGCTGATAGGCGATCGAAATGTGTTCATCTGAGGGACTCCCATGCAAAATTTCAGCCAAATCGATCGAAAATTACTCCCTTAAAACGCTAAAATAGCTAAAAAAGCTCGGAGAGCGCCCAGAGCGTGTATTTGTGACTTAAACGCATACTTGCCTTATATCTATGGAAATAAATTTGCTAGGCCAATTCTTTTAAGGGGTTTAACTAGTGGCGTGAAATGCTATTTAACGACATACACATTGTGGGAATCGCACGTTAATTTCTCCCGATATGGTACCCGGGTATATCGGCGAATGCCCAATCGGGACTCGGCGAGCGCATGCCCGTAACTTCTACAAATAATTTCTTAGAGACACACGGATGGTGGCTATCGATTCGTGGCGTAGCCCTACATCCTCTGGAAACATCAAAAAAATTATTCCTATGTAACTTTTTATGTTATGGCCAAGTCGATTTTTGGCCAAATTCTCCCTTATCCTGATTTTCCGGGACAAATTTTAGGCGCAGCCAAAAATGCTGATAGGCGATCGAAATGTGTTCATCTGAGGGACTCCCATGCAAAAATTTCAGCCAAATCGATCGAAAATTACTCCCTTAAAACGCTAAAATAGCTAAAAAAAGCTCGGAGAGCGCCCAGAGCGTGTATTTGTGACTTAAACGCATACTTGCTTATATCTATGGAAATAAATTTGCTAGGCCAATTCTTTTAAGGGGTTTAACTAGTGGCGTGAAATGCTATTTAACGACATACACATTGTGGGAATCGCACGTTAATTTCTCCCGATATGGTACCCGGGTATATCGGCGAATGCCCAATTCGGGGCTCGGCGAGCGCATGCCCGTAACTTCTACAAATAATTTCTTAGAGACACACGGATGGTGGCTATCGATTCGTGGCGTAGCCCTACATCCTCTGGAAACATCAAAAAAATTATTCCTATGTAACTTTTTATGTTATGGCCAAGTCGATTTTTGGCCAAATTCTCCCCCTTATCCTGGATTTTCCGGGACAAATTTTAGGCGCAGCCAAAAATGCTGATAGGCGATCGAAATGTGTTCATCTGAGGGACTCCCATGCAAAATTTCAGCCAAATCGATCGAAAATTACTCCCTTAAAACGCTAAAATAGCTAAAAAAGCTCGGAGAGCGCCCAGAGCGTGTATTTGTGACTTAAACGCATACTTGCTTATATCTATGGAAATAAATTTGCTAGGCCAATTCTTTTAAGGGGTTTAACTAGTGGCGTGAAATGCTATTTAACGACATACACATTGTGGGAATCGCACGTTAATTTCTCCCGATATGGTACCCGGGTATATCGGCGAATGCCCAATCGGGGCTCGGCGAGCGCATGCCCGTAACTTCTACAAATAATTTCTTAGAGACACACGGATGGTGGCTATCGATTCGTGGCGTAGCCCTACATCCTCTGGAAACATCAAAAAAATTATTCCTATGTAACTTTTATGTTATGGCCAAGTCGATTTTTGGCCAAATTCTCCCCTTATCCTGATTTTCCGGGACAAATTTTAGGCGCAGCCAAAAATGCTGATAGGCGATCGAAATGTGTTCATCTGAGGGACTCCCATGCAAAATTTCAGCCAAATCGATCGAAAATTACTCCCTTAAAACGCTAAAATAGCTAAAAAAGCTCGGAGAGCGCCCAGAGCGTGTATTTGTGACTTAAACGCATACTTGCTTATATCTATGGAAATAAATTTGCTAGGCCAATTCTTTTAAGGGGTTTAACTAGTGGCGTGAAATGCTATTTAACGACATACACATTGTGGGAATCGCACGTTAATTTCTCCCGATATGGTACCCGGGTATATCGGCGAATGCCCAATGGGGGCTCGGCGAGCGCATGCCCGTAACTTCTACAAATAATTTCTTAGAGACACACGGATGGTGGCTATCGATTCGTGGCGTAGCCCTACATCCTCTGAAACATCAAAAAATTATTCCTATGTAACTTTTTATGTTATGGCCAAGTCGATTTTTGGCCAAATTCTCCCCTTATCCTGATTTTCCGGGACAAAT
>BPLQ01014173.1:0-66304 GCA_021605075.1 Caerostris darwini
AAAACATTACATTCGTACATCTTAAGTAGTGGTTCACAAAAGGTGCACCAGGGAACACTGGAAGATTTCCGGGTGTGCCCTGTGATATTCCACAGAAATATGTGTTCTGATATAAAAATATATATACTCTTTTACTTGTCAGTTTTCCCATTCTATGTTTTGCCTTAAAACTGATAAGAGGAACTGATAATTTCATTGTGAACCCGTTGAAACCTGCTCGTACACCTGTTTGGTACCGAAATATGTTGTACTGGTATTGTCAAATTCTGTTTAACATTTAACTTTGCATCTTTAAGGATTTATTTGATATAATTTTATATCGAAACCATTGGATTGTACTGTATAGTCTTTCGCTTTTTTACAGAATATTATATTATTATTGTTCTTTAAATGAAGCCTCAAACCACTATAATTTCCTGCTCACTTTTCGCTTTTTTGATATTTTACTTCAACGCTTATTTACTGATCATAAATTTCCCTTTACGTTTCCATCATCGGTGATTTACATTTTTCTTACTTTCTTCTTTTTTTTTTTTCTCTCAAATCATACGATTACTATTATCTATTTATCATGACTTTTCTTTCCTACTGCCTTCACATGCCATTGAGTAGATGAACGCTTCGCGTTCAGGCACTCGACATCTTTATTCAACAATGATGTTCTTTAAAAAAAATAAGAAGAAGAAGAATATTAAGAATTAGAAATATATTAAGAAGAATATGTTAAGAATAATATATTAAGAAGAATATATTAAGAAGAATATATTAAGAATAATATATTAAGAAGAAATATATTAAGAATAATAATATTAAGAATAATCTGAACTGTCAACATTATTTTTTAAATACTTCTTTGAATCTTTTTATGAAAACTTTTGCTGTAGATACTGTCTCCAATAAATTTCTCATGAGGACTCCAAACTTTGATCATCAGACTCAACCTATTGCATTTGAATTTTATCACTCATTCAAACTTAAAATAGAAATAGCCATCATTAAAACGCTCAACACTGAAGATGATATAGATTGTCAAATTGCCTTCTACAACGCTTCAGACGAATTCCACTAGGAATCTATATCTTAGTTATAAATGCAACTAGCCTTTCAGCTGAAAAATCTGGCTTTAAATGCTGTAATCCGGAAATTCACTGTACGAAAGAACTGGGGAACAAGCCTTTAAAGAAAAATTTTATTATCATTCTTATAAAAAAATTTTCGCCTTCATTTCCTCATAAAGCTGTTGGTCCTGTTCCTAGAAAGAGCAAAAGATCCAAGAAAATGTCTTAAGCGTAGTAAGATTTCCCTTGACATGGTTGAAATTTCAAATTCATTCTCCGCTCTTCAAGTTGACATAACTTTTGCTGAATTTTTTGAACCACTCTATAACGACGAAGTCTGTGATTCAAAAGCTGACAAATAATCAAACATCATTACAAGAATGAAATATGTGCAAGTAGACGATGACATTTTAATCAAAAATGTACAAACCAAAATCTTTCCATATTGCCCTCATTTATTGTGGCCAACGTTCTCAACTCTAAATTACTACTAGAAGAATTTAATTCTCTAAATAAAGAGAAAATCATCAGTAGAGAGACCGGAAATAAACTTAACAACTTTCCTCCCTATGTAGAAGTTCACAGAGTGATAAGATCAGAAGTCACGGATAAACGCAAACGCAAATTCAAAGCCTACACTTACGTCAGGTGAAACAGCTAAAGATACCTCTCGACTTCCTCTCCGGTGATATTAAGGATAAATTTCTGCATGAGGGATTTAATCTTGAGTATATTACCCAGCTAAGGCATAGAGGAAGCAAAGGTAACATGCCACTATTCTTAACAGTGTTACCTAAAACCGATGTTTCCATTTCAGAGTAAAGGTGGAACCTCTGCAAAAAAACATGGGCCGCCTCAGTGCTTCAACTTCCAACAACATTTTCATCACTCCAAATTCTGCACTAGAGATCGTGAATGCATGAAATGCGCAGGACTGCATAAGTCAAGCCAATATGAAAAGCCTAGAGAAATTCCTCTTTGCATGAGCTTCAATTTCATTCTAGTTCCTTCAAAGATTCTTCATTAATCCTCTTGCAACTTAACAGAAACAGCATTACAATATCAAACAACTATCCCCTACCAGCTGGTAGAATTTCGACTTCGAAACTGGATAAAATAAACATTAGTCACCATTAGAAGTCATTCTTCTTTGAGACTTTAACGCTTAACATAATTCTTGAAACCCGGGACGTAGCAATACAAGTTTTACCTCGCTCCATAACTGGACTACTTTAAATAATATTTTAATTACTGCGTCTTCTCATTCAAATTATTTCTCGGCCATTCATCCTACCAATTGTAATCTGGGCATTGCAATCTCCAAGAATTTCAACATTGAAAATGAGTTCTTCATCAATGATCTTTCCAGTGATCATAAAACTGTTATTTTCCACTTTAATATTTCTACTGCATGGCCTTCCCAGTTACTTTGTTTAACAACTACCAATTGGAATAAATTTTAAGAAAACCTGGAAACAATAGTTCCTGGTAACCCAAAAATTAATAATGTCAATGACATCGAACTAGTCTCTTCCATATATGTTCACAGTTATTCTGAGAGATGAAGGCAGAACATCAGAAATTCCCAGTAGATATCCGTAGATAAAATGCCATCAAAAGTAGCATCGGGAAAGAATGACAACAAACTCGCTATCCTGCATATAAAAATAGTTTGAATATCCTCCAAAATACAATCAAGAAAGAAATTAATTTAATTAAAAACAAGTGATGGAATGAATTCTAAGTTAATGTTTAACCCCTTATCTTCAGGAGTTAAACACTAACTTAGAATTCACTCCTACATTTCATCAATAGATACTTTACCACGAAAAACTGCCAGGCAAAACTTCTCTTTTGCTGGGTTGCAACCGTGTGGTATTCAGATTATCTCGAGGATTCTTTCCAAAAAAAATTACGCATCTTACAATAACGATCACATTGAAATTGTAGAAGACAAGACAGTTGTTTAATTTTAAATTGCTAAATACTTTCAAATTATTACCTCTACTCCAATTCCACCATTAATCAGTCTGAGTAATGTCATAATGATAATCAGAAGACTTAACTTTAAAAAAAATCCAGCTGCCAGGCAATATAACTAACAAAGCTCTACAGTACCTTCCCTTAAAAAACATCACTAATATTATTAAAATCTTGAATAAATTATTGTTTACCTTCACTTTCCATCGTCGTGGAAACATGCTATTATTAAAATGATCGCCAAACCAAGTAAAGACAACTCATTTCCTCAGCATTTATATCCAATTAATCTCCTTAATTGTGTAGCAAATATATTCGCAAAAACTCATCTAAAACTAAATTTATTCCTTCTGCCTCTTAAAATGCCTCTTCTAACTTGCAACAACAACAAAATATTGCTGTTAATCTGCAACTGCAAAATTTTAACATGAGTTGAAAAAGCAGCAGCAGCAGCAGCCTGTTTTTGAGCAGTTTGTTTTATTACTACTCCATGGTGAATACTGGCATTTGTGTTTTTTAAAATTGCATTTAATGCTCAAAATTTAATGAAACCCTCAGCGTTGTATTAAGAAGCTATCTTGAATTGTTTTATTTACAAATATTTTAATTCATCGATACAATTTAAAAAATAGATAATTCCACTATCTTAACCATCTGCACTATCTTACTATCTTTTTTTTTTTTTTTTTTTTTTTGCCGTATTAGAACAAAATCAATAAATGTTTCTTATTTATAATAAATACTGTTTTTTACTTAGCATTTTATTGTAATTTATTTTATTTGTATTTTGGTATAAATTTTAATTATTTGCTACAATGTGCACCTTAACTTAGAACATGGCTATTTGACTCTTAAATAGTAATTTTAAATTTTAATTTGTTAATTTTTATTGGTTCATTTGCATTTTAATAACTTTAAATTTTCTAATTGTTTGTTTACCTTAAAGCTTAATCCAATAGTTTATCTTAACAGCTTTCTAGCTATTCTATATAAATCTTTCATCTATCATGTTGTATTGCTTAAACATTAACTATGAACTTAAGTTGTTTTAATCGATAACTTAAATCTTTAAATTGTCTGACTTTAAATTTTAAATTTTTGCAATAGTAAATTTGATCTGCTCTCTTTCACCATTAATCTGAGTACTTTTAGTATTTGTTTAATCTCAAAATAATTAATGGAATAAAAAAATGTTGCTTTTTTCCTGGCTTTGGTCAGGGTTTTTCCATATGATAGCTTAGCTTTTCGATCTCTTGCTTTAATTGTTCTCAAGCAAGAGATGTTTTTCTTAAATTTTAAATTGTTTTATTTTATTTATAAATATTCTATAATTTAAGCAACTTCATTTTTGTGCAAATTTTCTAGCTATTTTAAGGTGTGGAGGTATTGTGATTCTTAAAACCATCTTGGAACTCCGTAACCGGTACGCCCGTTGCCCTCTCATTACCGATGGTAGTTTTACATTACAAGTCATAACTGGTCCTAGAACATTCCTTTCGCATTGTATAGTCTCCCCATTTTACTGGGAATTCTCATTTTGCCTTTCAATTCTACTCTGCGCTCCCACGTTCACCCCCCCCCCCCCGCTTATACTATCTATTGGATTTTTACTTCGGTTCTTAATTATAATTTATTTATTTATTATTATTTTTATTTTTCCTCCTTCATTTATATAATATTTTTGTTTACTGTTTCTCACGTCCTACTTTTAATTTGATTAACAGTCAATCAATCTCAGTGATAGTCCAAAACGAGCATCTAATGGATTAGTTTGGAATTTTCTTTTTCAAAATGGTACTTTGTGTTATATGTTTCTAAAACTACTTACAGAATGAAGAGCAAAATTGGTTTCTTTAATAAGCTTACCACCACTTTAAATAAATCCCGATTCTTTTCACTCTGATAGTTTTAAAAAATTCAATCCACGAGAAAAAAAAAATCAATCAATCTTTAAATCGCTTTAAAAACAACATATTTTTATCATAAATATTTTCCAGTATTTTATAGTCATCGTTCAACTTCAAATCAGTTTCAGGATATTTAATAGAAATTTTTTTTTGCCATTTTAGATTCAAATCAATAAGTATTGCAATTTTTTACGTAATATTTTATTGTTATTTAATGTATTTTGAAAAAAAAAAGCACTTTTATTATTATGGTATCAGATTTTTTTATGTTTCTAATCTAACTCAATTATTTTAATATTTTATTAACCTAATATATATATATACATTCTAATGCAGCTGGCAAATACTTAGACAGCTGGCTTGGAAGCCTTACGGCAAGCGTTGCATAGATGTTACTCTCTTTGCATTAGCCAGGGGGCGCGTGCAACTTGAATATAAGCCACGGACGCGAAGTAACAATGCCCCCCGCAACGCTCTACGATCATATTAGACCGGGACCTACGGTTTAAAGTGGATTCCGAACCACTAAAAACATCCATGGCACCGCCGGGACTCGAACCCGAAACTTGTGGTACCGAGCGCCATCCACTTGGCCATTCAGGCCCTTAATCTAAAATATTATTCTAAGAAGAATATTCGTGTCTTTTATTGTGCTGGTAAAAATGTTCACATAATAAAAAGGATTCAGAACACCTGTTTTAAAGCAATATAAAGGTATATTTATCTTACAAACGAAATTCTGAATGATTTGTCTGAAAAGGGTCAAATTTCTTCAGGCTTACAACCAACAATCAGCATTGTCAAGCTTACAATCGAAAGGGCACTATCTGTCGATCATCTATTGTATTTTTAACTAAGACGGTTCAACCCTACTGTCATTCTTAGAAAAGACCTCGAATTCTCCTGGAAAAAGCTATTCATCAGGGATTATTTTTGTGGAGAATCCATGAAGGGAACAGCTACATTCTTTCTTAATCCTCATATATTTACGAAGTAATTTATTATATGTGAAGCCTGTCGTTATTTTATCGCCATTCCCCCTTCCTCTTATCGCTGAGAAAGAGATCTTTCTAAGAAGAATGGAATAAATCGTTTTAGAAAGGACATTTTTACTTCAACTGTGATAACACAACACGAACGAATTCAGCAAAAAATTCCTTCATATAACAAAAAAAATAAATAAATTAATAGTTTAAAAAAACTAAAAAACAAGCTTTTAGAGTTAATCAAACTAAAAAGTAAAAAATAATTGTTAACATAAGAATAAAATGACTGACGAGAAAATGAATGTCACTGTTCTAAAAGCATGGGGTACTCGATATCAATCGTTATAATTTTTCACTCGTTTCGTTCCGAAATGCAGAGTTAGTTTAAAAATGTCATACAAAGCACCCCACGCTTTTATCATCAGTCATTTTATTCTTATGTTAACAATTATTTTTTACTTTTTAGTTTGATTAACTCTAAAAGCGTGTTTTTTAGTTTTTTTAAACTATAATATTTAAATGAGGTCCCGGTATGGAGAACTGGTTCTTACAATGCAGCTTGCAACCCTTTCTTTACAGCTTATATAGTGTGTATGAGGAGAAACAGATCTCCAGGGGAAAACTGATGCTCCGATCAAGATGACTTTTCAGAGGCTGTGTGTTTTAATCACTAATCCTGGCGATCCTAATCATGATGAGATAATAAACTTATCAAAATATTTTATTGTGGTCGGTCCTTGATAAGTCTACAACGTTTAAATTAAATCGGATCGCTTGAAGTAGGGCAAAATCGAACCCAAAGTGTCAGCTACATACATACAAACAAACATACAGGTGAAACTAATAAAAGCGTATTAATAAAGTGGGAAATGGGTGATTAGTCACTTGCAATATCGCCAGAATTTTTATGACGAAGTAGCGTGGAGAGCAAAAACTAGTAGCAAGAGGCAGCCCAGGAATTTCACTCATGCAAAATATAATTGATTGAAATATAATTGAAATTCATTGATTTTTGAAGACTTCATAAAAGAATTCTGTGTATTCATAAAATATGGAATATATTAAAAATATATTAATAATTAAATGATATGATGATACAACACGAACGGATTCAACAGAAAATTCCACATACTCAAAATTTCTTCATATAACAAAAGTAAGGTGAAAAATGGGTGATTACCAATAAACGAAAATAAGGTGACTTGCAATATCACCAGAATTTTTTATAATGAAGTAACCTGGAAAACAAAAACAAGTAGCAAAAAGTAGAACATCAGTTTCCCACATGCAAAATATAAATATTGCTCATTGATTTTTGAAGCCTTCCCAAAAGAATTGTATGTACTCATAAAATATGGAATATATTAAAAATATATTCAAATTCCTTCTGTCCAGTACCTTGTTCCGTTGTTTCTGTTTATCCTTAAAATTCTGAATTGTATTGAACCATCTGAAAAGGTGGAATGAAATCAACAAAACAAATTTCTCATTTTTCCAAAATTATTTTTATTCTAAGAATAAAATTCAAAAGATGAAGGTGCATCCTACTCCTTAGTCATCACTCTTGAAAATACATTCGTATTATTTATGGATAAGCTGCAACAGTTTTAAACCAGATGTAGTTAAAACTGAATTTTCAATTTGTATTAAAAGTGTGATATCAAAATTAAGCTCCGTCATTTTATAGCCCAGGTTTAGAAGAGTTGGCTGGGTATGAATTTGGCATAACTTCCTTAGATGGTAAGCATGAGTTTCTAAAAAAGATATAGCTCAGTTTCAATTAGGCGCTGATGATACTGCAATCTTCTGCAAATTTTTTATTTTTTTATTTTATTTCCAGTGGCAGATTATGAACAGTTACAGCAAAAAAAAGAACAACGAAAAAAAAAAAACCAAACATACAACATACAACAACAACAAAATAATACAACAAAACATGCTGAAACAGAGTTCATTAATCTAACAATAATGCCAAGTTGTAAATCTTTTAGCCACTAAAAAGTGTTATCAGGTGCACCACGGGGAGGTAGATCTTCTGCGCACCCATCTGCAAAAATAAAAACACCAAATTCTTAGCTATAACTCTTACTAATCACCACAAAGTTCTCAATAACCGGTTCAATGAATGGAAAATTTCTTTAAAGATAAGATTGAAGCCGTTCTCTTCTCTATTTTAAATAAACTTAAAAAATCTGTGATTATGATCGATAATATTATCCCTTGGAATAGTCAAACTAAATATTTATGAGTTATTCTGGATCAGCATTTAACTTGGAAACAACATTTTTTGCACATCAAAACTAAATTTAGTATTGTCTTCAGAAAATTTTAATAGAAATTCTACCATGACCAGGGAAAGCAAAATTCTTGTTTATATTGCTATGTCCAATTCTCACGTACGCTTGTCCGGTTTGGTCCTTGTTGTTTCTTATCCTACTTGGTTGACAGTTACATCTAGATCAGGGATGGGCAAACGTTTTCGGTATCGGGCCAATAATCGAAAGAAAAAAAGTTTGGCGGGCCAAGCTAATTTTTTCTAAAATTTAAAAAACAATATACAAGTATTACAATTTAAATATGCTAATGAAATGAATGAAATTGCGATTTAATTTTTAAAAGCTCCTTATATTGAGGTTTGAAGTGAGATGTATTGATTCTAAGGAAAGCGGCTAAATGCTCATCTGTCAGTCTACTTCTGAAATAATTCTTTCTAAGGTTCATAGTTGAAAACACTTGTGTCCCATATATAAGATGAAGCAAAAATAGCACTGATTTTCTGGGCGTGACATATTAAATTTGGGAAACTTGCTTTTGATAAGGATTTGTAAAACTCAAACTTTGGCATATTTAGAAACAACTGCTTGAGATGATTGTTAGATTGTAACTCAATTAATTAAACCTTCGAAAAGCATCTGGTTGGAGCTGAAAAGGCGCAATCTGCCACATGAGAGGTCTAATTCACCTATATTGGATTCCCATATGTCTGCTCTCCGAGAAAGTAATAACGCTTGTTGGCGCTAATCTACAGCTATAGCAAAGAACTTCCGCTTTTAACACTTTACCGATTGAAAGCTGTCTGCGCTTGCTATTTTCGTCAATTTATCTTTTGTAGAACAAAAATAGAGAAAATAAAAAGATCATCAGTCCTTTGAAAACAAGAAAGAAAAAAAATAATAATATTCAATCAAAGTAGAAATGGAGATGGATATATAATATATAAATTATATATTTCTTTTAATTTCGGACCGGCAAATTAAAATTCTATCCGCGGACCGGATAGAACGTTCCGGAGGGCCGGAGTTGGCCCATCTCTGATCTAGACCAAGTAGATGAACCCGTGCGTTCTCATAGAAGGATGGATGTTTTAGTTTGGTTTATCTCTCTACTGTGATTTTGTGCACACTTTAGGCAAATTAGACAGGGACCTACAGTTTAACGTGGATTCCAAACCACTCACAAACATCCATGTCACCGCCAGGATTCGAACCGGAAGCCTATGGTACCAAAGGCCAGAGCGGTAGCCATCAGGCCCGCCAAAAGGATGGAAGCTTTGTTGCGAGCGAGAACCCACAGGTAGAAGTCTTCATTGGGCCTTATGTCACAGACGAAGGAGAGCAGTGCCTTCCGGGAGGACTTTTAGAGGGAATTATCCCGCATTTAGGTATCGTATGAGAGAAACCCGGAAAACTCCCACCAGGTAGTCCGTCTCACGATGCAGAATGCTGATTATCACAAGCGTCATAGCTTTTACTTGTTTTTAAAGAATATCTGCAATGATGCTGCCAGCGAATTGAACCTCCACCTTAATGCTTCACAGCGGTGCACGTTAACACTGAGCCACGAGCCAAATGTGATAAAAAGTCTGATTAGTGATACTGTACATTAATAATAAATGTTGATATTTCTTGCATTAAGTATATAGATGGCTTTAATATAGTATTTAGATGGCTGTGAAATAAAATTAAATGTAATCTTCTTTACATTCATATGTATTAAAAATTAAAAAAATAGTTTTTTTAAACTATATACACTGAAGTGACAAAAGTCATGGGATACCTCTTAATATCGTGTCGGCCCTCCTTTCGCTCGGCGAAGTGCAGCAACTCGACGTGGCATGGACTCAACAAGACGTGGGAAGTCTTCTGCAGGAATATTGAGCCATGCTGTCTCGATAGACGTCCATAATTGTGAAAGCGTTGATGGTGCAGGATTTTGGGCACGAACAGATCTCTCGATGATGTCCCATAAATGCTCGATGGGATTCATGTCGGGCGATCTAGGTGGCCAGATCATTCGTTGGAATTGTCCAGAATGTTCTTCAAACCAATCGCGAACAGTTGTGACCCGGTGACATGGCGCATTGTCATCCATAAAAATCCCATCGTTGTTTGGGTACATGAAGTCCATGAATGGCTGCAAGTGATCTCCAAGTAGCTGAACATAAGCATTTCCAGTCAATGTTCGGTCCAGTCGCACCAGAGGACCATGTCCATGCCATGAAAAAACAGCCCACACCATTACAGAGCCACCAACAGCTTGAACAGTGCCTTGCTGACAGTTTGGGTCCATGGCTTCGTGGGGTCTGCGCCACACTCGAACCCTACCATCAGCTCTTACCAACTGAAATCGTGACTCATCGGATCAGGCCACGGTTTTCCATTCATCTAGGGACCAACCGATATTCTCACGTGCCCACGAGAGTCGCTGCAAGCGATGTCGTTCTGTCAGTAAAGGCACTCGAGTCGGTCTTCTGCTGGAATAGCCCAAGAAAGCCAAATTTCTCCGCACAGTTCTAACAGACAAGTCCCTTGTACGTCCCACATTGATTTCTGCGGTTATTTGACGCAGTGTTACTTGTCTGTTAGAATTTACGACTCTTTGCAGACGTCGCCGGTCTCGGCCGTTAAGTGCAGGCGGTCGACCACTGCGCTGTCCATGGTGGGATGTTATGCCTGAAATTTCATACTCTCGGCACATTCTTGACACAGTGGATCTGGGAATGTTGAATTTAACGATTTCCGAAATGGCATGACCCATGCGTCTAGCTCCAACTAACATTCCGCTTTCAAAGTCTGTTAATTCCCGTCGTGCGGTCATCATCACGTCAAAACCTCTTCACATGAATAACTTGAACAGAAATGAAAGCTCTGCGAAAGCACTGCGCATTTATACCTGTTCTACGCGATGCTACTGCCATCTGAAAATTTGCATATTGCTATCCCATGACTTTTGTCACTTCAGTGTATATCGAATTTCTGACATAAATAAGTACTTACATAATAATTTATTAAATATTTGTATAGTAATTGTTTTTTAATAAACGTTTTGTTAATAAATGCATAAATAAGTACTTACCTAATAATTTATTAATCACGTATGTATTATGTTTGATATCCACTTTAACAATATCTGTTCTAATTAGTATAGTACAATATAGTACAATACCGTCGATTAAGATTTAGAGATCTTGCTGGTGACGTAGGAATTTCAAAAGGATCGGTCAATTCTATTTTGGACCTCAAACGCATCAAATCTCGATTGGTACCGAAAACACTGAATGCGCTAGCTCACACTGCATTGATTCTACATGACTTTTTCGCCAGAAATGAAACCCATATCGTTCCACAACCACCGTATTCACACCGTGCGATTTCTGGCTATTCTCTAAACTCAAAAACTCCTCCGGGGACACCGTTTTGAGACAATTGAAGAGATTCAACGTGAATCACCGCGCCCTTTGAAGGCCATTCCTGCCGATGATTTTTTAGCATGCATGGAGGATTGGAAAAAAAGTTGGCATAAGTACATTGTGTCCGGAGAGGATTACTTTGAAGGCGATGAAATAAATTTGGAAGAATAAATAAAGAATTTAAAAAAAATAATAATAATTGGTCTTACTTTTTGGGCACAGTAGTATATTAATTGTCAGGGACAAGCGCAGTGCAAAGAAATTTTGAAAGAAAAATATTGAACAGTTTTTGTGTAATTTTTTCATCTAATTTTTATTCTAATATTATATAATTTAAAATTGTAGCCATTAAAAATTAAAACTATTTGTATTGTAATAAAACCCTCTGCGAATTTTTTTTTTCTTATTATCCAATTAACTTTTTATGGTAAATTTTTAAATTTTCAATTATAAAAAATATGAAATTTAATTTCAGAAAATCATAAAAGTAAAACAGATCACAGAATTTTTCATTTTCCATTGATTTCTTAAATAGCAATTGGATGCTGTTCTGTAAAAGTTTGAGAAAAAAAATGTAAACTGAATGCAAACTTAGTATTTTTGATATTTTTTTTAATTATTATTTAAACGAATAATAATTAAGAAGCCTCTGATTCTTAAATGTAATTAAATCTCTGTCCCATTTATCTATATTATGTATTAAACATTTCAAAAGAAGTCTAAATCATGAGAATGTCGAATTAAGAAGAATAAATCTATGCAATTCCAAAAAGAATAAAACTAAGGAATTCTGCAATTCTAAAGATAATATAATATTTAGTTAACAAGAGCCTATAAATGCAGAAAATTAAAGAAGCTTTTAAAAATATTTCAAGATTACTAAAAAAAATAACTATTATTTTGTTACACACAACTGTAAAAAATAAAAGTATTTTCCCTGCGAACTTACAGATTGAATGCAGTGATAAAATCAAAGAAAATTACAAAAATTATCTAATTAAAAATCGTTTTGCATTCATGTGTAATTCTTGAGATCAGTATTATTTTTGTTTGATTAGATTTTTTAAATTTTCTTTTTGTTTTGTTAAATCTTGTAAGTTTTAAAATGAATTATTAAAAAATGCAAGTAAAACTTATAATTAATTGTTCTTTAATAATTAAATTTGAAAATCAAAAAAATTTTTAAAAGAAAATGAATGATCATATGGGCCTTTCTATTGCTAATGATTTAATGTTCTAACTAATAATAACTTCCTATTTTTTATTTAATGTTTCATGCCGTTGTTATCGAACGAAATTGAGCACTAGAAAAGTATTATATAAATAGGTTCAACACACAGAATTTTATTTTTAAATGCTTTTTTTTTTTTTTTTTTTTTTTGTAGTTGCTGTTTATTTGTTTGTTAAGAAATCTATTAATTAAAAAAAATATCCGCATAAATCGGGGTTTTGTGTAGTCAAATTTCAATTGAGATTTGCTGTATAGAACAGTTTGATGCATAAATGAGAGAAATCTATCATCATCATCATCATTATCATTGGCTCAACAGCCCCGTGATGGTCTGAAAGCTTCTGCAGATTTCGAGACAGAAGTCCGCCTTCGGGCGGGTTTTACCATGATCATCCGACTGGTGGCGCCATCTGTTGGCGGGCCGGTCAACGAATGTTTGTTTTCTCTCGTTTTATGTATTATACTTTGTTCTTTTGTATCTTTGTAATTTTTTATTGTATCTTTAATCTTTTTTTTGGGGGGCATCGTCAACGGACCCCTAATTGTACCTATAGTTTTAACTTTTTCCGATCTCTTGCCTTAATTGTTCTCAGGCAAGCGATGTTTTTCTTAACTTTTTAATGGTTTCTTTTATTTTATTAGCATTCTTTTAATTGAAGCAATTTCATTTTGCAAATTTTCTAACTAACTTAAGATGTGGAGGTTTTGTGGCTCTTAAAGCCACCTAGGAACTCCGTAACAGGTACGCCCGTTGCCCGTTGCCCGAGACAGAAGATGTTTTTTTTTACAGAGTAGGGTTGTCAGCCCTACACCCTACAATCAAATTAGATCTAGGAGCCTGATGACCGAGTTGCTGGTACTCGGTACCACAGGTTTCAAATTCGAGTCCCGACGGTGCCATGGATATTTGTAGTGGTTCGGAATCCACTTTAAGCCTTACGTCCCGGTCTTATCTGATAGTAGAACGTCACAGAGCCCAATCAGACGTCTGATCCACATCATTCCTAAACTGAAAAGGGGAGCTCAGCTCTACAAACATCCATGGCAACAGTACTATGTGGACTTTTATTAAACTTTTATAAAAAAGATGTGCTTTTCCTGACTTTAGTCAGGTTTCTCAATTTGTTTACCGCATTGACTCATGGCGCCATCTACCGGTGACCCAGTCAATCATTATCTGCTATTTTTATTTTGTATGCTGTTTTTAACTTATGTTTTAACGCACTTTTACTTATTTGTTTTAATCTCTAATTTATTTTATTTTTTGTCTTAACTCTTAACATTTTTATTTTAACTTTAACCTTTTTATTTTTGGGGGCATCGTCAACGGAGCCCTAATTGTATCTACAGCATTAGCCTTTTCGATCTCTTGCTTTGATTGTTCTCAAGCAAGAGATATTTTTCCTAAATTTCAATTTGTTTTATTTTATTTAATTTCTATTCATTAATTTAAGCAAACTCATTTTGTGCAAATATTTTAACTATTTTAAGATGTGGAGGTATTGTGGTTCTTAAAACCATCTAGGAGCTCCGTAACAGGTGTACGCCCGTTGCTCCCCTAAAGTTGGTAGACACAGACGAAAGAAGAATCTTGCTTGACCTTGGAGTTTGTATAAAGAAAATATCAGAACTTGTTCAATATTGGAAAAAGCAGTAGAGGTCAAGCGGGCAGAGGTCAAAGGGAGGAATTTGGACAGGAGGCTCCGATAAGGAATCCAAGGGGATGAAGTAACAAAAGCGAACGACACCGTGATTCAGACTAGTCACAGACTTCAGTGCTTTCATTTTGGAATTTGTTCTTTAGATTTGTGAGTAAATGTTTTAGAATTTTTATTAATTATATGATTTATTAATTTATGTTATTTAATTGGAATTGGAATTTGTGAGTAAATGTTTTAGAATTTTTATTGATTATATGATTTATTAATTTATGTTATTTTATTAATTATGATTTGTTTTATTAATTATGATATTTAGCTTGCAGATTATCATATATTTCAACATTTGATCAAAAATATTATTCAACGCTTTTTTTGCTTTAGGAAAAAAAAAAAAAAATTGTGAAACCTAATTAGCTGGAAGGTTTTCTTAAATAGTACCCAGTATTCCAAAATAAATTGCCTTTTTTTTTTTTTTTTTTGGAGTTAATATGTTAGTATGTGTATGTAGAAAATATCAAAATTGTTTATGGTAATTGATATTCCTTTTAATTAGGTAATTCATATAATTCATGGAGCTACAATTCATAAGATTCATGAATGAAAAAAAAAAAGATTTTTTTATACCTTCCAGTTTTTAAAATATGAGGGGCCAAATTTTATGTTTTGACTGTCCCAAATATATCTGAATAGTGAGACATCAAATCTCTTACTCAAATCATTAATGATAAATCTATATGTCCAAATTATTCATGATAAAATAAATAATTTTAACAAAAAATATACAATACAACATATTCCATTCCATTGTCAAAATGATTTTTAAAAATTATGTGTTATCTTACTTCTATGTTTATTTATTTGTTTATATTAACATTCTATAAGGAATAGACCTTTGGCAAATTTATTATTTTGTATTGGTTTAATTGTTGTCAACACAAAATTCTTCCAAATTTGCATGTAGTTCCAAGTTTAACAATTAAGATAAAAAGTATTTATGTAGTTACAATAATTTCCAAGGTATATTTCCTGTAAACTCCTGTGAAAAATATTTGTACTAAGTTTTGTTTCAAAATTATTTGTGTTATATTGTTTCACGTAAAAACATAAAGCATAATATTTAAAGTCGAGAAAAAGCTAAAAACATTTAAATAGAAATATTAATTTAAAAAATGATGTAAATATTTTAAAATTCTACTGATTGTGAAGTTCATGTTTTTATTAAAGAAATAGTTTTATTTTTCCTTAAAGCTCTGAAATTTTTCTGACTTCTGTTTTGGAGAAGTTAAAATGCGTTCACTTTTTTTTACAATTTCTCTTATTGGCAAAAGCTTTTTAATATGAATATCCTGAATTTAAAATATTTTGCATTTTTACAAGTGTTTTGATTAAATATAACTAAAATCTTTGAAATTCACATAAATATATGAACTTCACCTAATTTTTATATAATTTTGTGATTTAAAATTAGGATAAAAATTTTGAAAATGCGATATTGTTGTTAAACTTGATAATTCAAAAACAAATGAATAGCTTTTTTCTCTGCAAGTGTTCCTATATTGGAATATCTTTATTCAGGTAAAAAACATTTTAAAAATTTATATCTTAATCACTTAAACAATTGTGTATGCTTAAATTTTGTTGACACAAAGTTTTTTTTTTTAAATCTGCAATAAATTGTTAGTTTAATAACTAAAATAAAAATAATTTATAAATTTAGGATAATTTCCATGCTCTATTCCTTTCATACATTTAAATGAAACTTTTATATGAAGTTTAAAAGCATTTAGATCAGAAATCTTGGTAATATGTTTTGAAGAAACACAGAATACACAAAAATTCAAATAAGAAATAGTTAAAATCAACTTTTAAGAAAACAAATGGGCATGCATAAAAATACTATTGAACTTTAAATTATCTTTTATTATTATAAACACTTGTTTATTTACTTTGTTCTTTTTGAAATTTCTTCAAACTTATTTAGATTGTTTATCAAAAAGAATTTTTCTTGAACTTTATTCAAACCATTGATGTTTATTATTCAAATTTTATATTCGAATAGTTTTTAAAATAAAATGTCTCATGTTTTCTACTTGAAACTTTTATAATACATTTTAGATATTCTTAATGTTATCATTAAATCAAATAGTTCCCTCGTTTGCCTCAATTTCACATTTTTCAAAAAAATTATCTTTCCTTAAAATCATATTGTTCATATTCTAGAATGAAATGGGAGCACAAGATAGTAGAAAACTTAATCAAATACAACAATCAATGTTTGAAATAACAGTTCACTATATATATCCATTAAAAATGTTGACAGCCTTTAAACGACAGAAAAGTTAATTTATAAACAGAAACAGAAAAAATTTATAAATTACTAGCTTCAGTTTTGATTCACAAACAGTAACATTTCATTCACTATATTTTATTCAAATTGAAAGTTTTAAAATTTCTTTAAAGGTTTTGATTATTTTTAGGATGACAGATATTACAAAACAAATAAAAAGAGACAATTATTACATAAATTTCGGTACAGTAAAACAAATGTAAACAAACTTTAAAAAAAACTTGCAGCTTGCAAAAAAAATCGCAGAATTAATCGCCAATTGCTCTTGTTTTTCATCCTTCCAAAGGTGGTAAATATATTTGTTTTGTTTCTGATATCGATTTTCAAATTAGGTAAATTTTTAACACTCTTTTTAATTTTCTGTATCCTCAAAATTTTGTCAAATATCATTAATACAGTTTGTCCATTTCCTTGAAGTTTTTATTCAGTTCATTGAATTTCTGAGTGTCACATAAGAACGGGGCAACGGGCGTACCAGTTACGTAGTTCCTAGGTGGTTTTAAGAACCACAATACCTCCACATCTTAAGTTAGTTAAAATATTTGCACAAATGAATTTGCTTAAATTAAAGAATGTTAATAAATAAAAATAAAACAATTAAAATTTAGGAAAAATATCTCTTGCTTGAGAACAATTAAAGCATGAGATCGAAAAAGCTAAAGCTATAGGTACAATTATGAGTCCGTTGACGATGCCCATAAAACAGAAACAAGGTTAAAGTTAAAATTAATGATTTAAAGCTAAGAATAATAAATAATAAAGGAATTATGATATAAGTAATTGAACATAACTAAAACAGTAAATAAAACATACAAAATAAAATCGTCAAATGCTATTTGACTGACTGGCTCGCCGACAGATGGCGCTATCAGTCTGTTGGTGAACAAACTTGGGCAACGGGCGTACCTATTTCGGAATTCCTAGGTGGCTTTAAGAGCCACAATACCTCCACATCTTAAATTAATTAAAACATTAGCACAAAAAATGGGGTTGCTTAAAATTACTGAATAATAATGAAAAAGAAAAACAAAGGGATAAAATTTAAGAAAAACACCTTCTGCTTGCAAGCAATTAAAGCAGGCAAACTTGTAAACCTGATAAAAGTCAGGAAAAGCACATCTTTTTTATGTAAAAATTTAGGAAACAATTCAGTAGTACAAGAGTACGTAACATCCAGAGCAGAGTTAATTGCTATTGAATTTAGGAGATTAAAAGTTAAAGCAAAAATAAAATTTATGAAATTAAAATAATCAACAAGTTAAAATTTAACAGAAAGTATTTTGGAAGATAAACCAAATAAATTATTTAAACTATCTCAGCTAAAACAAAATAAATTATTTAAACTATCTCAGCTAGGAAGCTGTTAAGTAATACAAAAATTTAGTAATAGAAGAACTAAAGCAATTTGAAAGATGCAAAGAACGGTTAAATCATAATAATTGGTTAAATAAATCATTTAACCAATCTATACTTTAGCATAACTGAGCTATCGAATATTATTGCATGTTAAAATTCCAGAATATTGACACTCGGTTTTCTCTAATAGTACAAATTCTTGTTTATTGAAACTTCTTGCGTTTATAAGGCTGATGACATTTTTTTTTACTTGAATCGAAAAAGCTGATGACATTTATGACAACTGGTATTATTACTACATTGGAAAATGTTTTTAAACCTTGCTTCGTACAGTTGCTGGTGTATAATACTAAAATTCAATCGGATAATGCCTAGTATTTGAATTAACCTATAAAACCAATGTACCAAGGAATAAAACCAATGTTTTTTTCCACCCTATTGGATGCACCGTCTGTTATTACAGAAACAACTTTCTATAGAACAGACAATTCTTTAACGCATGTATTTCTTTAAATGCATTATCAAATTTTTTAAAAATATCAAGACTGGTACCTTTCAACATTATTATTTTTATTAACTTCCATATTGCTTGATTTTAAATCGATCAAACCTGCTAGTTGTGCATAAAGATTTACATCATTACTCACAGCTAAAGGAATTGAATATATTTGTGCATTATAGCCTTTTTCCCGCGGGAAGAAATATACCATTTCTGTTTCCAGGGGAAAGGAATGCATATTCTTTAACAAGTGCATAATAACACTGAAATCTGACAGCAGATAAGCAATATTGTGTATATTTATATTACATGCTACTAATGTTTTGTACTAATGAGAACAACCTGTCACAGCAAATAATCAGTGTCATGGATAATGATTCATCATGAAATTAACGATTGTGTGTTCGACCTTCACAGGTCAACTGAGTGACTGTTTGTTATGTCAACTGATAACTGTCACTATTTGTTCGACCTTCACAGGTCAACTGAGTGACTGTTTGTTATGTCAACTGATAACTGTCACTGTTTGTTCGACCTTCGCAGGTCAAAACGATTACAGATGGAATATGGACTACGTGATGAGTTGATAGACCATGGGTTGAAAAAGTGTCCACTTCAATGAGAAATGAGGGAAGCTGACTGCATTATGCATAATGAATCGATGCTTTATACTGATATATAAAGCACTGATTTATATTGATTTGTAAATGTAGACATATAAATATATTAATCGTTACCAATTACACAAACAATCGTTATATTCTTTCCAAACACACCACATTAATCAAACCATTCTTTTAGATATGATCTGGAACTTGTATGGTTTGTTTTTATTTTTTAACTGGCAACATTGTATAGGGATACGACTAAAAATATTTATATTTAGAATGTAATAAATTTTAGAAGAAATAGTCTTATTAGCGTACTTGATACGCATACATAAGTAGATGACAAAATTTATTAATAATAAAATAATAATAAAGTTGAATATTTAAATAATTTCGCCCATTCTACACTATCTGCCCACTAGTTTAAGCCTGCAAGCTGGCAAACCCGTGTTCTACGATGCACTACGTTTATGATTGACTGCCATGAGTCATACACAGGTGCAATGATACGATAGAGCCAACGTCCACTGGGAAAATATTATATATATATAAATAAAATTCGTCTTTAGATATTTAAACTTAAATGTTAAAAATATTTTCGATTGTTTATTTTCGCTTTTATGATATAAAAATCAACGTGTGGGTCATTTAACATGCTTTCATGGCACCGACAGTGGGCCACAGATTCGTCATTGCTGCTATAGGCAGATCCGTGATTTTGCGCCAAATCCTTGTAATGGCGCACAGTGGGTGATCACCAAACAGCGATAATTAATTCAACTTGGACCTTTCCTCAGGGTTTGTTTTTATGATGATTTGTCCAACATGTCGTTTTTTTTTTATAACACGTGCATTCCTTTGTAACATTTTTCGTAGCAAAGTATAGTATTTGTGTGGTATATTATTTTTCATTGTTCCTTTTCAAAGTTACACAATATTTATCATCGTCAAAATAAACATTTTTTAAATTAAATCCAAGCATTATTATTCAATTAAATTTAGCAATTTAAAAGCACAGAAAAAAAAAATGAGCCGCATTCACTATGGGAGGCCTTCCAATAATGTAAGTATATCGTTCTTTTTTTACGAATATTTTTTAAATATGTCCTTCAACAATTATTGATTTATATCTAGTAAGCTCTCATTCGCGTGATTGGTACTAATCTTTATAAAAAATATGGCACAGAAAATAATTAAGAGAAAAAGTGGTGAACACTTATTTGGACATTTATTCTCAGCACCCTATATAGTACTTGTAACAATAACTAATCAAACATAACACGCGACATTTACAAAGAAACAAAATTCAAAAAAATAAAAATCTTTGACTACGAAAATAAAATATGCAATAAAAATTATCCTATTTTCTATCAACTTAAATTAAATATATTCAATACATTGAAGATTAAAGCAAATTCAATTCAGATAAATTTATTTCATAATTTCTCCTTATTTTCGATTCAGTGTTTACTGTTTTTCGAATAGTTTAATTCTAATTTTTCTAACAATTTGAATGTACCCCCCCCTTCTTGATCTTGAAGCCCTGGGTTGAAGTCTAGTTAGCCTATAGAAAAATCTGTCCCTGGGTAGGGTTTCCTGTTACTAATTCTCTTGAAACAACTCATAACTGCCATGAAGAGTTTATTTTTTTATGTATTTATTATTTTATTATATTTATTTTTGAAATATTTTATATCTTTTCTCGTTTTCATTATAGCATTTTTTAATAAAATGTTTTCATAAGAATCAGTCAGATTGACTTATATTAAATCTTTAAAAATATATCTTGGGTTTCTTGATTTCTTTGTTTAATCTGTACAATGCATACACAATGTTTTATTTTCACTTTCATTGTCATATCGGTTGCTATTGTATTTGTTTATTATAAATAACTCTCTTCTATTAGCTTATTATAAATAACTCTACTATTATACCAACATAGAAATGTAGAATTACTTGTAAACTTCTTACTAATATAAATAATGATAATTAACAAATACAATTTTTTTAATTTAATTGTAAAATGATTTCTATTTTGGTGGAAAAAGAAATTTATCATTCTGGAAGTGATAAGTTGAGACAATTGAGTAGAGACAATCGTATAGTACTAAAAAATATAAATATTACTTTTCAATTATAGCAAATATAATTTTTTATTAATTTAAAGGGAATCTATAAAGTTAAAGTATATAAAAGTGCATAAAGGTAAAGACAAAGCACATCAAATCAAAAAAATATTGCTATTTGGGAAACTAAATTTTACACATATAAAAAAAAAGTTTGTCTAATAAGACTACGATTAAATGCATAAAATTATCATCGTCATTATCGAAACAGCCCATGGTGGGCCAAGGCCGTCTCCCTACTTACAGATTTCGTTTGGAGATGTTTTCTTTTTATGGGGTATCCTTGCCAACCCTACGTCCAACGCTCTACGGTCATATTAGATCAGGATTTACGGAAACGGATGCACCTGTATCGGAGTACCTATGGGGTATATATACCCCGAAAATCTCCACATAATCATTAATATAGTTAAATTAATATTATTGAAATTGCATCGGGAATTTAGAAAACAGCGTAAATTTTTTTTTTTTTCTCTCTCACTCTCTTCTAAGTCTCTCTATTTTTTTTTTTTTTTTTTTTTTTTTTTTTTTTAAGCTCTAGGTCATTTTCTAGAGCTACTAACACCAGGATCGTATACAGAAATTGTGCGAATCTGAGGGCATTTATAATGAAAATTTTTATGTACGGTTTAAAGTGGATTCCGATTCACTACAAATATCCATGGCACTGCCGGGACTCGAAACCGAAACCTGTCGCACAGAGTGCCTGAGAAAGGCATAAAATAATTTAGAAAATTTGACGAAATGTTTTGAAAATTGAAATTGATAATTTTAAAATTTCATATTTTTAGTGATAGATAGAAGCTCAGTTATAATTAATAGTGCACAACTTGCATTTTGTATCAGAAAATCTATCTGATTTTTTTTTAATTGACTGATTTAGTGCCATTAAAACTCGACTAAATCGACGATGTATAAAGTAGTAAAAAATACATCAATGATATTTTTCTTAGCAATGGAGAATATGCTGTAGCCAGCAATTGATTCTGCCCCTTTGTTGTTGTTGTTGTTATCGTGTCCATGGACTTAAAATATAATTATCAATGTTAGATCAAGTCAAAAGTCTTCTCGATAGCGGCTGCAAGCAATGGCGCCGCTTCACTATACAGGGCTTCTCTTAAGTTGGCCTCGATTGGTATCATACTCAACTGCAAAACTTGGGGAGTAAGTGCTGTGCCCTCAAGAATGTGCTTAGGTGTTAGGAAAGCGTTGCGGCAATTTCTGCAGGGGATGTATTCCCTGATCTTGTCTGGGAGAATCTTCATCCCTCTGTAATGATTAGTTCTGAGTCTGCTAATAACTGATGTCAGCTTCCTAGGGCAGTTGAAGTCCGTGATTATTCTGTCCCTTTTTATAATGAGAATAAAGAAAAACATTTTTTTTTAAAGATTTTAGAAAATAATTTTACAGGTAAATTTCATTTATGAAAATAAAGTGGAAAATGAGCGACAATCGAGGATTTACGTATTTTAAATAACAAACTACACTAATCTTTTTATTTTCAGGTGTCTGCAATCATACTAGTGTATGTACTCAAATAATTATGTTGAACTGATACAAAAAAAAAAAAAAAAACTGATAATAAAAACATTCTGGTGTTTGTCTCATTTTTCCTTCAGAGCGAGACCTCCTTCGACCTAGAGGGGGGGAAGTCATTTAGGAGGAATTTTAATTCGAATAAAGAGAATTTAAACTTTTAATCATTAATATTTTAGATTAAACGATATTTAAAAAAACTAATTGAAAAAAAAAATCCATGCTGGCTATTATACTTTTTTTTTTCTTTTTTCACCATGAATATCCGACTAGCACCCCTATCAAGTAATTGATTCGTTCTTTTCCGTCGTTAAATTACCATTCCACCATTACCATCACGCGTTCGTTACCATTCCACGCGATCCGTGATCGGAGGACTATATATACTGCGGGAAAACATAACGGTGTTTCTAATTTTATGTCTCACTTTCATTCAGTTATTATTTATTTCTCTGTAAACGTTGCTCATTTTAGTAACATTAAAATAATTTTCCCATTTTTTTTTTTTCCAGATTAGAAGACACCATGTCAATAACATCTCCTGATTCGCTGTACGAATTATGCATCGAAGAAATTACTGATTGTTTGCAAATGAACTATTGGAGCGGAGTGAAAACAAATCCTTTCTCTCGAATCAACTGCAACATAGTGAATGATTTATTTCAATCCCTGATCATTCAGGCGCAAGTTAAAGATCCCAGGCCCTTGAAATTGCTACTAAAGAGTGGACAACTACAAAAACTCAACTTTAATGGAATTGATTTCACAGGAAAAAAGTGGAAGTATATCATGAAAGTTCTATTAAAGGAGAAGGATAGATGCAGAAACATCACATACATATTTCTTCCCAAAAACTTTCAGAATGACGAAAACACCTACTTAGAGAGGTTGATCGAGCAATGCCCGTTATTAAAAGCAATCCACGTAGGGACATATTTTAATCTGTCAGTACTGAAGAATTGCGAGAGGTTAAAAGTTGTCAGAAATCATTTTCCGGGCTCACATGAATACAGATACCTTCGGGACGAATCTGTAGATGCATTAGAAAACTTGCAAAATCTAGAAAAATTCGCTATATTTGATGATAGAAGGTCTTCTACTTACTATGAAGATATAGCTAAAATGTTGCAAAATCATCCTAAATTGGTATCGTTGGGAAACACCGATTCCTCATGGGCTGCCCACCACATTCACACAACATGTAGAATGGACACCGTCCCTCGATTTGGTCTGAAGGAATGCTTCTGGGGTTTCTCCAAAAACGTGGAACAAGTTATCAGAAATCAAATGGCTTACACCCAACAATATTCCGAATTCGTTAAAAGCGCTGTAGTTTTGTTTCCCCTCGTAGAGAGATTGCATATCATAGTGCATCACGAAGATTGCCTTCAGCACTTAAAAAAACTGGAACATCTGTGTGAGCTGGAAATTGATTTTAACTGGTGCTGTTCATCGTCGGCATGTACCGCATTTATTTCTCTGTTAAGCGAAATTGGCCCACAGCTGAAGCGCCTTGTGATTGTGAGTCATAGCACCATGCCAGTAGACCTTGTCATGAAATATTGTTCGAATGTAGAACATTTGAATTTATGCTGCAGCGCAATCGTTCAGGGGGACATTGAAACCGATGCCAACAATTTTAGACAGCTAAAAGAACTAATCGTTTACGAAATGGATGAAGAGTCTTTGGATTATCTTTTGCGAGATTCTTCGAATTTGGAGGGACTACTTCTTGTCGATGCTCTTTGTTTGGATGACACTCTACTGCGCACAATCCTCACAATGAAATCACTGTCCAAAATAGATACCTTGGGTGTGCAAGAATGCAGAATTTCCAGATACTATATGAAGAAACTGGTTCAGAAATGTGTGAAACTTAGAAATGTCGCCTTCGAAAATCTAGATGCGGATTTGACGGCTGTGGTGAAACAGCTGAAACGGGATATTAGAACCACATACTCACATGTAGCAAACCGATTACAACTAATTCCAGAAGATATATGCATTTTATGTAAAAGAAATTTTCACTTATAAAATTAAACAAGGAAATGGAAATAAAATTCCATTAAATAAATGAATTTCTGTACGTATTGTTATACTTTTTTCAAACAGTCATCATTCACATATAAACATCGCATGAAAACAAGTGAAATTGAACATACGTTTTAAAACTTGTGCATAGATTTCAACCGCCTGAAATTTAACTTTAGCTCAATCAAGTCTCAAATTCAATCTTTGCAAAAAAAACTGTGAACTTATTCTATTGAATTAGAACTGAGATAGCTATATAATTATGAATAGACTTCTTTAATATATTATCAATTATTTAAAAAAAGATAACAAAAGTATTTGTAATAATTTTCTATGATTTAAAACCAATTTTCAATCATTTAATTTTCGAAATTTGAATAATTGGTAATTTTTTTTTATCAAAATCCTTCTATCAGCTACAAATTTAAGGAAATTTATTAAAATATATAATAAGATATTAAATCAATAGTATAATATTTAGAATCTTCTTGGAAGGAAAATGTTAGGTTTTCTGCAGAATACTACGGAAAACGTAATTAACATTAGACTATTTGTTCTTCAACTGTGAAATAACATTTCAAAGAATCACTCAAAAAAAGGGCACTATGTGTTTCCTAAAAATTAAATACTGTAAATTAAAAATCTAATGAAATATTATACAAAATTATTAAAGAACAAAAACTTAAATTATTCAATTAATAAAAGAAACATCATTAGGAAAAAATTTAATAAAAACGATGTAAAAAAAAATGTGTTTTTGGAACATAAAATTCAAAATGAACTCAACGTGTATAGTGGGTGAAATTTATTTCATAAGACTTTTGTAAATATTGTTCAATGATTATCAAAATCAAAAAGGTTGTGTAAGTACAAGATTTGTGCATGGCAAAAAAAGAATTTAAAATTTAAGGAAAATGGTGGCAAGGAAAAAAATAACTATTTCATTGTGGATAGTGTATATTTAATAGAGATTAATAAATTGAATTAGTGAGATTTATTACAACAAATAACATTATTTTAACTTGATTTTGTTAAAAAAAAAAATATTGAAGTAGTGATTATTTTTAAATGTATGTTAACAAATTTCTATCAACAAGAAGTTATAGAATTTAACACATAAAATCATACAGGAAGGTGAATGCAACTTTAACAGAAAATTATAGGATATAATTTAACAAACAAAAAAGAACATAAATTAATAATAAAAAAAAAAATATTAGTAGGAAAAAATTTAATAAAAACGACTTAAAAAATGTGTTTTTGGAACATAAAATTGAAGATGAATGTGCCCAAAAAGTAAGACTAGTTATTATTATTTTTTTTTCAAAAACTTTATTTTTTCTCCCACATTTATTTCATCGCCTTCAAAGCAATCCCCTCCGGACACAATGCACTTTATGCCAACTTTTTTTCCAATCCTCAATGCATGTTAAAAAGTCATCGGCAAGGATGACCTTCAAAGCAAGCGGCGATTCACGTTGAGTCTCTTCAATCGACTCAAAACGGTGACCCCGAAGTGGTCTTTTGAATTTAGGGAATAGCCAGAAGTCTCACGGTGTGATTACGGTGGTTGTGGAACGATATGAGTTTCATTTTTGGCGAAAATGTCCCGAAGAATCAATGCAGTGTGAGCTGGCACATTCAGTGTTTTAGGTACCAATCGCGTTTAGATGCGTTTGAGGCACAAAAGGGAATTGACCGATCCTTTTGAAGTTCCTAAATCATCAGCATAGTCTCTAATTGTAAATTAGGTGTCGGTTAAGGTTGAGGGTCGACCAGAGGACTCTTCGTCTTCAACGCGTTCGCTGCTTTCTTTGAAATGTTTATACCACTTTTAAAGATTTCATTCCGATATAGAAATGCTCTCCGAATGCCTTTTGCAACATTCTATACGTTTCCGCAAGCGAAATTTAATGCAAATCCTTTGCTCAATTAATTCAGACATTTCAAAAATCGCTGGAATCAGTTTTAGCGTCTCACAAAGCCAAGCGTAACTCAAACACTAATGAATATTTTGGCGCAAAATTTCACACAGATGTCGAGGATAGTGCTAGCAACCTAAAAAAGAAAAAAAAAATTGAAATTCCATTAACGCCGGGAATTTTAAACTGAAAATTGGTCTTACTTTTGGGACACAGTAGTATAATGGCCGAAATTTCATAAGACTTGCATATTAAATAATATACAATATTTAGGACATATAAATGTATATCTTAACTTATTGATGTGAGTGTGTACGTAGAATGTCTGTCGAAATGCAAAAAACGTTGTGCAAAAATAAGTTTTCAATTTAAAAATTTCAATAAGTTAGTCATATAATTTCCTTTATGAAAAAAAAAATTAAATTCTTAAATATTCAAAAAAATTATAAAAAAAATTAATTTGTTAAAATAAAATTACTTTGCTGAAAAAACTTTATAAAATATATCTTTACTGAATAATATATTTTATTTAATAATATTTTTACAATTTTATTTTTCTTCATCTCAAATTATATTGCAAACGGATTAAAAGTTTGTTTAAATTATTTTTCCCAAAATTAAAAATATATATATATCTAAATTGATAAGCATTCCAATCTTATCACTATAGCTATATATATATATATATATATAGCTATATCTATATTGCTTACAGATAGCTTATCTGTAAGCAATCTTATCTATAAGCAATAGTATCTTATCTGAATTAGTAATGGGTAGTGTAAGAAAGTGATATCAGAATTCTCCAATAAAATGTTGTGTACTGGATATTCAACTGAGCACACGAACAGAAAATATTTAAACTTTTACCTTTAATGAATGAAGTTTTTGTTCGGGCAAATTCAAAATACTTTAAAAATTAAAATTTAAATATCAATGAAATTATTGTTTTAGAAATAGTGGGTTAAAAGAATATATATACAATGAGTAATTTTATATATATAATTATAGTTATAGGGATTTACAAATGAAATCAAATACGGTTTGGTTTGTCGCTCTACTGTCTACTATATATATATATTAGTATAACAACTAAATATACAATTTACAATAAATTGCTTTTAATTAAGAAATAAATCATATCAATCTAATTAATCACATAATATATTTGTTTTTTGCTTTCATCCGTGAGATAATATTAATGACATCTTCATACTTAACTTCTTGAACTCATTGTGTTTCAGTGCTTAATAATGCAAGTGCATTGAGCCTATCTTGCTGCATACCTGCACGTGAATAATTTTTCACTCTTTTCAGGGTGGAAAATGATCTTTCTCCAGAAAAATTTGTTGCAGGAATACTTAGATAAACAAGTAAAGCGATATCTATATTTGGATAGATATCGTAGAGATCACGTGAATGCAACAATTCATTTATTTTTTATGTAGAGCTTATATCTATATTGTTTTCTTGTAATTGTTCCAAGTGACACTGCAGGTGAATGCACTCATTACTTAATACTTCATCTAAATTGTGCGAATATTTTGGCACCCCTAATAATTTGCGCCCTAGGCCCGGGCCTAAGCCTAAATCCGTCACTGAACTCATTAATATTAAACACCTCGTAAGTTAAAGAGGCTATATCTTCTTCAGCGTGGCTGCTTTCATTGAAAAGCTAGTGTTATAAAACCATTCAGTTCTTTATTCGTAGTTTATCATTCTGGAATAAATAAATAACTTCTCCCATATCTGAAAATTCGGGCCTGAATGGCCGAGTGGCTAGCGCTCGGTACCACAGGTTTCGGGTTCGAGTCCCGGCGGTGCCATGGATGTTTGTGGGTGGTTCGGAATCCACTCTAAACCGTAGGTCCCGGTCCTAATAGGATCGTAGAGCGCTGCGGGGGCATTGTTACTCCGCGTCCGTGGCTTATCTTCGAGTTACACGCGCCCCCTGGGTCATGCAAAGTGAGTACGTCTGTGCAGCGCTTGCCTTAAGGCATCCAAGACCAAGCTGTCTAAGTGTTTGTCAGTTGCATTAGAAAGAAAGAAAAAAAATATATATGAAAATTCTTTACCTAATGCTATTGCAATTTGTGAAGGAAACTCCAATAATTTAGAAAATTCTAAAAAACTAGCATCAGGCTTATGGAAAGACTTTGTTATGATGAAGCAGAAGTTAAAGATGTGACTAAAATGATAATTGTCGTGTTAGATAAGCTTCGAATTGAACCATTGGTACTGGCACTGGTATACGAGAAAATCAATATACTGCCAATTACACAAAGTAAATAAAAAAAAAAATACTTTGTGTATCTACCATCTCAGTCCCTTGCGAGTTTTTTCGAAAACTGGTCGTATTTTAAAGAAAAAAAGACCAAGATTGAAATTTTCAAAACTCTCAAAAAATTTATTCATAAATTATAATCTTTAATAAAAGAAAAAAAGAAAACCAATGATCTGGTCTTTTGGGTAAATATATTTGACAATATCTGTTTTTCAAATAGATTTGTTTTTATATATGTATTGCTATTTTTATTATATAGACTTTTTCTTCATTGGCGCAACAGCCCCATGGTGGGTCAAAGCCGTCTATTTACTGGCAGATTTCGAGACAGATGTTTTTTATGGGGTAGGATTGTCAGCCCTACTCCCAGTGCTCTACAATCATATTGAAAAGGGCCCTACGGTTTAAAGTGGATTCCAAACCACTAGAAACATCCATTCCACCGCCGCCATCCATCCATTCCAACAACTTGAAGCCTATGGAACAGAGCGCCAGAGTGCTAGGTTATATAGAAGCACTTCTATAAATTAAATGCTTTTTTTTTAATACGCTTTTATTAGCTTCACCTGTATGTTTGTATGTAACTCACTCTTTTGGCTCGATTTTGGGACTGATGGCGCCATCTACTGGCGAGTCAGTTAACTGATCAAACCCTACCTATTTTGTATAATTATTTTGTTTAATCTTAATTCCTTTTGTTTTATTTTACTTTTATCTTAAAATTCTCATTTTAACTTTAACCTTTTTATATTTGGGCATCGTCAACGGACTCCTAATTGTACCGATAGCTTTAGCTTTTTCGATCTTCTGCTTTAATTGCTCTCAAGCAGGAGATGTTTTTCCTAAATTTCCTAAATTATAATTTAAAAAAACTAAAAAAGCACGCTTTTAGAGTTAATCAAACTAAAAAGTAAAAAATAAATTAATAGTTTAAAAAAACTAAAAAAAACCACGCTTTTAGAGTTAATCAAACTAAAAAGTAAAAAATAAATTAATAGTTTAAGAAAACTAAAAAACAAGCTTTTAGAGTTAATCTATCTAAAAAGTAAAAAAATAATTGTTAACATAAGAATAAAATGACTGTTCTAAAAGCGTGGGGTGCTTTGAATAACATTTTAAAACTAACTCTGCATTTCGGAATGAAACTAGTGAAAAATTATAACGATTGATATCGAGCACCCCACGCTTTTAGAACAATCATTTTATTCTTATGTTAACAATTATTTTTTTAGTTTTTTTAAACTATTAATTTATTTAATATTATTATTAAAAAATGTTACTATGTCCGTCTCCGACATCTCGGTCATTAGTCGACAAGCAGCCCAATACAGTAAAGAACGACAAAAACAATCACTGAAGGCCTTGACAGTAACACAAAAAGGGATACAGTTAAGAACAGTAGGGCATATGATGAAGAACTCTACACTCTCATGGGCCCACAGAATTAGTAAAGGGGGCAGATATCTGTAGCAGTTTCAGTCCTATTCTATACAGGTAACTGCAAGTACTCATGGCCCGTGACAAGTCTAAAGCAGGGCACTCGATACCACTCAAGGCAAGGAACTGGGAATTCTTGTTGACTTATTCAATAGGGAATTCCACTTTTTCTCAGAAGCGTTCACTCTATACAAAATCGATGGTCCTAAAAATTCGAACATTTAAAAGGAAAAAAAAAATTAATGCTACATCCAGCACCAGCATCTCGATTCATTCCTACCGGGCCTTCTACTATTGAGAAGGGGAAAAAAATTGTCAAACAACACTGTGAGCTAGATAATTTTTACTGAAAGCCAAACAATCTACAGACGCTTATACGTCTTTAAATCGAAAAAAAAAAAATTACTATTTTATGTGTTTGCTATTGGTGTCACTAAAACTGAGTTTATTTTGGATTTTATCATAACATTAGATTTCATAATTTTGTAATAGAAGATCTGCTTTGTCTTGGTTTTCAATAATCTGCGTTTCGCAAAATCCCTATTAATTTGGATTACTGTGACTCGATGGTAGTTATGATCATATTATTAATTATTTCATAGTTACAACAAATAAGTTATTTCAAGGAGATGTTCGTAATCGGAATTGTAGGTCAAGCATGCCGAAGATAGGATCCCTTCCCAAGGCCAAGAGATTCTACGGCTAGACAAGATTCGTTGTAAAACTTGATTAATATTACTTTGATTTCATAAATAGTTTTTTTCTATTCATTTTGCAAGTAAAATATTTAAAAGTAATAGTGACTAGTCTGTCATGAAGAATACATTTTAAGCATTTTTAAAGTTTTGTTACCATAATGTTTTTGTCTATAATACGTTAAAAAGCCTGAGAATTTTTCGATGCGTTTTATAAATTGGAAATTATGGTGTTATATATAGATGTTTTCCATGCTTATGAAAATATCATTTAAACTTATTTGAACAATCATTTCAATATCATTGAAATTAAAAATTTGAATGTTTATTTAATTCTCAAAATCCTCTGAATAGTTTAGTGTTAATGACAAAAAATACAAATTATCAACTATCTAGATCTTTGAAACAAAGCACAAAATTTTTCACGGTTATTATTTAATACTACTCTAATTCAATTTAAATGGAAGAAATACCATTATACCTTTGGTACTGTTTGTAAGAAAAATCAACCCTTTACTAAATTTAACATATTTATATTAATGCCCTTTTTGTAATTAATTTCACTTTAAAATTATACGAAATTCGACTCCTTTTTTGCTTAAAAAGAAAATAAATAAAAAATACCATCAAGTATTGAGAAAAATGTGTTTTTTAAGAAATTTCTCCAAATATATTAAACTTCGTTCTTATAATTTTACCTTGTTGAATTTACCATTTACCTCTTCGAATTTTTTATCGTTTTGTTTACAGAAAAAGAATTCATTTATTATTAGCAATAATAAATGCTATTAACTATTATTTTAATTAACTGTTAATACTGTTTATTGTAAGTAAAGATAACTTTTTATCTCCTAATATTTTAATTACATTATTGAAAATATAAATAATTCGTTATAATTTAGTAAATACTAATAAAATAATTCATTAAATTATAAAAGTAGAATAACTTTAAACTTTTGTATTAAAATGCAGCAATATTTCATCCTGATATTAAAAAAAACACTGTTTAAATATTAAAAAAAAATTTACATGGATACTGATTTTGGAAGAAAATTAGTTCTAATATTAAATGTATAAATAATAATAAATTTAGTCTGGATATCTGGCAATGCAGCTTCTTTTTTTTTTTTTTTTTTTTTTGGGGGGGGGGGTTAAAAAAACTTTATTGTTATTTTTTTTTTTAACGAAAGTTATTTTTACATAAAATTATAATTCTTTGCGAATTTTATAAATTTTTTTCAATAAAATATGTAAAATGAAATCATTAGGCCGTTCATAAGCATTTATGCTGTTTTCACATCTAATTCTTTTATTTTTCTAAAGCTTGAGTTTCCTCAGAGCTATTTTTTTTCAAAGACAAAGAAAAAAAAATTATCATCTCTCGAGTTTAAATTCTGTATGTTTTCTAAATACCTGTGCCACAGCCAGGATTAAGACCTGAAGTCTGTGGTACCATATTCCAGAGCTACAGCTGATTGAGCATCAGGCCCCCCACACAGCAGTATGATCAACAGGAAATTTATCTCGGCATATGGCGTAGCTTCAGCGTACGATTGGAAAATTATATTTATTTTCCCAGACATGATCTTAGCGGTGTGGCTTACGGTTCTTTACTAATCGGTCTAGTAGTTTTTACACACTATTTTAATGATCTTCCAAAGGCTATTAATTGTCACTTAGCCACATATGCTGATGACACTGCAATCCCTACTGCACACTAATACCATCGTAAGCGCACCGCAAACTCAGTGTTATAGATTAAAAAATTGGTTAGAGAAATGGAGAGTTAAAATTAACCCGGTCAAATAAGCTTGCATCCCTGTTACCAAAAACCTTAACGAGAATCTTCGAAATATAACTGTCTTTGGTGGGCATATCCAGTGGGTAAATGAATAGAAATATTTAGGATTAATTTTAGTCGCAAAATTCCTTTTTTATATCACACCCAAGATCCGCGGTCGCTAAAACTGCCCCCGTTAGCAAAAAAATAGAATCGCTTATCTGTACGAAATGTCGACTTTCTATTGAGCACAAAGTTCTGATTTATAAATTTTTTCTGAGACCGATTCTACTGTATGGCTGCCCAATCTGGGCAACAACAAATATTTCCAATATAAGAAAGCTGCAAGTTCACCAAAATAAAAGACTCAGTTATTTCTTTGACGTACCTCGGTTTGTTCGAAGGAAAATAATTCATAATGGCCTGCAAATAGATAATAATAGCAAATATCCCGTCCTAGTATATTGTAAAACTTTTTTCGAAAAATGCCCTCAGATCCAAAGGGAACTACTTCAAGCAATCTCAGCAGAGCTCTCAAAAGAAGACACAAAAGAAGAAAAAGAGCGATTTTCTAACCCAAGAGTTGGACGGGTCTGTTTACTCGTCGTGTGCACAAGATGACCTTAGAGCGATAAACCAAATCTTCCCCAAAGTCAAACAATGGAGGGTTGAATAGTTTATTTCTATCGTGGTTTGTTGTAAATCTGAGCTGCTACAATAGACTTCTAGTCACCCCCCACCTGGGGATGGTTCCACGAAATCTTTCTCCCCCTGTCCATGCTACTTTGTGGAAATTTCGACAATCTGTAAACCTAAGGGCGTTTTCTCCTTATAATCTTAGCTAGCAAATGTTTACTCTTACTTATTTTGCCTTACTTTATTTTTAAGATCTTTTCTTAATGCATCTTAATTATTTTTAAACATTAATTCTCTTAATCTTCTTATTTCTCTTAACCTTAAATGTTTTTCACATTTGTCAGCTGTGTTTAAAATGGCATGTGCGATGGACCCCTAATTATGTCTTTGCATCTTAAATTTTAATTATAATTTTTTTCCAGAGTTTTTATTCCAGTAATTCTACCATGCTTAAATAATTTAAATTAACTTTTATTCAAATTTTAATTTAATTTTTTAACTTCTAGTGCTGCACTAACTATTTGATTTCATTTTTTGCTTCTAAGTTATGGTGTTTCAGTAACAGTTTTGTTGCAAGGGCACTCCTTTAAGAAATGTTCATTGCCGTTGGTATCTCGACATATGAAATCAAGTTTCCAAGATTCCTGATGAACCCCAATTCTAGATCGTGTTCATTTAGACGGCCATTTAAGAATTTAAATTTAGACAATGAAGTCTTAGCTCCACTGACCACTTCTTCCTATATACTGTTAGCAATGTAAGCAGGTTCTTCAGATAAGAGTGAAATTAGCCGCAACTTCAAGAAAATTTTGCATCTAAAAATTTGTCTTCCAAGCAGTTATGTGAAACTTCCATAAAAAGTTGTGTTAAAGTCATTAAACCCCTTCTCTTATATCGAATCAAAGCTATACATTTGCAACTACTAAAAATTTTATGTAAAGAGGTTCAACAATAGTTTAATAGAAAATGCAGAATTCCAAAAAAATTTATTAATCAACTTTGTCTTGGAAATTTACTTAAAAGTTCTAAGATATTTAGCCATAGCCGCCGACCTCAGACAAGCAATAATTTATTTGAACATGTAAAACGTAAATTGGCATCCGCTTTGGTTATAGCCATTACTGGTAATGGTTGGACGTCTTTTAAAAATAAGAGTTTTTTCGCCATTACTATTCAATACATAGGTACAGATAATTCAATCTGATATACGGAACATTGAACTTGATGAAACTCATTCATCAGAACATTTCGTTCCTTTTCTACGCGAGGAATGTAAAAAGTTGGGAATTGCTCACAAAATAGATGCAGCATTAACCGATAACACTCTTGACACCATTGCGGCTGTAAGGATAAATAACTGGAGGCACGTAATACATTTAGTTGTAAAAACAGGCTCAAAGTCATTAAGTCAAGAACGAATACTTGGAAGAAAATAAATAAATGTGCAATATTTTTGGAAAAGTTCTAATTTTATTTTTAAATTTCACGAAGGACAAAAACGAAGCGAAATTACAGGAATTAAAACTAAACCAAGATGTTTCAACTCACTGGAATTCGTCGTATGACAAAGTTTCTGAAAAAAAAAAAAGAAGTTTCCTATTTTATCCATATCGGCACTATTGAGAAACCTTCTTTTCAAATTAACAAATTATGAATGGTTGATAGGTGAACTTTCTTTAATCTCGACTAGTGTCTCAGTGGTAACGAGCGCAGCTTATGAGCATGAGGGCTACTGCTACTACTACCACTAGTACACCACATCACTGCGCTTAGAGCTGAGTTGCCCCTTTACAGTTTCAAATGATATGAGTGAGAAGTCTGTTTGGGCTTGAGCATGACGGCTGAGAATTCAATTCTCTGGTGGCATTGTGGTAGATACTGCTTCAAAAAACGAGGAGGTTCGATAGCATTTGGGATGTTCAGCATCTTGCCTCGTGAGTGGTGGAAGTTTAAACTAGTAACTACCTAGTGGACATTTTTCTGGTTTCCCCTCATACGATAAGCAATTACGATTACAATAATACGATTTCTGGTACATCCCTCCTTTATAGCGTCACTGAGCCAGTCTAGACTTTTATCTACGGGTACTCCATCACAACAGAAGTTGCCCCCTCTCCTTTTCCACCTTCCTTAATGATTTTACTCATGAATTTAGCTCTGAAAACCCTATCACTTTCCAAATAATTTGTTCGTTTCGGAGTTTGAACAACTTTTTAACTAAATTTACTAAAGACAATTCATTACAGAAATGACCCATTCCTTGCTACAACAGACCTAGCAAAGAATTATTATTTGACTCAACAGAAAAGCATTGGGATTCAAGTTGATTTGCTCGGGTTAAAAAAAATCTTGTAAATATTTTGCGGCTATATACGGTAACATGTGAGAGTTATAGTTCATTCAGTGAAAAGGCAGATAATCTCACAAAGAACGTATGCAACAGAGGAAGGAAACTACAATAATTTAGAAAATTCTGAAAAATTAGAAACAGCTTTATGGGAAGAATTTGATGATTTTGGAGAGGAGCGGAAAAAACTAAGGATGTAAATGCAATGGCGATTGTCGAACTAGATAAGCTTCGAACAGCTCAGTACTTTGCGTGCTTTTTGAAATTTGGTGGCATTTTAAAGAAAGAATGAGAAAGAAAAAAAAAAAAAAAAAAAAAAAAAGAATTACAAGATTGTGACCTTCCAAACTATCAAAAATTTTATACAGAAATTGTAATCTTTAGTAAAAAAAAAAAATCAGTGCTCTGCTCCTTTTGGTAAATATATGTCAATATCCTTTGTCAAAATAAAAATATTTTTATTTATTGCCATTTTTATTATATAGCCTCATCATCATTAACGCAACAACCCCATGGTCGGCCAAGGCCATCAGCTTATTAGCAGATTTCGAGACAAGAGATGTTTCCCTTTCCTTCGGCCCTACGCCCTACAATCGTATCGGACGGGCTCCTACAGTTTAAAGTGGATTCTGAACCCCTACAAACACCCATGGCACTCCGGCACTCGAACCCGACGTCTATCTCGCCTAGCGCCACAGCGTTAGATTATATAGACTCATCATTATCGGCGAAATAGCTCCTTCGTGGGCCAAGACTGTTTGCCTACACGCAGATTTCTGGACAGGAGACGAATTTCTTTTCACGGTGTAGGGTTGTCAGCTTTACATCCAATGCTCTACAGTCATATTAGACCGGTATCTAGTGTTTAAAGTGGATTACGAACCACTACAAGCAACCATAACCCTGCCGGGACACGAAGCATATGGCACCGAGCGCTAGTCACTCGACCATCAAGCCCTGATTATATAGACTAGCTTCTCTAAATTAAATGTATTGTTAATAAATTCAGTTGCCTAAGAAATTTGAAGTTCACAAGTTTATATTATAGATACGCTTTTGTAATTGTATGTCGTTGTCCTTCTTAATAGGAAAATTTTTGAAGGTATAAGAAAAATATCTCATTATTTAATGTTATATCTGTGTTAATATAACCCATTCTATCAAACGTTTCAGATAAGAATATATAAATTTAATTCGTTCAAATAAGTTAACGCCATACTTTATTTATATTTGCCAATATTTTACTGAAAGATTTTTATTTAATAAAAATCCTTAATTTATGATAACATTTTAATTCGTTCTTTCGAACCTAAATTTGAAATAAAATTAAAAGGAAAATTTATTAAAATGGGAAACAAATTGTTTTCAGATGACATTTATTTTCTTCATAATCCTTTGCGAGATTATACAAAAGCCGATTCGTAATTTGAATGCCTTTGTATATTATTTTTGTTAAGAATATTAATGGAACAGAAGCAAATATTTTTATTTATTATTTAATAAAATATAAGTTGTAATTTATGAAGCCCACATTTACGTAAATCCTGAAAATAATACGTAGCCTTTAAAATAGTTAATATTTTTTAAAAAATTGTTCATACTTTTAATAATTAAATAATAATTTAATTTAATTAAAAAAATACAAACCGATATTAAACTTCCTACCAAAATTTTAAATTATAAAATTCTAACAAAACGTGTGTGAAATTATAAAAGAATGACTCAGAAATAAATCACTAAAACTGGGGAAAGAGGGGTTATGATAAGAACACGTTGTAATAGAAATCTAAAAAGGAACAAAGAAAAGATCACAAATGAACAATTCACAAAATGAATAAGTCATTTCAATGAACGACATTGCTCATCCCTAACTTTTCCACAATGACCCCTCGACAGCTGGCCTCCTCGTAAAAGAACCCTCATTCTTGGAATTCCTGAGAATTTTCAACGATAAGTTGTGTAAAATCTACAACCTTAATGGTCACTCTAAAAATGACGCACTTATGACGAATTTATTCTTGACGAATCAGAACGTCACATTTTCTGAAATGGGGATTCGTCTTTATTTCAGCTTTTGAAACAACAATGAAACTCAACGTTGCCGGAAGTAGAAATTTTGCCCTTCAACGTGCGTGTATGATTGTCCGTGTTAACTTCAGGATGTCGTGAAATTTTCTTTTATTATTTGTAGCGTGCTGTGTTTTGAAATTTTCTTTAGTTATTTATTTTATTAATATCAGAATAGTATTTTTCAATTTCAAATATTTCAGTGTTTTGTTATTCAGTTATTTTTCAACGTTAGCCAAGAATACTAAAAAAAATTTTGAATCTTATCGAGTAGGAGATTTTTCTTTAATGATTGATACTAAAAGGTGTAGGCCTAGTGTTAACTTCAGTACTGTCTGTGAAATTTACTTTATTTGTGGAATTACAAAATTCATATTTGTGAGTAAGATTTTTTATAAAATCTATTTATTTATTTATTTTATTAGATTTAGATTAGTATTTTTCAATGTTAAAATATTAATTTTGTAATGTTATTCAAGATATTTTTCTTTCTTCTAAAGAATACTAAAAATTTCTGAAATCTTATCTGTAACATAGTAGGAGATTTTTTTTTAATGATTGATACTTCCATAAAATGAATTTTATTTTTAGTTTTAATTGTCTGTTTTATTTTTATTTAAGAGAAAACTACAAAATGCTTATGGTTGTTGAAATGATTTTTTTATATAAGCTATTCATAAAACCTATCTTGTAGATATCTGATAAAGCCAAGATCTTTTGGTGTCTTCTCTTCATAAAAATATTCATTTCTGTTTTTTAAGGGCACATTTTATGTTTTGAGTTTGCTGTCTAAAATAATTAAACATCAAAACTATTTAGCAGTCAACAAGTCTTAATCTGTAACATATGTTCAATTCGATGAAATTTGTCCATTTTTAATGAAAGGCATAATACCATAAATTTTATTGAAGTATGTTCATAACTACTATTCAAAAATTAAATGTTTTATTTTATATTGATTTATTTTATTCAAAAAATTTAAAATAGGCAATTATAATTAATTATTAATTACTGTGATCTTTTATCATTATTGTTAATATTATTATTATATAGCTTTATTTCTATTTTGCTTTGAGAATTTTTTTTTTTTATTTAAAAAAATGTTATTCAGAATATTTTTTCCTAATAAAATTAATCAAAATAAATAAAAAAATTTTTTTTATTGTATTGGGGCGATGGGATTGGGTTATTATTTTAAGCCATTTGTATTAAATAAATAAATTTTAATTTTGATTTTTCAAAATAATTTAACCATGTAGGTTCCAATAAAAATATTTTTTTTTTCCAATAAATTGATCGTGCAAAATGTTTAATAAATAAATAATGATTCTTCAGAAGGTTTTTTTTAATATTTTTTTAAATGTTTGAGAATTTTTAAATGAAAGTTGCAAATTTTAATTGGGCTTGGCTTTTACTGTTGCAACCTGATGTTATAAATAAAAAGTAAAAAAATAAAAGAATATAATGTATGATCCATAAAGTGCTACTAAAAGCACCATAAAAATATTCTGCCATGTGTCTTTAAAAAAAAATCAATATAATGATCACATGAAAGTTATAATTGCAATTGTTTGTATAGTTTCTCCTTATTTCATATTTTTATTAAAAATCTTTTTTTCTGGAAAATCCAGATAATTTTTTATTTACCTCATTTTTATAGGACACATTTCTAACAATCAGGGTGGAAAAATCTGCCCCAAACTGCTTCAAAATTCATGCCTTGCTACATTCTGCTAAAAAAATGGCAAGTTTGGCATTTCTTCGCCAAAAATGAGATATATATTTATTTTATTTTGATTTAGTAACTCAGAAAAAATAGCCTAACATGAATGAGCTTATTTTCTAAGATCGTTATTTGAGTGAGTAAAAATTAATCAATTTTATAAGAGTTCTGTTTTTATGACGTTTTTGCTGGCGATAGGAATTATTAATTATGTGGACATTAGTCGTAGGGCGAAAATTCTTTTCAAATGATTGGAGACGATATTGTAGCGCCATCTATTGTTCTGCGTACGAACAAATAGGATAAATAATTTACTTGTTAACATATATTACTAAACGTTTCAACAGTAACTGTTTTAAATAGTATATGTATTAAATTTAAATTAATTCCAAATTTTATTAATATTTTACATTCGTAAATTATTCAACATCAAGCATAATTTTTTTTAATTTCTAAAAATTTTTGAATCTTTTCTCTACAAATATGTTTTATCTATCCCTTTTTTATTTATTATCTTGTTAAGTAATATCCAAATCATAAAATAATTTTATTTTTAATAATAATTTGTAAATTAGTTGTAATCTTTCGTTGAAGTATTACAGCAATTCTTTATATTCCATTTATTACTTGAACTGAATTTATTAAACCCATTTTTTTTCTTCAGAAAATCTACATCTGTGTTATATCTAGAATTATTAAAATTCTTAAAAATAAAATTTTTTAAATAATATCTAAAAACATATTTATGACATTTAAACGTAATTATCTATACGTAATAATTGTTCAATCTCCTTATGCATGAGATATTGGATTTTTTTTTTTTTTTCTAAATTTGATTCATGTCATTTTAGATTTAATTTTACAACTAAAAAACACTATTTTGCTTATACAAATAGGAATAACTTATTGTAAACGCATAAGCATTTTTTTTCTTACTTAATCAAAACTCATATATCATTTGATACTTAGTTATGTAATTTGTCATAGGGAGAAAATTTTTTTAAATGTGTTTACGCGACATTGTGGCGCCATCTATTGTTTTGCATAGGAACAAATACGATAAATAATTAGCTTGTGACAATTGCTTGTGAAATTTCTTAAGCACATTTTTTTTCTTCAGAAATTCTACAATCATGTTATATCTAAAAATATTAAAATTCTTAAAAGTAAGATTTTTTAAATAATATCTTTAATAATATATTTAAATAAAAAATTTATGACATTTATCTATACGTAATTATTGTTCATTCTCCTTATGCAGGACGTATTCGTTTTTTTTGTGTATCATTTGTTACATTTTGTATTTTTTCTGAAATTGGATACATGTAATTTTAGGTTTGATTTTAAATATTAAAAAACACTATTTTTTTTTTTACACATATAGAAATAACTTATTGTAAACACATAAGCATTGTTTTCTGACTACCATTTATTTAAAATAATTCATATTTTAATTAAATAACAAATTTAATATATTTTTCTATTAAATAATTTAATAATAATATTTTTATATGAAATCCATTAAAAATTGTTACAATATTTATTAAAAATACTCATTACTATGAATTCCAAAATATTCGAAGTTGCAAGAAGGATAAAGAAAATTGTTAGCTATTAAAAATACAAGAAATTTTAATAATTACATTCACTGAAATACGTCCTATGCAATAATGAATGTATTTATTAATATACATTAAGTAAAAAATTATTTTATTACCTAAGCATTAATTAAAAAATTTTTAACATTCGATTTTAATTCTAATTTTCTTTTTAAGAATACATCAATAAATTAATTTTGTATTGAATTTCGAATAACATACATAATGATTGAGTTTAATTCAATTGTAGTGCAAATCGTGTGATTTTATTTCATGTCAATCATACGATTATTAAATAATATATAATTAATTAGTATATGCTTTGAAATCTGAAGAAGAATTGCTAATGTAAAAATATACAGCTACGAAACCACTAAAAACTGCCTTGTTACGAAGCTGCTAAAATTATTTTAGAAAACATTTTTCTTACTTATTCATATTTTGGTCTCCCAATACTTTGTTAATGACACAAACTTCATTAACAAAGAATTGAGAGATTTTTACAGAATGTTTATTTTTTGACAGTTTGAAATGGAAATTATATAAACAAATTTAATTTTACCAAAAAAAAAAAACTATAATAAAATCAGATAAAAAGCATCAAATTATAATTCATATTCATTTAATCGCGTAATCAATTTGATAAATAATTACCAACGATTAAAAATAGGTGCATTATGCATAATTGATAGAAATGAAAATTTTAATTATACTGGCAATTAGCTTCTCAGTAACTATAATTTATTTTTCTAATTTATTACTTATAACTTTCATAATGGCAACAGTGTTCAAAATTTTTGAGAATATCTATAATTTAGGCTATAATTTCATTTATATCGACTAGTTTGTTTTCGTTAATTTTACAAAGTATATATTTTTAAAAAAAAATGTAGAAAAATATCTAGCAAGATATATTTATTAGATATTTTGATATAGTGAGTAAAATTTTTAAAATGTCAGACTTGCTATATTATTATACAAGAGTATGCCATCTATAAATCTTATACAGAACTAAATAGAATATGAAAAATATGCGAACTAAATTAATAAATGTTAAACATTAAATATATTAAATCCAGATGTCCAGATGTGGCATGAATAAAAATTTAAAAAATAAACATATTATTTGCGACATAAGCCATGGATGTACAGATCCAAATATATTATATATTTTACATATATTTGATTTTATATTCTTCGTATACTATATTTATTCATTGTAATTGTTTTATTAAAAAAAAATTGGAATTTTTTTTTTTGTGGCATTATTTTTCTCCAATTAATTCCTTTTCAATTGATTTCGACGGCGGAAACGGTTTGAAGCATGAGCGTTTTCATTTAGGAGGGATTTTATTTGGAATAAAGATAATTTTTAACTTTTAATTATTAAAATTTTAGATTACACGATATTAAAAAAATTGGGAAAAATTAATTGGTTGGAAAAAATTCCACAATAACTATTTTACTTTTTTATTTTTCCACCATAAATATTTCTAGTACCCCTATCCAGTAATCGATTCGCCAACTTACGTCACTAAAAGTTGTTGAATACCATTCCACGCGATCCGTGGTCAGACTATATATATTTAATTTATATATGTTAAGTTCACACTATACTGAAAGAACATTGATAAACTCAGGCGTATTAGAAACGCCAATAAGAATTATGAAATAGTGACTATTTTCCATTAACTAAGTTCTCGTCTGCAACATTGAAATATAATTCGACGACCGAGTATGTGAAAAATTGGCAAATTCATTCGGATTCAAACAAAATAACAGGTTTTTTTCCCAATTACACTGAAGAAAAACCATGAACGTTATTTTCATGGTTTTTATTCCGTATAATTGGGCTCGAATATTTGCACTTTGTTTCGTTTGTTTTAATGATATATTTCCGTAAAAAAAAAAAAAAAAAAAAAAAAAAAAATTCTTTCGAAATTGCTTTGCATTGCGTATGTCTGACCAGCACCCTTAAGAAAAATAGATTCGTCCGTTTCTGCTTTTAAAACTTATATTTACCTTTCCATACAAGCAATTAACAACTTTTGGTTGGTTGAAAGTAATGAAAGTGCTATCTTTGTTTTGGCTTAAAAATTGGGATGATGTGTGCATTAAAACATTTGTGAAATAGTGCCGGTGGGACAAATGTTATTAGAGATATGAAAATAATGATCGGAGAGAATTTTAATTAATTTTGCTTAAAAGACGCAAAAATTCTTTTTAATTACTTATTTTTTTTTAATTAAAAAATTAGTTTTTGCAATAGAATTTTAAGAAGTTTCAAATGCTTTGGTACATGGAGGAATTTACTATTCTTTATTAAGTATATCGTGTGTAGATGAAAATCTCAAAACAATTATCACTGCTTATTTTTTTCTTAAATAAAAATATTATTTTGTGGCATTGAATCATCTGGTGGCGTCATGATAAATTAAGTGACTTCGTTCTATTATTATTATTATTATTACTATACAGTCATTTCTATTTTGCTTTCTAAAAATTTTTTTTATTAAAAAAAATTATTCAGAATAATTTTTTCTAATAAAATTTTTTAAAATAAAAAAAAAATTGTTTTGTTCTATGGGGGACTGTTGATTTTAAAGAAAATATATTTTGTTTTAGACATATAATAAGCAAATCATTATTTTCAAGACTATATTTTGTTCTTTCATTTGTTTTTTTTTTTTAAATAAAATTGACTAGAGTTAATAGTTTTTAAGAATTTCACTTAGACCATAATTTCAATTTATACAGACCAGTTTTCTTTCATTAATTTTACAAAGTAGGTGTTTAAAAAAATTGTAGAAGAATATCTAGCATGATATGATTATTAGATATTTTTAAATTAGTGCGCAAAACCTTTAAAATGTCATGCTTGCTATATTATTACACACCAGTTTCACCATCTATAAATCTTATAGAGAATTAAATGGAATAGGAAAAATATGTTTGCAAAGTTAATAGATATTAAAAAATAAATAAATATATTAAATACAGATGCGACATAAATAAAAATTAAAAAAATAAGCATATTATTTTTGACTTATGGCAAAGATGGACAGATCCAAATCACAGATTTTCTTTTCATATATTTGATTTTATATTGTTTGTATACAATATTTGTTCATTCTAAATATATTATTAAAAAATTGTAGTTGTGTTTTGCCTTTAATATTTTTTAATTCATTTCTTTTTAATAAATGAAAACTGATTTGGGAAATTCATTTGAGACACGAGCATTTTGATTTAGAATTAGAAATTAATTCGTATAACGAATTGAACTCGTATCTCAAGGTATTACTCTCTTCAATATGGATTGAAAACGCAGAGCGGGAAAAGAGTGAATCCTATTATAACTTAAATCTAAAACTGTTAACATCCATTGTCTCTTAAGATTTCATGAATCTTCTTTTACGTTATTTGGTACACTACGTTATTTCTAGAAAAAAAAATTAAATTAAAATCGGCTTAAACGAAGTGTATTCATTAAATTATTTTTTACAATAGGTTTTTAATTAATAATGACGGGTTATATACTTCATATTGCCAAAATCTCTCAAGTACAGCAATAGTAATTGTGATGTACAATGGTAACCTAACCACCGATAGCGTGGAAACTTGGCAAGCGGCCAAGTCGGACTAATTCCAAAAAGATCTGCGTCCCAGAGGTGGGAAAATCATTTAGAATGGATTTTAATTGAAATTAAGATAATTTAAACTTTTAATCATTAAAATTTTAAATTAAACGATATTTAAAAAAACCAATTGAAAAAAATCCATACTAGCTATTATACTTTTTTTTTCTTTATTCACCAAGAATATCCGACTGGCACCCCGATCAAGTAATTAATTCGTTCATTTCCGTCGATAAATCGGACGATTATCATTTCACGCGATCCTTGGTCGGGGACTATATATTTTGTTCCTTTAGCCACAAAGCATATTCTCACTATTGTAAGAACATTGAAAAACTCAGGAATATTAGAAACGCCAATAAGAATTACAAAATAGTAATTATTTTCCATTAACTAAGTTCTTATCTGCAACATTTAATTATAGTTCGACGACAGAGTATATGAAAAATTTTCAAATTCGACCGGATTCAAACAAAATAACGTAGTAGGTGAGAAAATTATTTTCACAATATTTTTCAACATGCATTTTATTCCGTTTAATTGGGCTGAAATATTTGCATTTTGTTTCGTTCCACCACCCTTACAAAGTAATCGATTCGTCCATTTCTGCTTTTAAAACTTATGCTCATTTCCCCATATAAATTCCATGCCATTTGCACATGCTTGGATATCTCCATAGACTTCTTCCTTCTCATCGAAAAGAAGACATTCTTCTGTCCAGTTTTCGAACAAAGGTATATCCTAGCAATTCCATATTATTTATTCTCTTTTGGTCGTCGAACGTACGTGCAACGATTCTTTTCTTTTAAAATTGAATTTGCAATTCATCACAGGCAATGAAATTAAAAATTTCGAGTTTTAGAGTAATTCCTTTACAAAGGATTCATTTTCGCTTTTGCAACATTTGGATTTTTAAACAACACTTGGATAAATTGAGACAAAACAGCAACAGCAAGCACGTAGTTAAAAGCACCTAGTCAAGTCATATTCCCCTGCCATATATGCAATGACATAATCTCATGCGGTGTTACTTTCCTGAAATTCAATTAAAATGTATTAAATCCAGAATATTCAGTATTTGGAAATATTAATCCATTATTATTTTTTTTTTTTACCTTATTATTTATACCTTATTAATTTCTGAAACTTAGTCTGTTGTGGTCATTTGACAAAATCATACTTTTATATTTTTCTTAATTTCACTAAACATAAATTTTTTTCTACAAGTTTGAAAATTATCCTAGCTTTGAAATGCAGATAAACCTAATCCTATCTTCCATATGATGATTTATAATAAACATTTACGCATTTTAAATAATAATCAGCACCAATTTCGTTATTTTCAGGCGTCTCTAATCATTCTAATGTACTCAAATAACTTTGTTGAACTAATACTAAAAAGACTCGGAAAAACATTACGGTGCTTCTAATTTTATGTCTCATTGTCATTCAGTTATTATTATTTATTTCCTGTAAGTGTTGATCGTTTCAGTAATATTGAAATAATTTTCCCAATTGTTTTTTCCAGATTAGAAGACATCATGACAAAAAGAATGTCTCCTAATTCGCTCTACAAGCTGTGCCTTAAAGAAACTGCTTTTCATTTACACGAAAAATATTGGAATAAAGAAATCCCAAACCCTTTCTCTCAAATCAACTGCTATATAGTGAACGATTTATTTCAGTTTCTTGTAATTTATACGAACATCAAAAAGCCGAGCCCCTTAAAATTGTTACTAAAGAGTGGACAACTGCAAAATTTAATGCTCGATGGATGTGATTTCACAAAAAAACAGTGGAGGTCTGTCATGAAAATTCTATTAGAGGAGGGTGATAGTTGCAGAAACATCACTTATATAGCACTGCCCGAAAGCTTCCAGAATGATGAGAACTTCTCCTTAGAGAGGTTGATCGAGAAATGCCCCTTATTGGAAATACTCGTTGTATCGACATTTTTCAATCTGTCAGCATTGAAGAACTGTGTCAGATTAAAATATGTCAGAAATTATTTTTCGGGCCTAAAAGAATACAGATACTTTTGGAACGAGGATGCAGATACGTTAGCGAACTTGCAAAATTTAGAAAAATTCGATATTTTTCATTATCGAAATTCTTCTTCTTACTATACACTTATAGCTAAAATGTTGCAAAATCATCCTAAATTGGTATCGTTGGGAAACACTGATTCCTCATGGGCTGCCCACCATATTTACACAACATATAGAATGGAAACTGTCCCTCAATTTGGTCTGAAGGAATGTTTCTGGGGTTTCAACAGAAACGTGGACAAATGTAAAGAAAACCCAATCGCTTACACCCAACAATTTCCCGAATTCGTCAAAAGCTCTGTAGCTCTGTTTCCTCTCGTAGAGAAATTGTGCATCGTAGTGTATCACGAAGATTGCATACAGCATTTAAAAAAACTGAAACATCTGCGTGTGCTGGAAATTAATTTTAACTTGTGCTGTGGTTCGTCGGCACGTACCGCATTTATTTCCCTGTTAAGCGAAATTGGCCCACAGCTGAAGGACCTTTCGATTGTGGATCGAAGCCCCATGCCTGTAGACGTTATCATGAAATATTGTTCGAATGTGGTACATTTGGATTTACGTTGCAGCGCAATCGTTCAGGGGGGAATTGAAACTGATTCCAACAATTTTAGACAGCTGGAAAAGCTAACGATTCTGGAAGTGGATGAAGAAGCTTTGGAATATTTTTTGCGAAGTGCTTTGAAGTTGAAGGAACTACTTCTTGGTGGGGCTCTTTGTTTGGATGACACTCTACTGCACAAAATCTTCAAAAAGAATTCATTGTCCCAACTAAATACCATCGTTGTGCATGAATGCAGACTTTCCAGAGAGGGTTTGAAAGAACTATTTCAGAAATGTGTGAATCTTGAAATTGCTACCTTCAACATTCGAAATGCCAATATGACGACTGAGGCATTGGAGCGGATACGAAAGATTAGTGACGCATACTATGATGTACAAAACAATGGGCTAGTAATTTAATTTCAAGGATATTTTTTTTCCAATTTTTATTTTTACTTGTGCTGTTACATTTTTCATGCCTTGTTGTGTTTGTTTAAGAAGCAGAAATAAATTTTATTAAATTAATAAATTTGCCTTTTAGTAAATTTTCTCATGAAGGCTGTCTAATTAGTTAATAAGTTACTTTTCCAGAATTCTTAAAGTATACTTCCATATTATTGCAGTATAATTATTGTATTATCTGTTACGCATGTGGAAATACATTTATCATTCTTTTTAATTTTAAAACAATTTTTAATTTTTTCTTTTTAACAATCAAAACAAAAATTTTATTAATTTTTTTAACGTTTACCATTAGCACAATTAAATGTGTCAAAATGATAACAGAAAAAAAAAAAAAATTAAATATCAATTTAAAAATATATAAGTACGATATTACTGCTAAAAAAATTCTCTCTTCTTAAATTTATTGAGTACAACTTTTTTAAAAAAACAATCTTGTGAATACATGTAATAGAACATTTTTAAATATTCTTATTAGATTCTTTAATTATTATTAAGGCATATTTTATTGATACTAATTTTATTGATTTGAAAAGATTTGGTGGAATATGTATGTTGGCTGTACTGAAAAAAAAAAAACACATTTCATATTGAAATGAGATTCCTCGTGATTTAATGTTTAGAATATGGACAGTTTTTAAGATATTTTTCGTTACTTATTCTGTCCTTTTAAAATACATTTAGGGCAAATCAGATAATAGGTGACATTGGGATTTGACGACTTTTTTTGACAGATAAGTTAGCCAAGTTAGTGTCTTAGACTGTTTACAATTCACTGCACTTACAATCGCAACCCTTTACTTGGGCACTTTAGCGAAACGATTTCTTGACGCAAAATCCCAACGACCCCTATTCTGTGATTTTACCTACATTTAAACTTAAGATCCATTGCATTCAAAGTAAAGTCATTATATGAAGCCCATTTTAAACAAAAGGGTTTTTCGATTATAAAACTAAATCAAATTGCATTAATGATTGCATTTATATATCTTGTGTGATCCTTTTTTAACATAGTTGTAAATATTTCTAATGTATGCAAAGCATCAATACTATGATGAACCTTACACATAAATTCATACACAAAACTAGCATTTAGATACCGTCCAAAGATTGTTATTGGTTTGAGGGGGATTTGACATTTAAAACAGGAGACTTGGCGACTTTTTGAGTCAATGATTGAATATCTTAGTTCTCTTTGCCACACAAACAAATCAATTCATTAGATTGCCTCCGTAGACAGCAGACACTATTTGTTTACAAACAAACCTTATCCAAATCTCAAGCCCTCCTAGTCTCCACCCATTTTTATAACGTTGGTCACTTGGACAACGCCACTGGAAATGTATACACGGGCATGGATTCGTTTCCTTTTCATTCTTTCTTTGGATATAATTATGCAGCTTCTAGAATTATGGAAATATTCTTATTTTTAAGAATTATGGAGCTGGAGGTGCTGGTCTGTCAACCCTGGTACTCTAATAATCGACGCTCTTTGTCCTTTGCGGAGAATCTTTTTATGGGTCAGGGGTTGATTTCCTCCGCACATATGTCAGATCAAAATGTCGATTAATCCGATTTTTAATCCTCTCGTAAATATTGTCGATTATCCACTTGAGAACTGTCACCGCTTTCGATCTTTTCCTCTCCGGCTGTAAACCATTCTCTGACCATCTGCACTTCTCCGTTCGAAATGCCACCAATTAAAGATATTGAAGGGAAACAAGATATATATATATATATAGATACTTTAATTTATATATAATATATACGTTATTTTCGGTGAGCAACAGGTTTTCGCTATGTGTGGTCACAAGAATGAAACAATAGGAATCGTCGCTTCTTTGATTTTTTTACTGACCAGCATTACATGAGTTTTCACGCTATGCTGCACTGTATGCTATATACATTCAAAACCATTATGCACATATGTATATATATAATATAATATTAATGATAATTGTTCATTAAAACATACTAAGAAAAATAAATTATAAAAAATTTTTAAATACATGCTAACACGACAAAATCGATGATCCTAAAAATTCGAACTTTGAAAAGGTAAAAAAAAAAAAAAATAATAATGCTATATCCGAGCAACAGCATCTCGATTCATTACTAGCGGACCTTCTATTATTGAGAAGAAATAAGAATTGTCAAATAACACTGCAAGCAAGAGAATTTTTACTGAAAACCAAACAACCAGCACTTTTTCGATTTTAAATTGAAAAAAAAAAAAAAAAAACCAAAATTTAAATTTTATATGTTCTCTATGCTGTCACTAAAACTGAGTTTATTTTGATTTTAACATGACATTAGATTTAATAATCATGTTTTAGAATAATCTGCCTTGTCCTGGTTTTCCATAATCGGTGTTTTTTCGGTTTAATAATTTAAGGATGTGTTTCGGTTCTATTATTTTTATTAATTTGGATTACTGGGACTCGATAGTAGTTATGCTCATATTATCAATTATTTAAAAGCATTTAAATCAAATAGATGTCTTAATCTAAATTAATCGAGATTTCGTAATCGAAATTGTCTTAATCGAAAAGTAGGTCAAGCATGCCAAAGATAGGACACATTTCCAAGAACATTCAACGGAGACTACGACTAGTCAAGATTCGTTGTAAAACTTCATTAATAATACTCTGATTTCATGAATAATTTTATTCTATAAGTTTTTTTTTTCACACAAGTAAAATATTTAAAAGTAATAGTGACAAGTCTGTCGTGAAGAATATGTTGATTACATTTTAAGCATTTTTAAAAGTTTTATTACCGTAAGTTGTGCCTATAATACGTTAAAAAGCCTTAGAATTTTTCGATGCTTGTTATAAATTGGAAATTACGGTATTATGCATTGATGTTTTTCATGATTATGCAAATATCATTCAAAGTTATTTGAACAATTATTTAAACCAAAAATGTGAATTTTTCATTCAATTCTCAAATTCAATTCAGTTTTAATGCTAAATAAAAAAATATATATAAAAATATAAATTATCAAGTATCTAGATCTTCATAGCAACGCACAAGATTTTAACGGTTAAGATTTAATGCCACTATAATTAAATTTGAAAAAAAGATGTATTATTATACAATTGGTACACCTTTGAAAGAAAATTTACACTTTACTGAAGTTAACATTAACGGTTAGTGTTTTGCCACTATAATAAATTTGAAAGATGTTCAAATTCTTTTTAATAAATTTATCAGTACTGAAGAACTATTTATTTTATTTTATTAATTGCCCTTTCTTTTTTTGTTGCTATTCAATTTTATTTATTTACTTTTTTTTTTATCAAATTTATTTAGTTTTTTAAAATTTATTTTTATTAATATTTTTGTATTTATTTATTTATTTTTCACAACATCATTTTGTAGGAATTGTTTAAGATTGCATCGTGTTCAACAAATTCATTTTTATGACAGGTTTTAAAACGTTAAGGGTTTCTTTTAAGCGAATAAATAAAAACGTATTTAAAAAACAAGAATGATAGTTTTTTAAACCTTTTTATTTTTTTTTAATTGAAAAACTGAAAGGGAATATTTGTTTAATTTTTTTTTTTTTTTCATTCACAGCATTTGTTGTTAAATGTACAAATAAATCCATAAAAATATAATTTTAATATTTCTTTAAAAATATAAATAAATATTATATTTCAAAGTACATAGACCATAAAAATGTTTTTTAAAAAAAAAAAAAAATTTTGAAAGGAATGAAAATCTTCAAATATATAAATATTTTACAAATAAAATAAATTTAACATTGAAATTCAATACGATTAAATAAAGTATACTTATACACTAAAAGAAATGTCATAATATTTAATCAGAAATTTTTCCACTAAATTTTTACAAAATATATTTATTTTATAATGGCCAAGGTAGTGAAAACCAATATATTAAAAAAATGCATTATGTGTGCATCCATATATTCAAAGATATGTTGAAATTATGAGAAAAATTTTTTGATTGAAAATTAATTTGATTGCTTTGATTTTAAAATAATATTCTTGCAAATATATAACAGATATTGCCTGTTTTCATTTATGAATTTAAAGTTATGAGTTTGCAAAATAATTAAATTATGTTCTGCAAACTTATTCATGCATCTTAGAACATCTAATTTAACAGATTCTATGTTTCACTTTATGTGACGCAGTGACCATGCCTTAGATACGCACAATTGATTGTTGATACCAGAGCAAACCAGACTCTTAGTTGAAGTTGTTAGCAATTTTGGTTCAATTTACACCTGCGGATCATTTTTTTTTTTTCGAAGATGAAATTGACTAAACACAAAACGCTCAAACATAACTGACGCAACACCCATTACGATGTGCAAATACCCAAATTGTTATCGATTTATAAAATCTAAGTGAAATAGTGGAGAAACAAATATCGCGCTAGTAAAATAAATATTTTTTAATGATTTTATTTCGTTTATATTTATATATTTTTTGTATTTCATTTTTAGTGTTATATATTTCTTTACAATATGCTTTTAGTATCATTATTATATATTATCTATGTTTACATGTACGAATAATAGTAAACATAAAAATAATAACTCATTACGTTTCAATTTATCAATCCAAAAAATGTCGATCTTTTTCCTCTCCGGCTGTAAACCATTCTCTGGCCATCTGTACTTCACCGTTCGAAATGCCACAAATTAAAAAGTGAAACTACACATTCGTTATTTGGGGTGAGCAACAAGTTTTCGCCAGTTGCGTTCTGTGTAGGGACTATAGGAAAAGTCTGTTCTTTGATTTTTCTGACCTGCATTACATGAGGACGGGGAAATTTTCGCGCACTACACATACTATATACATTCAAAACAAGTGTGTACATATACACTCATGTCTATAAATTAAGGATAATGAAGTTCAGGCAAACAAAGAGACAGAAGCAAAACAAATTTGACTTATTTGTAAAGTCTATTTATTAAACAAAAGGTAAAGAGCAAAAAAGATGCTATATGTTTGACATAATTAATAAAAATTGAGATTTTTACTCCCTGGAGCAAATTTCAAAAAAGAAATTATTTACAAAAAACAGTATAACATGGTTAGCATGATGGTTAATATGGAGTATGTCTCCCGGACGATGCAATACAGGCCTTACAACGCCTAGGCATGCTGAGTATCAAATTATCAATCTGATCTAGGGGAATATTGCACCACTCATCAAGCAAAGCCCCGAAGTTCCGCTTGACAGGTGGGAGGGGGTTGACGGGCTGCAATTCGTCGGCCAAGCATATCCCACACATGCTCTATTCGATTCAAGTCCGGTGAGTATGCTGGCCAATCCATATGGGTGATATCCTCCAAATGAAGGCATTCGTCAACAATATTTGCATGGTGAGGACGGGCGTTGTCATCCATAAACAGAAATTCAGCACCCATGGCGCCTCGAAACAAACGTACATGTTGTTCCAGAATGACATCCCGATAGATGTGGCCTGTCATCGTTACACTCTGAACATGCAGGTCAGTTCTGGAACCAAGAATAATTCCTCCCCAAACGAGCCATCGTGCACCACCGTAACGGTGTCGTTCAATGGTGTTCTCTTGGTGTTGTTCATTAAAACATAGTAAGAAGAATAAATTATAAAATACTGTTAAATATAAGCCAGAACACAAAATCGACGTTTAAAATTAAAAATAATTAATGCTATATCCAGCACGAGCATCTCGATTCATTCCTACCAAACCTTCTACTATTGATAAGGGAAAAGAAATTGTCAAACAACGCTGTGATCTAGAGAATTTTTACTGAAAACCAAACAACTACAGACGCTTATACGTCTTTAAATTAAAAAAAGTTAACAATTTTATGTATTCGCTATTGGTGTCACTAAAATTGAGTTTATTTTGGATTTTAACATAACATTAGATTTAATAATTTTGAAATAGAAGATCTGCTTAGTCATAGTTTTCAATAATCTGCGTTTTGGACAATCCGTATTAATTTGGATTACTGGGACTCATGCTCACATTAATAATTATTTATAAGTTAAAACAAACAATTTTTTATATTTAAATTTATTTTAAGGAGATGTCTTAATCGGAATGGTAGGTCAAGGATAGGATCTCTTCCCGAGGCTGCGGCTAGGCGAGAATCGTTGTAAAACTTCATTAATAATACCCTGATTTTATGAATAGTTTTTTGCTATTTATTTTACAAGTAAAATACTTAAAAGTAATAGTGACTAATCTGTCATGAAGAATGTGTTGACTACATTTTAAGCATTTTTAAAGTTTTATTATCGTAATTTCTTACCTATAATTAAAAAGGATTAGAATTTTTCGATTCGTATTGTAAATCGGAAATTATGGTGTTATACATAGATGCTTTTTATGATTTTTCAAATATCCTTTAAACTTATCTGAATAATCTTTTAAATTAAAAATGTGAATGTTTATTCATTTCTCAAAATCATCTGAATAGTTTAAAGTTAATGGGAAAAAAATACAAATTAACAACTATCTAGATCTTTGAAGAAAAGCACAAAATTTTTAACGGTTATTATTTAATACCCCTCTAACTCAATTGAAATGAAAGAAATACTATTATACCTTTAGTACACTTTGAAAGAAAAATCGACACTTTACTAAATTTAGCATATTTATATAAATGCCCTTTTTTGTAATTAATTCCCCTTTAAAGTCCAAACATTCCTTTAATAACAACAAATGCATACTAAAGGAATTTTCTGCTTTGGCAGTTATATAATCATATAGGAATTTCAAGACTTCTTTTTTGCTTAAAAAAATAATAATAAATAAAAATTCCATCAAGTGTTGAAAAAAAAAGTGTTTTTTATGAATTGAATCCTCCAAATATATTAAACTTTTTTTCTTATAATTTTACCTTTCAACTCTCTTTCAATTTTTTATAGTTTTGTTTAGAGAAAAAGAATTCATTTCTTAGTAATAATAATAAATGCTTTTAACTGTTATTTTAATTAACTGTTAATACTGTTTATTTTAAACTTTTTATCTCCCAATATTTTAATTACATTATTTTAACTAAAAATAATTCATTATAATTTAGTAAATACTAATAAAATAATTCGTTATATTATAAAAGTAGAATAACTTTAAACTTTTGTATTAAAATAAAGCAATATTTCATCCTGATATTAAAAAAAACACAGTTTAAATATTAATAAAAAAAAATTACATGGATATTGATTTTGGAAAAAAATTAGTTCTAGTATTTAATGCATAAATAATAATAAATTTAGTCTAGACATCTGACAATGCAGCTTCTTTCTTTAGTTTTTTTTATTGTTATTGTTTTTTTTAACAAACGTTATGCTTACATAAAATTATAATTCTTTCTCGATTTTATAAATTATATTTAAATAAAATATGTAAAATGAAATCATTTGGCTGTTCATAACCAATTATCTGTTTTTACATCTAATTCTTTTACTTTTCTAAAGCTTAAGTTTCATCCGAGCTATCTTTTTCAAAGACAAAGGAAACACAATTGTCATCTCTCCAGTTTAAATTCTGTATTTTTTGTAAATATCTATGGCACAGCCAGGATTCGGACCTGAAGTCTGTGGTACCATAGTCCAGAGCTACAGCTGATTGAGCATCAGGCCCCACACAGCAGTAAGATCAACAGGAAGTTTTTCTCGGCATATGGCGTAGCTACAGGGTGCGATTGTAAAATTATATTTAATCTCCAAGACCTGATATTAGCGATGTGAACTATGGATCTTTACTAATCGGTCCAGTAATTTTTATACAATAACACACTTATTTTAAGCTATTAATTGTCACTTAGCCACATATGCTGATGACGCTGCAATCGCTACTACACATTAATACCATCGTAAGTGCACTGTAAACTCAGTGTTACAAATTAAAAAATTGGTTAGAGAACTGGAGAGTTAAAATTAACCCGACCAAATGAGCTTGAATCCTCATTACCAAAAAAACTTAACGAAAATCCTAGAAATATAACTGTCTTTATCCAGCCTATCCAGCGGGTGAATATAAATATTTAGGATTATATTTGACTCAAAACTGCTTTTTTATGTCACACCTAAGATAAGCGGTCCCTATAAGTGCCGCCGTTAGCATACAAATATAATCGCTTATCCCTAATAAAAGTCGGCTTTCCATTAAGCACAAAGCTCTGATTTATAAATCTATTCTGAGGCCGATTCTACTGTATGGCTGACCAATCTGGGCAACTACAAATATTTCCAGTCTGAGAAAGCTGCAAGTTTGCCAAAAAAACCTCAGTCCTCGCTCACGCTCCTTGGTTTGTTTGAAGGAAAATAATTCATAATGATCCGCAAATAGACCCCATCCTAAGCTACATTAAATCATATTATAAAACTTTTTTCGAAACATGCCTTCAGATCCAAAACGAACTACTTCAAGCAATCCCAGCATACGATCCAGCAGTGCGAAGCTCTCAAAAAGAAGAACTACCGCGATCCTAACCCAAGAATTCGACTCCTTTCCCCAAAGTCAAACAACGGAGGTTTGAATATGTTGTTTCGATCGTGAGTTATTGTGAATCTGTGCTGCTACAATAAGCTGAAAGGCGACAGATATTCACTCCCCTCCCCTCGGGGGGTAGGTTCTACAAAAGTTTTCTCACTCCTACCCATGCTACTTTGTGTAAATTTCGACAATCTACAAACCTGTGACATCAAAAGGCCGTTTTCTCCTCATACTCTTAGCTAGCAAATGTTAATTTTCACTTATCTTGTCTTACTTTATTTTTAACTTCTAAAATATTTTGTTAATGTATCTTAATTATTTTTAAACATCTTTATTTAAATCTCTTGAACCTTAAATTTTTTTCACGTTTTTCAACTGCATTTAAAGTGGCATGTGCGATGCACCCCTAATTATGTCTTTACAACTTAAAACCTTAATTTTTAATCTTTATTTTTGATTTTTTTTCAGAGTTTTTACTCCAATACTTCTACTACATTTTAAATAATTTAAATAAAGTTTTATTAAAATTTTAATTTAATTTTTAAACTTCTAATGCTGCCCTAACCTTTTTGTTATAACTATATATGGATGCTTTGATTTGCAGATAGGCCACGAATCGGGCAGCACGATTTTTTGCTTTTAAGATATGGAGTTTTATTAACAGGTTTGTGGCAAAGGGTACTCTTTAAGAAACATCCATTGCCGTAGTCATCTCGGCATATGAAAGTCAAGCATCCAAGATTCCTGGTGAACCTCAATTTTCGATCGTGTTCATTTAGACGGCCATCTGAAAATTAAAATTTACACAACGAAGTCTTAGCTCCCCTGACCACTTCTTCCTATATACTGTTGGCAATGGGAGCAGGTTCTTCAGATGAGAGTGAAATTAGCCCCAACTTCAAGAAAATTTTGCTGCTAAAAATTTCTTCTATTTTATCCATTTCGGCACTAACAGGAAACCATATTTTAAAATTAACAAATGATGAATGATTGATAGTTGAACAATCTTTAAACCCGATTCGTGGCAACGAGCGCCGCTGGTGAACATCAGGGCTGAGGTTCAGTTCGCTGGCGGTATTGTTGTACACTGTTTCAAAAAACGAGATGTTTTCATGGCATTGGTTATATTCAGCATCTTGCCTCGTCAATCGGACTACCTGGTGGGAGCTTTCCAGGTTTTTCCCTCATATGATAAGCCATTGCGGGGTGGTACCTCCCGGACTGCCCTCCATCTTCAGCGACACGGAGCCAAGTCAGACTTCTACCTGCGTGTGCTCCATCAAAACAGAAGCTATCCCCCGTCTCTTAACGAGAGGTCACACGGGTTCTTGGACTAGGTCTAGATTTTGCCAAGTGGGACAAGGAAAAAAAAGGCAATCTTTAAATTTATTAAAAGCTTACAATGATTTTACTAATGAATTTAGCTCGGAAAACCCTAATACCGTCCAAAACATTTGTTTCGTTTCGGAGTTTGAACAACTTTTTTTATAAAATTTACTAAATATAATTCATTATTCAACAAAAATTTCATTACATCATTACGTTACATATTATCTATTACATATTTCAGTTACAGAAATGTATGTAATTGAAATATGTAACAGAAATTAAACATTCCTGGCAACAACAGACCGAGAAAGGTTTTATAGATAGGTGCTTGAAGCTGATTTGCTCGTGTTAAAAAAAAAAGCCTTTAAATATTTTGCGACTACATAAGGAAACAAATCAAGGTTATACACAGAGTTATAGTTCATTCAGTGAAGAAGTCGATAATCTCTCTAGGAACGCATCCAACCGAAGAAGAAAACTACAATAATTTAGAAAATTCTGAAAAAATTACTATCTGCTTGATGGGAAGAATTTGATGTTGGAGAAGAGCCGAAGAAACTAAGGATGATACTGCAATGGCAATTGCCAAATTAGATAAGCTACGAACTGAACTATTGGTGATGGTATACAAGAAAATCAATATATATGCATTAATACGAAGTAATTTTAAAAACACTTTGTAAAACTTAAACACCTCAGTACCTTGTGAGCTTTTTCAAATCTGGTGGTATTTTAAAGGGGGAAAACAAAGTTAAAAACTGTGACCTACGAAACTATCAAAACTTTATTCAGGCTTCTGAACCGATACAAACATCCATCGGCATTTGGACCCAAAGTCTGTCTCAAGCCAACGGCCGTACCATGCTGAATATACCGGTTCTCGTTAGATCACCGAAGTTAAGCATCATTGGGCGCGGTCAGTACAAGGGGGTGACCACCTGGGAACATTCCATTGCCGTTGGCAAATTTGGGACCTGAATGGCCGAGTGTCTAGCGCTCTGGCGCTCGGTGTAACATGGTCTTCGGGTACCACATCCCGGCGGTGCCATGGATGTTTGTAGTGGCAGGAATCCACTTTAAGCCGTAGGTCCCGGTCTTCTATGACTGTAAGAGCGTCACGGAGCAAAAGTCAGGCTTCTACCTACGGGTGCTCCATCACAACAGAAGCTGCTTCCTTCCCCTTCAATCATGAGTCCATATGGGCTCGTGGGCTTGGCCTGCCAAGTGGGATAAGAAACAACAACAACAGTCTGTCTCACCTAGCTCCAGAGTGTCAGATTATATAGACTCATATTATCATCATCAGTGGCAAAACACCTCCTTGCTGGGCCAAGGCCGTTTGCCTACTGACAGGTTTCTGTACAAGAGATGATTTTTGTTTTTACGGGTTCAGGTTGTTAGCTTTACGCCCAACGCTCTACATTCGTATTAGATCGGTATGTGAGGTTTAAAATGCATTACAAACCATGACAGAATCTATATCACCGTTGGGACTCGAACCCGAAGCGCCAGAGTGCTAATTACTCGGCCATCAGGCACCGATTATATAGACTGGCTTCTCTAAATTGAATGTATTGTTAATAAATTCAGATGTCTAATAATTTTAAGGTTCACAAGTTCATATTACAGACACACAATTGTAATTGTATGTAGCTTTTCTTAATTCATAGGAAAAAGATTATTTTTGATAAATGAATAATGACGCATTTTTTAAACAATTAATTTATTCACAACGTTTTTACATGCAGATACCTGTATCTAGACAAAACAAAAAAGTATAACTTAATAAAAAAATTGGTTTTGACGATCTCATGATCAGTGAAAAAAGTAGAAGGACACTTCTAAAAAGAGGTGTACTATATAAATTAATATGGAATTCTTTTCCTGTTGGGTCGAATTACTTCGAAGATCCTATTTGGCATCGAACTGTATAAAGATTGAATTTTTGTTTGGCAAAAATTGTCCCATACAAAGTTTAATGATTTCTGCAGCTCAGCTATAGATTTAAACTGCTTTCCACCCTTGTAAACACGACATACAATCATTGCCCATATGTTCTCTACAATGTCGAGATAAGGACTTTAGCAGGCCAATGTAAAAAATCGAACATTGTTTGCTGCAAATAATCTTTAACACCATTTGCAGTGTGAAATGAGGCTCCATCTTGCTGAAAAATCCAGTCATCTCCTCCTAACTCAGTGCCATACGGGAGAAGATTTGAGTTTAGAGTCTGGATGTAGTCTGTATGGTTCTGTCTACCATTTAGAAAGACTAAACTTGTCCTGCCTCCATAGCCAACTGCTAACTATACCATTAAACCACCTCCTCCCATCTGTCGAGTAGAATAAGTTTCTTCTTCAATACCAAGACAGTGCCAATAGTACTGATAACCATCTGGACCATCCAAATTGAATTTTTTTTCATCGGAAAATATAACTGAGGTCCATTCTGAGCTCCAGGACATGTGGTCTTTAGCCCACTGCAGTCGGTTCTTCATGTGTCTTTCATTCCACTTCGGATGGTGGATCCGTTTTTTGAAGACGAACTTTTTTGAGCGTTTTATGTAGTTATAGATAGTTCTTTTGGTTACATGTGTAATTCTTGATTGAAATTGCGCCTTGCCGACACTTCCACCAGTCTTTTGAGTTCACGAATGATTTTCGTTGATCATGTTGGGTGAGTTTTTGGTCTTCCTGTCTTCTTCTGTCACTTTCAGGGTTTCTTATGAAGTTCAAAACAGTATTAGGACTGATTCGTAGCTGCCGTGCAATCTCTCTCACACCTTTGCCTTCATTATTATAGGCAACTATTTGGCCCTTCTGAAACTTACTTAAGGGTATTCTCTGGGCATCCTAAAACCAATAAAAACTATGAATTTCTAGCTAAATATTTTATTCTTGTTAAAAAGGAATTAAAAGAGAAAAAAACACTTACCTATAAACTTTCCAACAGCTTCAAAATAGATTTTTGGATGTGTCCTTCTACTTTTTTTTTCACACACCCAAAGTTATTAAGTATTGCATTCCTAAGTTAACATGATGGTAAATAAAAAAATCTCATTTAACTTTCACTTAACGTAAATTAAAACTCTAACAAAACAACTCTCTATAAAAATCAGATCAAAAGCAGTAAAATAAAAGCATATTGTACAAAAAAAAATGACTGTCCTTCTACTTTTTCACACAGTGTATCTCTGTTAATAAAAATCGCATTCTATCAAACGTCTCTCATGAGAATATATAGTTTAATTCTTTCAAATGATTTAACGCCTTACTTTTTAATATTTGCCATTATAGGTTACAGAATTTTACTTAATAAAAACTCTTAATTCATAATAAAATCACATTATATATTCACTTTTGTAGTTGTATGTTATTTTTCTTTAGTCATAGGAAATTTTTTGAAGGCATAAGAAAATTATCTCATTATTTAATATTATATCTGTGTTATTATAACCCCATTCTATCTAACGTTTCTGATAAGAATATATAAATTTTAATTCTTTCAATTGAGTTACACCTTACTTTTTAATATTTGCCATTATAGGTTACAGAAAGATTTTTATTTAATAAAAACTCTTAATTCATGATAAAATTTTAATTCGCTCTTACGAACCTAAATTTGAAATAAAATTAAAAGGACAATTTATTAAAATGGGAAACAAATTGTTTTCCGATGATATTTATTTTCTTCATAATCCTTTGTGAGATTATACAAAAGCCGATTTGTAATTTGAATGCGTCTTGTATATTATTTTTGTAAAGAATATTAATGGAACCGAAAGAAATATTTTTATTTATTATTTAGCTTAACTAAATAGATTCATTTAAAAGCTTCCCGACTGATTTAATTTTATTCTTTTATTTTTACTGTTTTTCTGCTTAATGCTATTAAATTTTACTTAATTTTGTCTTAACTTTTAAATTTGTTATTTTAATTTGACTAAATAATTAAAAACCAAATTCAATAGCTAATTTAATACTGTTCTGCCTTCATCTTACATTTTACAATACAATTGTACTTCCTTATTTTTTTAAATAAAAAATTTATTTTTTTTATAGCTTCGGTTGGGTTTTTTCCAATATTGTAAAGCAACTGACTGAAGGCGCCATCTTTTGGCGAGCCAGTCAACTATTATTTGAAGAATTTATTTTGTATGTTTTTTACGTTTTCTTAATATTCATTAATAGATGAATATTTCAATTTTCTTTGCTATTTTGCTAATTTTAATCTTAATCCTTTTGTTTTATTTTATTTTATCTTTAAATTTTAATTTTAACTTTAAATTTTTTATATGTTGGGCATCGACAACGGACTCCTAATTGTACCTATAGCTTTAGCTTTTTCGATCTCTTGCTTTAATTGTTCTCAAGTAAGAGAAGTTTTTCCTAAATTTTAATTGTTTTATTTTATTTATTTCTACTCATTAATTTAAGCAACTACATTTAATACACATATTTTAACTAATTTAAGATGTGGAGGTTTTGTGGTTCTTAAAACCCCTTTGGAACTCCGTAACCGAGGCTTCTGGGGAGAGGAATTGTGCACCGTGAAACAACAATGAAACCACCAGACGGCGTTATCGGTTCTTAGGGAAAGGGAATTTTCCCTTCAACTTAGGGAAGATTGTCACCCGATGAGTGGATGCCGTCGCTTTTAATTACTTGTAGCGTGCTGTGTTTCGCCATTTACCCGAATCGTCATTAGGCTGCAATTTTTAAATAATATGTGAGTTGATATTATTTATTTTATATCATTTATTTTTATTTTATTATAATTATTAGTTAATTAGCGTTTTAGTGAATAATTATTTTTTTTACATATTTAATTGCTATATTCTTAATTGTTCTGCTTTGTGTCGCCATTTTCTCGATAGCTTTATTGTGCTTCCAGTTTTTTTAAAATAATTTCTTAATTTTTATTATTTATGTATAATTTACTTTATTTTATTATAGCTTATTATTTAATTAGCATTTTAGTGATTTTTTTTTTTTTTTTTTTACATATTTAATTGCTGTTTTTATTGTTATGAATGCTGATTCTAGACTAATTTAAATATTTTGCTATTTTATTTTAGTAGTTCAATTGTTGTATACTTTTCAATATAATAATTAATCCCTTTTTTAATTAACAGGCTTTTGTTTTCGCTAGAAAAAAATCATAGCAGGAGCATAGCTGGTTAAGCCCTAAAAAGTTCATATTATAAAGGTAGAACATTTCCTCAAATAATTGTATATTCATTTTTAATTTATTTAGTAGTAATTAATAAACCCACACAAACGTCTATTTTGAAAAAGAATCAACAGTAGAGGAAGTTTAACCAATATCTTCAGAACATAATTCTAAAACATAACTCTACTAAAGGTAAGAATTTTGTGTTTGTAGGCTATGTTGCTGTTTCTGCAGTTATACATATGCTTATTTATTAACTGCATTGTTTTCATCTTTTCCTAATATTAAACTTAGTTATTAAATTTATATTAAAATAATTTTAAAATATAATTCATACATGTAAAGTGTTTTTTAGGTATTAAAAAATATTCACATTATAATTAAAACCCTACAGTAAAATAAAAAAAAAATCTGTTACCAGTCTTACTGTAGATAACTCTTAATTTCCCTCCTTTTAATGAATAAACAAGGTTTCCCTTTATAATCCATTTTCAAACCATAATCATTATTTTTAAAATTTCCATCTGTAAATTATGAAATTCAAAAATACTATAGTTATAAAAACTTAGTGTTTACTAACACAGTTGTATGATATATGAAACTGTTGCCAATACAAGATTACAAATGTTATCTTATAAAAATTTATGTTATATGCTTTATAAAAATCCAAATTTTTCATGTATTACAATTATTTCTTGATAGTAGTTTCCAGTCCTACTAGAACTTCATAATTTAATTTTTTTTGATTAAAAAATTTCTCTCGATGTCATTTATTACTTTTAAACGTACTACTGTTTCATAATAATTTGCATTTAAAATTTAAGTATGAATTTTAAGTATTAAACTGAACCAAAAATGGAGCTTCATTCAAACAAAATCCACATCACAAAAAAGAAACTATCAAATTGTATATCATATTAAATTTTATGTTAATAGTTATTTTATTTAAGAATTGATTCGATCTAAATATACATTTAAAAAGAAATAGTAAATTAGAAGAATTTCTCCTTACTTTTGATTCAGTGTTTACTGTTTTTAGAATAGTGTAATTCTAATTTTGCTAACAATTTCAATGTAGGCACCTCTTGATCTTGAGGTCCTAGGCTGAAGCCTAGTTAGCCTGTAAGAAAATCTGGCCCTGTGCATGAAAGTTGTTCAACAGTAAATATTTCTTTTCATTTGACTCATTAACCAATAGGTTTTTTTCTTCCTCGGCAATTTTTTAGTATTGAAAAATAAAAATTTTGACATGGAAATATATTCATTATAATAACAAAATACAGTTTTCAGTGTTTGTAAATATAATAAACAGTTATTAAATTTTTTTTTTTATATTTAAATTTCGTGTACTAGCATCTATTTCTGAATAAACTTTTAAATAAATTATATTTCCTACATTTCTTTATAAAATTTATTGAATATTGTTACATGGCAATTAATATAGAATATAAAATGAATGAGTACAAGAAATTGAATCCCAGTATAAAAATTTCAACAGCATGTGAGGTAATGCAATATTTTTTTAAATCATTACACATACAGTTAGTTATCAAGATAGTTAATAAATTCTCATACTTCATTAAAGATCATAATTTGATAATAATCAGTTATATTAAGGAATATATATATATAATATATGAAGGAAATATAAATAAAAAATAGGATGAAAAAGTATAATAATTTAAAAAAGATTGTAAATGATGTATAAATATATTGTTCTCTAAACGGCATCCCCATGTAAAAATATGAATTTTAAAAGCTTGCAATTCTTTTTAAATATTAACTATAAACACACAAAAATTATAATTAAAATAAAAGAATCATAGATGTTATTTAGGAATTAATTTATAATTTTAAGCCAATGCATTTTAATTATCTATTTTTTTTAACTCCAATATCTTGTATCATTCAACATATATAAATTCATTTTGGTGGCATAAATTTCGTAGGAATATAAAATTTCAATGTATTTATAACATAAAATATGCCTTATTTTACTAACAGAAACTTTCTTTGAAATCTACATCTAAGATATTTCTGTGAGTATTCATTTTTTCGAGATATTTTCTTCCCAAAAACAGGGTAGCAGGAATAGTGTGCAGATCGAGTTAGATAATTTATTTATTTTTATTAGTTTATAGATTAGTATTTTTCAATGTTAAAATATTAATGTATGTCATGTTATAAATGCTATCCGAAATTTTTTTTCTTCAAGAATACTAAAAACAATTTCGGCAATTTATCGAGTGGAAATTTTTCTTAAACACATACTGTTCTTAGGCAAAGTGAATTCTATTTTTAATTTCTGTTGCAAGTTTTTATTTTTATTTGAAAATTGCTTATGGTTGTTGATATGATTTTTATATACGCTATTCGTAAAATCTCTCTTGTACATATATTTTTTGCTTGATTTGATTATTTAATTAAAACTGACTTTTCAAATAATGTTAACTTGTTTTAATTTAGAATAATTTAATAAATAGTGCATTATTAAAAAATAATAATAATAATAACATAAAGCATAGTTATACCTTTAACCCTAAATATAATAAAAACATATATACTAAGCTTTTCATAGCAGTTAATCGATTAAAAACAATAAAAATATTTTGGTAGAAAAAATATTTTTAAAACTTGTAATTAAAAAACCTTATTTTCAAGAATGCTTTTTTTTTTTTTTTTTAAAAATAAAAAATTGACCAAAGTGTAATAATATTTAACTATACCTCTTTAGCCCATAATTCTATTTATATCGACTAGTTTATTTTCATTAATTTTACAAAGTGTATATTTAAAAATAAATAGAAAAATATGTGGCATGTTATATTTATTAGATATTTTTATCCAGTGCGCAATTTTTTAAAAATGTTAGATCTACTGTAATGGGCAGAGTTGTCCCTAACATGAATGAGCTTTATGTTCTAAGATCATTATTTGAGGGAGTAAGAATTGTCGTTTTATGATCGAAGATCTGTTTTTATGACTTTTTTGCTGGCGGAAGGCTTATTAGTTATGTCAACATTTGTCATAGGACGAAAATTCTTTTTAAATAATTAGATGCAATGTTGTGGCGCCATCTATTGTTCTGTATAGGAACAAACAGGATAAAACTGATTATAAACATATACTAT
>BPLQ01014176.1:0-39079 GCA_021605075.1 Caerostris darwini
CTTAAATTTCCGATCGTTCCTTTTAATAATGGAATTGTCATAGGGGAAAGGAGCCATATGTATGACCGCGAGGTTGGGGTTTCGAATGAGGACTAAGGCCAGCTCCCTTCCCTTTCTCTGCTACGTTGTCCAATTTTTTTTTCCTTTCCTTCTTTTTTTTTTTTTTTTTTTCTTCTTCTCTTTCTTTTTTCTTCTTTCTTCTGCCGACTAGTAACCATTGCTAGTATTTTTTATTTTATATCCTTTTTTTTTTTTTTTTTAAAACATAAAAGATTTTCCTTAAAAAATAAAAAAATATTGAAAAATATTGAAAAAAAAAATAAACAAATAAAAAAGCTTCAAAAGCAAATAAAAGTAATAAAATACCAGAATTTTGAATCTGGGAAATGTTTTTATTCATTTCTGTGCTGCATGTTCAGCTCCCACACGTATTCAGTAATTTACAATTATTTATGGCCTATTAAACTGGTCCTTAAACGTACCGAATTTTAAATTTTAAATTCTCTGTATTTTTATATATTTTATTGTCATTTTTTACCTTACTTTTTACTAAGTATTTTTTCATTTCTGTGTGCGATTTTAAATGTTTAGAAACTTTATTTTTTTATGATGTTACTACCACTTTAAGCAAGAAATTAAAAATTGCAACTTAATATAATTAATTCAGATAAAGCCACCTAATTGTCGATGCAAGGAACATGTACCAAATTTCAATCACAAAGGATAGTGGTTCGGAATCCACTTTTCGTGTGACTGTAGGGCGTCACAAAGCCCAAGCAGACTTATCACCCTCATAATTCAAAAACTGTATCTCAGCAACTTGTTCCCAAAACAGCTCAGCTCTAGGCATAGTGATGAAGTTTGGTTTAGTAGTAGTAGTCCTATATTACAATAATAATAATGTATCATTTAGGTGTGCCTTACATCTCTTGAAGTTGCAAACCTGGTGCTGAGACACCTTTTATGATAATAACTGCTAATTGCACTATTTACATAATTATTTACATCTTATGTATTATTATGTACATATTAATTCATTATTAGCAACAGATGATATTACATGGATTGAAATATTTAGTTTCAATCAATTGTATTTATTGTTTTAAAATTTTTAAACTTCACTTCTATCTTATTCAAAATAGAAACATTTTATAAAGTGACCCAAAATCCACACAAGACTTGAATTCCTAAACATTCTAAACAGTTGGGAATATTTGGCAATAAAAGAGCTGATTTCCTTTCAAAATGCTCGTTTAGACTTAAGTTTGGGGGGGGGGGAGGGAGTATACCGAATTGTTCTCTAAGACAAATCATCTTGCACCCTTTATTAAAAGCATTACTTCTTGCGTGAACTTTGGGACGCCCTATGCATAATAATTAAAATAGTTTTAAGTATTGACATTACCATTTTAATTACATCTGTAACAGTTTCACACAAATAAACATTTTAATTACTTCAGAAAATCAATGAGGAAATTAAGTATTTATAGAATTAATAATGTACTAATTATCCGGAAAGGGAAAATGCGTTTCAGTCCTTAATTAGAAATGCGTAGTTATAGAGGGCAAAAGGAATTAAATAAATTAATCAAGAATTCATTATATTGGTTTTGCATGTCATTTCATTTAGAAAATATCACTTTAAATATCAACAGCAATCAACAATTAACCATTTGCAATTTCCTTAATATATGAAATATAAATTGTAATATAAACGTTCAATATTTTAATGTTGTTTAATTGGGAAATCTCAATAAACATGCATTTTAAAAAGAAACATTTGGAACACTTTTTTCCGTTATTCACTCATCCTATTAAAATATCAAAAAAAAATATATATATTTCCCAAACAAGTAATAAAAAAAAAAAAAAAAAAAAATTAAGTTAATTCCTATTTTTTTTTTTTCACTCTATTGCAGAAAGTCCTTTAAAAATAATTTTCATTTATTTTTTTTAAGTTTATCTGGCGCCATCTATTGGTATATACATGCAACTTAAATGTAAAAAAAACAAAATTAAATAATTAAATTTCATGAATTAATTAATATTTGAAAAAAATGTATTAACATCAAGTGTCATCCACTACAAGTGCAAAAAAAAAAATGTATTTCAACTTGAGTGGATGAATAAACAGTATTTTATGAACGATTGAAAATTTGATCAAGATATATATAGGGAGAGTGTGAGCTAGTAGTAGGAATGGAAAAATATGTTCGATTCCTTAATAAATTTCTCTGTGTCTTTTCCATGTGGCACGTGCAACATTAGGAAAGAACACAATTTTACGTCCAATTTTTTCACCATTTTGGATGTTTAGATGTAATACAATCTGTGATGTGTCTTTGAAATTTATGCAAGTTTAAGACAGATGTAGTGTATACATTATCTACAACATAATCATACATTAAAATATCTAATTAAGTAGAGTTTGAAGACCAACTCTTTTATGATACTGCAAACTTAATTTTTCTTTACAAGCTCTCTTTGAGAAAGAAAGATAAGTTTTTCCTCTGTCACTAGCTACTCCTATATTTCTAAACAATCTTCAGTATCTTGAACTTACGGTACATTTAGCATTTTTATTACAGAGAATGAGAATTCATCTCCTCGCAGACAAGTGAGTTTTGTCAGTTAAGCGATCTCTCAATGAAATTGTTTTCACATGCGTAATTTTTTCCCCTTACTTTCGTTATATGTACATCATCATTGGTGTTGAATCTCATACAATAAACTCAAAAATATAACGTGATTTAGTGATGCTATATAATTTCAACAAGACTAAATTACCACTCTTTGATGTCTGTCTATCCATCTGAGTAAAGTAGGAGCATCAAAATGCCTGTCTATTCATCTGAGTAAAGTAGGAATATTAAAATGTTTGTCTATCCGACTGAGTAAAGCAAGAACATTGACATGTCTGTCTGTTCATCTGAGTAAAGTAGGAACGTTGAAATGTCTGTCTGTTCATCTGAGTAAAGTAGGAACGTTGAAATGTCTGTCTGTTCATCTGAGTAAAGTAGGAACGTTGAAATGCCTCTATCAGTAAATAAATTACAATTCATGTAATATAATTGATTGTGCCGCAAAGTAAGTGACAATAATAATATTTCACGAACTGTGCTGCATCAAAAAAAGAAAACTAAAGCATTTTTATTAAATTATAGCGATAAATATACTTATATTACAAACAAAATTCATTCATAACTCGTCGACCAAAACATGTCCTTGAAATTACACCCAGCCTGACCTCGTTACCGATGGGACATCACTAATCAGATTGCGAGTGGCTCTCCTCCCTCTTTGATGTCCGAAACCGTGTTGCCTGTGACAGCCACCCCCACCACTCTTGAACATTCCAGAACATCATCAGAACTCAACCTTTCCCCCAATATTATCTTAACCCTACACTGCAGTTAACCATAATGCCCCGTCAACTCGTCCCTAATTAATTTCGAATCGTGTGGTTTAAAACCCCTTGTGCTGTGCGGATTACGCGTCGGACACCGGTCTTCGTCTGGAGATGATCGATATTTCATCTTGTCGGAGAGATTATGGTGCTGCAGCGAATCATTTCTCCTCCGAATCATCACGATCCTGATCATGGAGGATCAATTAAAGGGATTGGAATGAGTATATTTGCAGTCTGGACACAAAAGCAGCAAACCGCGCCGATGTTCTGTGGAGCGGATGGGTTTGAAGGAAGATTTCTCGGGTGTTTATGCTTATGTAAATTCCAGCCTCTGTTTCTGGTTAAAGATGAGTTTTGAAATTTACCGAATTGCTGATTGTTGTTGACAGAATTGCTATAAGTGATAAGCCTAAGTCTAGACAGTTCTTTTTATGTATGCTTCATAACATTGTGATGATGAAATTCGCAGAATTGTTAATTATGAACAAATAGAACGCCAAACCAGTTTGCTGCAAATTTATATGAATTAGAATGTTCTTGAGGATGTCAGTATTTGAAATAATGAGTCAAAACGAAATAATAAATATTTTTTCGTTTTAGATGTAGTATTAATAAATAAGTGCAATACATAACTTAATTTAATTCTTATGACAAATCTAATGAATTTTCTTTTTTGTAGATGGCAATACGTTGAAATCCTGAGTCCACCTTCAACAACTTAAAAATTTTTTAATAAATTTTTATTAGTAATTTTTAATAATCCACCAGTTATTACTTATTAATCTTTATGTAAATGCACGAAATTCAATATGATGTGAAAAATGAGTGAACTATGCTATAAAAATATACTTACATATATTTAAATATACTTACATTAACACTTGTAGAATTTGAATCTTATGAACATAATACCTACCGGGTTCAATTGTGAATCTAAACCATCAGCCACTCAAACACACACAAAAAATGTCATCAAAATCGGCCCAGCCGTTTTGGAGGAGTTCAGTGACAAACACAGGTGCAGAAGAATTATATAGATTGCAGCGCCACCTACCGGGTCCAATCGTGAATCTAAACCATCCAGGATACCACTCAAGCACACTCAAAATATTTCATCAAAATCGGTCCAACTGTTTAGAAGGTTTGGTTTGTCGTTCTACTGTCTTCTTGTGCACACGTTAGGCTAAAAAGACCGGGACCTACAGTTTAAAGTGGACTACAAACCACTACAAACATCTATGGCACCGCCGGAACTCGAACCCGAAACCTGTGGTATCTAGGGCCAGAACGCTAGTCACTCGAAGGTTTAGAAAGGGTTCAATGACAAACACATGTACAGAAGAATATATATATATATATAATAGCTATATAGTAATTTTATGCATTAAATACTAGTTATATAAATGCATATAAATGTTAGAGGTTCAGAAAATAGAAAGATTAAGTTATACAATGAATAGTTTCAAATCTTTTTCTTTTATTTCCAATTTTCTCTATGCTTTGTTTCTATGGAAGGAATAGATCAGTGAATGGGGGATTGGTAAAATTCATCCTTTTGTTACGTTCACTCAACCGGATATTTTCAAATCAAAACATCAGAATATTGCATGAAAAGATTCAAAAATATCATTGTATTTTCAACAAGAAATGCTGTCTGTAACTGTCATTTGTTCCCTTTCTGTTTCTCTAACACATTTTTCTACAGCAACCATATTTTTTTTAGGAATAGATTAAAGAAATGTTTATTTCCCATGTAGTGGGAAAAATAATAAAATATTAATTTTTTCTTAGCTCATTAAAAAAATTGTATTGATGTTTACCAAACAATTCTCTAAAATTGTAAAAAAATACCCATTTTATGATAGAATTGATGAATAAAAACTGAGATATAGTTTAGAGATCAATTATAATGAGTATATGAAAACACTAGTACATAGTTCATTGACTCACCCTAGTGTAAAAATGTACTGAATGACACAGGTTTGAATTTATTTTGCAAATTACCACTTTTATAAGGAAGTATAGTATAGATAAATGTATACAAGATAGTGTTAGACTAGTCAGTATATACAAGTATTAAAACCATGTTTCATCCTGCGCATTGGTGAGAGCACCCCTTATATCGTTAAGCAGAAATGGTCAGTTGGCCTACATGCTCTCACCCGGAGAGGAAATATATTTCGCGCATCCAGTGCGTAATTGAGTATCGGGTTTTCGGCTTAGAAGTGGAATTCTTCCTCGTATTATTATTATGTCTTTAAATGTATTAAATATTGAATGTGTGTGGTATTTGTGAGTCTGTAAATAAACTTGTAAGTCTGTCTCCAACTTGTGCCTCAAGTATTTCAACCCAACCACACACAGTTACATTGGATTACCCAACCGGCACCTACAATCTGGCGCTCAACGTGAGGCCGCTCGAACCAACAACCCTACATCTGCAATAATTTACTTTTTCTTAATGCAAGACACTTAATGTCACTTGAGGTATAACAGATAGATAAAATCAGAGTAACTAAGGGAGCATAATTCATAATAAATGTAAGAAGTACTGCTTTCATTGATCTTCCTGGTCAGTAACCCCTTAGTTGTTGGTTGTTGGATACCATAATTTACTGCCTGTAACCCTCAATGCTATATAACACGTAGGTCTAATTATCGGATTGAAAAAAATCAAAGTTCCCGTATAATCCGTCTACTATATACTATATACCCAAGGCATAAAATGAAAAAAAAATTATTTCAGTTATGTAGAATGTTTTTATATCACAATTATATGCAAAAATATATAATCTTAATATCTTTCAAAATAAAAATAATATATGCATTTAAGATTGATGCTTAAAACAAGAGATGAAATATTTTCGATGATTTATATTCTTCCATTTTGCTGAAGAGAAGAAAATCTTATCATAGATTAGTATCAGTCTCACGGTTAATCAGTATCACAGCCATTAGTCACAGTAGTTATCAGTAACAATATCACTGGTTGAAACAGTATCACAGTTAATTATCAATTCGACCTTCGGTAAAGGGTTTTTATCTAAAATTTCAATTCAGGACTTTTTCATCCACTAGCACTTATAAATGTAGGATAGCCTTTTATGTGTCACCTTTTATTAACTTTTTTTTTAAGTTTTTATTTTCCATTGTCCGCAACTTTTATATTTCTTCTTTTAAATTTATAGAATTGTTTATTTTTATTTCACAAAAAAATTAATATGCATTTTTTAGAATTAATTTTTAGGATGTTCTGATATAATTGTCCCTAAGATTATGCGGCTTGATGGCCAATTGGCTAGCACTAGCCATTGGTATCACATGATTCAGGGTCGAACCTTGGCGGTAGCAGGGATGTTTGTGAGTGGTTCGGAATTCGCGTTAAACTGTAGATTACTGTCTAATTAGCCCAAAGTGGGCACAAAATGACCGTAGAGCAACAAACCAAACATAATTTTACTTCGGGATCGATGAGGAAAGGAAGAATGCTTTACCTTACTTAGGAAATGTTCTTTCAAAATTGTAATGGTGCAAAATGGGTAACGGGTGGGGGTAATGGGTCCACTACACAGACGAATACTGCTATTCTAGAGATGAATAACTGAGGTCAAAGTGCCTTAGAAACAGCTATGAAATGTTGTTGTTGTTGTTTCTTATCCCACTTGGCTGGTCAAGCCCACGAACCCATACGTACTCATGATTGAAGGGGAAGGAAGCAACTTCTGTTGTGATGGAGCACCCGTAGGTAGAAGCCTGACTTTTTGCTCCGTGACGCTCTTACAGTCATAGGAGACCGGGACCTACGGCTTAAAGTGGATTCCGAACCACTACAAACATCCATGGCACCGCCGGGATTCGAACCCGAAACCTGTGGCACCGAGCGCTAGACACTCGGCCATTCAGGTCCCAAATTTGCCAACGGCACGCAGTGTTCCCAGGTGGTCACCCACCCAAGTACTGACCGCGCCCAATGATGCTTGACTTCGGTGATCTAACGAGAACCGGTATATTCAGCATGGTACGGCCGTTGGCACTCTATAAAATGTTATCTTAATATAACTAATGTTTTTGTTGTTGTTTCTTATCTCGCATGGTAGACAGCAAAATGTCGATCAAGTCTAAGAATCCGTGTGATTTCATCGAAGGAAGGAAACAGAGTCAGTTTCTGTTGTGAAGGAGCATCTGTAGGTAGAAGCCTCACTAGGCTCCGTGACGCCAAAAGAAAGAGGACAGTAGCTTCCGGGAGGACTTTTAGGGGGAACTAGACCACTTCAAAAGCTGACCATAGAGTGACAGAAAACAAAACCCTAAGATTATATGTAGTGTCCCATAAATTACTGTAATTAATAATAACGTTGCCTATCTGAAACACAACGTGACACTCTTGGCGATAGAGCGGATATGAAGCACTAGTTAGATGAAAATGAAACCAGAGAATCGTAATTCAATCATTTCCCACTTCCTAACCATTTGGCCACGGGAGATTTCATCCAATTAATTAAAACTGAAGAACAAATCGTCTATACCTGCGCTATACTTCACATTATTGAAAACTTGTAATCACTGCAATCCATTCCATGGCAATTTAATCAAGAAATATCAAATGCAAATGAATGGGCTTTTCAACCCAACTCACAAAGGGAACGATTAATAACCCATGCGGGGGGTTCTTAACCAAATTCGGAAGGATCTCTCCACCAATGACTGTGCGTTCCTCATTCCAAAAAGGACCTTGACGAATCTACTTGTCCAGTGCATAATGAATAAACTGATTTCCAAATGGGAGCATTTCATTAATTAAAAGTCAGTTGTGGCTTAAAACGCCTTGATAAAGAAAAGACCTCATTAACTAACGGTTTTGATTTTTTTTCAGTAAAGGGGTGAATTGATTCCCTAAAAAGAAATTTTGTTTGCTTAGACATTCGAAAAAATATTTGCCCCATTATATAGATTTCTTGGCCCGCAATCTGCTTACGAAACTAATTAGCCAATTCATTTACAATCAGCGATTTATGGTTTTTTTGTTTGTCTATTGAGAGCTTATCGTAAGAAAATTATTTTTTGAAAAAGGTATTGTATTCATATTATTTTTTTTGTCTCGAGTACTAGGGATGTGTGTACTATAGTGTGGATCTATATACTGAAACTAGCTTATCAGAGAAAAATATAAAGATAAGTTCCCGAAATTTCTGGGAAAACTATCTGGCTGTCTTGGGTGTGTGGTATCCTTGCGTGAGGATCCTTTTGGCTTAAACTTCCAAAATAAGCAATAAAATGTTATCTAACATAACTAATGTTGTTGTTTCTTATTTCACATGGCAGACAGCAAAATTTAGATCAAATCCACGTATCCGTGTGGTTTCATGGAAGGAAGGAAAGGGAGGCAGTTTCTGTTGTGAAGGAACATCTATAGGTAGAAGTCTCACTTGACTCCGTGACACTAAATAAAAAGGCTGTGCCTTTTGGGAGGACTTTTTGGGGGAACTACCCCGCTACAAAAGATGACCATAGAGTGACAAACAAAACAAAACCCTAATATTATATGCAGTGTCCTATAATTCGCATCACGTAATTCTAAAGATAACGTATAATCGATGGAATTTTCCATAAAAAACAGTAATTTCTAATAACGTTATCTATTTGAAACACCAACGTGACACACTTGGAGTTACAGTGGAAATGAAGCCCTACTGAGATGGAAATGAAACCAGAGAAACGTAATTCAATCATAACCCACTTCCTAACCTCCTCCTTCCTACTTCAGGTTCGAAACTTGGCGGTAGAAAGGATGTTTGTGAGTGGTTCGGAATCCACGTTAAACTGTAGGTCCCGGTCTGATTAGCCCAAAGTGTGCAAAAGATGACCATAGAGCTGCAGACTAAACAAACCCCTAATATTATATGCAGTGTCCCATAATTCGCATCACAAAATTTTAAAGATAATGTATAATCGATGGAGTTTGCCATAAATTACTGTAATTAATAATAACGTCATCTATCTGAAATACCAATGTGACACACTTGGAGTTAGAGCAGAAAGCACTACTTAGAAATGAGCACTACTTAGGTGAAAATGAAACCAGAGAATCGTAATTCAGTCATTTCCCAATTCTTAACCATTTGGCCACGAGTGAGTTCGTCCAATTAATTAAAATTAAAGAACAAATTATAACAGTTAATTATTATTTCGTCCTTCTGTAAAGGAATTTTAATTTGTATCTAAATTTTAAATCCATATCTTTTTCATCCCCAGCGCTCATAAATTTAGGATGAGCGTCACATTTTAAGACTTTTTTTTCTTTGTCCACAGCTTTTATATTTCTTCCTTTAAATTTTTGGAAATGTTTATTTTTCTTTCACAAAAAGTTATATTCATTTATTTATAGAATTAATTTTTAGGAACTTCTGATATAGTTGTCCCTAAGATTATGGTGCCTGATGGCCAATTGGCTAGCTCGAAAATGGAAACGGAAGTACCTGTTTCGGAGTACCTATAGGGTAAATATACCCTTAAAAACTCCACATAATCATTAGTATAGTTAAATTTACATTATTGAAATTACATCGTGAATATAGATAACAAAAAGAAAAAATACGCTATTAAGTTAAGTAATAAAAAGAAAGAAGTTACGTTACTCAGGTACAATTAGGAGTCCGTAACACGTTTCCCAGCGGACGGTCAGTGAATTAATGAAAAATAAAATAAATAAAATTTAGAATTTAAAATAAATACATTAGAAATGAAAAAATTAACCTCTTAAGAATTTTAGATATCATTTGGGAAAAAAATTACGATGGCCAGTATTTGTGTTAGTTTTACACATCGTAGCAATAAATGAAAATCTAAGGAACCAAATAGACACCTCAGATTTGCAATTTAGCTATTTTGGTATTTTGAGTCTTTCTCATCTTCTATTAGGAATTCTTACTCCACGAATTCTTTTTAGACGTGGGAAGGACTCAAACGTCGCATCGTAAATGGCTCTAGGTCTTTTTCTAGAGCTATTGACACCAGGATCGTAAACAGGAAATGCGCGAATAGCTTCATTGCGAATCTGAGGGCATTTATCATGAAATATTTTGAAATTTTGAATATGTCATCCATTATCGGATGGCATTTGGTACTACAGGCACCAGGTTCGAATCCTGGCGTGGAACCCAGGTATTGGTTCGGAATCCACGTTAAACTGTAGGTCCTGGTTTCATTAGCTCAAAGTGGGCAAAAGATGACCGTGTAACGACAGACAAAACAAACCCCTAAGATTATATGCAGTGTCCCCATAATTCGCATCACGAAATTCTAAAGATAATGTACAATCGTTGGAGTTTGCCATAAATTACGTTAGTTACTAATAACGTTATCTATCTGAAATACCAACGTGACACACTTGGAGTTAGAGCGGAAATGCAGCACTACTTAGATGAAAATGAAACCAGAGAATCGTAATTCAGTCATTTCCCATTTCCAAATCATTTAGCCATGGGTGAGTTCGCACAATTACTTAAAACTGAAGAACAAATCGTCTAAACCTGCACTATGATTCACATTATTGAAAACTTGTAATCACTGCAATCCATTCCATGGCATTTTAATCAAGAAATATCAAATGCAAATAAACGGGCTATTCAACCCAACTCACAAAGGGAACGATTAATAACCCATGCAGGGGTTCTTAAGCAAATTCGGAAGGATCTCTCCACCAATGATTGTGCGTTCCTCATTCCAAAAAGGACCTTGGCGAATCTACTTGTCCAGTGCATAATGAATAAACTGATTTCCAAATGGGAGCATTTCATTAATTAAAAGTCAGTTCTAGCTTAAAACGCCTTGGTAAAGAAAAGACCTCATTAACTAACGGTTTTGATTTATTTTGTGTAAAGGAGTGAATTGATTCGCTGAAAAGAAATTTTGTTTGCTTACTACACTCGAAAAAAATATTTGCCCCATTATATGGATTTCTTGGACTGCAATTTGTTTAAGAAACTAATCAGGCAATTCATTTACAATATGCAATTTATGGCTTTTGGTTTTTATATTGAGAGCTTATCGTAAGGAAATTATTTCTTGAAAAAGGTATTGTATTCATGTAATTTTTTTCGAGTACTAGGGATGTGTAAACTGCGGTATGGATCTATGTACTGGAGAGCAATAGAGCTAGAACTTCCCGAAATTTCTGGGAAAACTATATGACTGTCCTGTACCTGCGTGTGGTATCCTTGCATGAGGATATCTTTGACTTAAATTTCCGATTGTTCTTCTAAATAAGGGAATTGTCATAGGGGGAAGGAACCGTATATATGTCCGCGAGGTTGGGGGTTTTAATCAAAGCCCAGCTGCTTTTCCATTCTCTGCTACGATGTGCATCTTTGCTGACTAATAACCATCGAGGGCTTTTTTTCTTTAGAAAATAAAAAGATTGAACTTTTTGTTATCTAAAAAAATTCTATAAAAATATTCAGAAAAAAATTAATATAAAAGCTTCAAAAACGAATAAAAATAATAAACCACTATAATTTTGGTTCTATGAAGTGACTTTTTTTTATCTATTTATTTATTTATTTTTAGTTTTGTGCTCCATGTTCAGCTCCCACATTCATTCCGCAATTTAAAGGTGAATATGACCTCTACAACTGGTCCCTAACTGTACCGAATTTTAAATTTAAAAATTTTATATTATTTTTAACATATTAATACTTTAAGCAGTCAACTAAAAATTACGACTTTATATAATTAATTAAGATGAAGAGGTTAAGGGTATTCCCATTGGTATTCCGTAATCGGTACGCCAGTTGCCAATCTATCAGGCCGACTAAATGTCTATGCGAGATACTGATTAGTGTTTCGCATATTAGTACTGATAGTACTACAGTATCTATATTATCAAATACAGTTATATCAAATATAGTTATATTATATTATGCTAGTATCAAATACAGTATGTAATATATGACTGGTACGATACTATCAAATTCCAGTTTTAAGTCAATCGAAAAGGATGCCGCCAGAAGATTCTCAATGAAGTTCTTGTACCTAAGTTCAAATTTCATTTGACAAAAAATCTTTGAAGAATATGAATTGACATCTGATTAATTAATTAATTAATTCCGTTTAAAACATTAAATAAATATACACTTGAAAATATGTTTCGCTAGCAATGGATTGGATTCATTAGTTTTTCACTGTGGTGTTCTTATATTTCTGTAGTTTTATGTGTTATACGTCAAGAAATTTTCATCCTATATTGTAATAATAATAATATATCGTTTAGGATGTGTCCTACCTATTTTGAGGTTATAAACCAGCTGATGAAACATTTTTTATGATAATAACTGCTAATTGCACGATTTCTATACCTAAATCTTATCTAAGTCTAAATCTTATCTAAGATAAATCTTAATTAAGCATTATTATGTACACATTAATTCATAATTTTCAACAAATGATATTAAATAGAGAGGAATATGTTCAATTCTTAGTTATAGTCAATTGTATTTATTATTTTAAAATTTTAAAACTTCCCTTCTATTCACTTCAAATAAGAAATATTTTACAAAGTGTCTCAAAATCCCCGGAAGATTTGAATTCCTAGACATTCTAAACAGTTGGGAGTATTTGGTAATAAAAGAGCTGGTTTCCTTTCAAAATGCTCATTTAGTCTTACGTTCAGGGGAGGGAGTACACCGAATTGTTTTCTAAGCCAAATCATCTTGCACCCTTTATTAAAAGCATTACTTCTTGCGTGAACTTTGGGACACCCTATCCATAATAATTAAAATAGTTTCAAGTATTGACATTTTCATTTTAATTACAGCTGTAACAGTTTCACACAAATAAACATTTTAATTACTTCAGAAAATCAATGAGGAAATTAAGTATTTATAGAATTAATAATATACTAATTATCCGGAAAGGGAAAATGCGTTTCAGTCCTTAATTAGAAATGTGTAGTTATAAAGCGTAAAAGGAATTAAATGAATTAAACAAGAATTCATTCTGTTGTTTTCACATGTCATTTCATTTAGAAAATATCACTTCAAATATCAGCAGCAATTCACAATTAACCATTTGCAATTTCCTTAATATATGAAATACAAATTGTAATATAAACGTTCAATATGGTAATTTATATATATAATTAAATTCAGATGTTATTTAATTTGGAAATCTCAATAAGTATGCATTTTAAAAAGAAACATTTGGAACGCTTTTTTCCTTTATTCAGTCATCATATTACAATACCAAAAAAATTAATATATTTCACAAACAAGTAATATAAAAAAAAAATTTTAAGTCAATATCTATTTTTTTTTCACTTTATTGCAGAAAATAATTTATAAATAATTTTCATTCATCTTTTTAAAGTTTATATGGCGCCATCTATTGGTAGATACATGCAACTTAAATGTAAAAAAACTGAAATTAAATAATTAAATTTCACGAATTAATTAATATTTGAAAAAAATGTATTAACATCCAGTGTCATCCACTACAAGTGCAAAAAAACATGTATTTGAACTTGAGTGGATGGATAAAAAGTATTTTATTAAAGATTGAAAATTTGAACAAGATATATATAGGGAGAGTGTGAGCTAATGGTAGGAATTAAAAAATATGTTCGATTCCTTAATAAATTTCGCTGTCGTCTTTATGTGGCACGTGCTCGATTATCTACAAGATAATCATACATTAAAATATCTAATTAAGTAACGTCTGAAGACTAACACTTTCATGATACTACATATTTCATTTTTCTTTAAAAACTTTCATTACGTTTTTTTCTCTGACTGGCAACTATTTCTAAGTAGACTTTTAATACATTTAGCATTTTTAAAACTTAATTAATGCATTTCTATTAGAAAATGATAATTTATCTTTATAAGAACTTTATAAGATCATCGCAGAAAGTGAGGAGTTTTGTCAATTAAACGATCTTTCAATGAAACCGTTTTCTCATGTTTAATTTTTTTTCCCTCAAACCTCCGCAGTACATCATCGTTAGTGTTCTATCTTATATAATAAATCGACTGTTTAACATGATTTAGTGACGCAATATAAGTTCAACATGACTACACTAACACTTTATAATCTCCGTCTATCCATCTGAGTAAAGTAAGAATATTGAAATGTCTGTCTATCCTTCTGGTAAATCAGGAACATTAAAATGTCTGTCTATCCTTCTGGTAAATCAGGAACATTAAAATGTCTGTCTATCCTTCTGGTAAATCAGGAACATTAAAATGTATGTCTATCCTTCTGGTAAATCAGGAACATTAAAATGTATGTCTATCCTTCTGGTAAATCAGGAACATTAAAATGTATGTCTATCCTTCTGGTAAATCAGTAACATTAAAATGTATGTCTATCCTTCTGGTAAATCAGTAACATTAAAATGTATGTCTATCCTTTGGTAAATCAGGAACATTAAAATGTATGTCTATCCTTCTGGTAAATCAGGAAAATTAAAATGTCTGTCTATCCTTCTGGTAAATCAGGAACATTAAAATGTCTGTCTATCCTTCTGGTAAATCAGGAACATTAAAATGTCTGTCTATCCTTCTGGTAAATCAGGAACATTAAAATGTCTGTCTATCCTTCTGGTAAATCAGGAACATTAAAATGTCTGTCTATCCTTCTGGTAAATCAGGAACATTAAAATGTCTGTCTATCCTTCTGGTAAATCAGGAACATTAAAATGTCTGTCTATCCTTCTGGTAAATCAGGAACATTAAAATGTCTGTCTATCCTTCTGGTAAATCAGGAACATTAAAATGTCTGTCTATCCTTCTGGTAAATCAGGAACATTAAAATGTCTGTCTATCCTTCTGGTAAATCAGGAACATTAAAATGTCTGTCTATCCTTCTGGTAAATCAGGAACATTAAAATGTCTGTCTATCCTTCTGGTAAATCAGGAACATTAAAATGTATGTCTATCCTTCTGGTAAATCAGGAACATTAAAATGTCTGTCTATCCTTCTGGTAAATCAGGAACATTAAAATGTCTGTCTATCCTTCTGGTAAATCAGGAACATTAAAATGTCTGTCTATCCTTCTGGTAAATCAGGAACATTAAAATGTCTGTCTATCCTTCTGGTAAATCAGGAACATTAAAATGTCTGTCTATCCTTCTGGTAAATCAGGAACATTAAAATGTATGTCTATCCTTCTGGTAAATCAGGAACATTAAAATGTATGTCTATCCTTCTGGTAAATCAGTAACATTAAAATGTATGTCTATCCTTCTGGTAAATCAGGAACATTAAAATGTATGTCTAACCTTCTGGTAAATCAGGAACATTAAAATGTATGTCTATCCTTCTGGTAAATCAGGAACATTAAAATGTCTGTCTATCCTTCTGGTAAATCAGGAACATTAAAATGTCTGTCTATCCTTCTGGTAAATCAGGAACATTAAAATGTCTGTCTATCCTTCTGGTAAATCAGGAACATTAAAATGTATGTCTATCCTTCTGGTAAATCAGGAACATTAAAATGTCTGTCTATCCTTCTGGTAAATCAGGAACATTAAAATGTCTGTCTATCCTTCTGGTAAATCAGGAACATTAAAATGTCTGTCTATCCTTCTGGTAAATCAGGAACATTAAAATGTATGTCTATCCTTCTGGTAAATCAGGAACATTAAAATGTCTGTCTATCCTTCTGGTAAATCAGGAACATTAAAATGTCTGTCTATCCTTCTGGTAAATCAGGAACATTAAAATGTCTGTCTATCCTTCTGGTAAATCAGGAACATTAAAATGTCTGTCTATCCTTCTGGTAAATCAGGAACATTAAAATGTATGTCTATCCTTCTGGTAAATCAGGAACATTAAAATGTATGTCTATCCTTCTGGTAAATCAGGAACATTAAAATGTCTGTCTATCCTTCTGGTAAATCAGGAACATTAAAATGTCTGTCTATCCTTCTGGTAAATCAGGAACATTAAAATGTCTGTCTATCCTTCTGGTAAATCAGGAACATTAAAATGTCTGTCTATCCTTCTGGTAAATCAGGAACATTAAAATGTATGTCTATCCTTCTGGTAAATCAGTAACATTAAAATGTATGTCTATCCTTTGGTAAATCAGGAACATTAAAATGTATGTTTATCCTTCTGGTAAATCAGGAACATTAAAATGTTTGTCTATCCTTCTGGTAAATCAGGAAAATTAAAATGTCTGTCTATCCTTGTGGTAAATCAGGAACATTAAAATGTCTGTCTATCCTTGTGGTAAATCAGGAACATTAAAATGTCTATCTATCCTTCTGGTAAATAAGTAACATTAAAATGTCTGTCTATCCTTTGGTAAATCAGGAACATTAAAATGTATGTCTATCCTTCTGGTAAATCAGGAACATTAAAATGTTTGTCTATCCTTCTGGTAAATCAGGAACATTAAAATGTCTGTCTATCCTTGTGGTAAATCAGGAACATTAAAATGTCTGTCTATCCTTCTGGCAAATCAGTAACATTAAAATGTCTGTCTATCCTTTGGTAAATCAGGAACATTAAAATGTATGTCTATCCTACAGGTAGATCAGGAACATTAAAAAAGTTTGTCTATCCTTCTGGTAAATCAGGAACATTAAAATGTCTGTCTATCCTTCTGGTAAATCAGGAACATTAAAATGTCTGTCTATCCTTCTGGTAAATCAGTAACATTAAAATGTCTGTCTCTCCTTTGGTAAATCAGGTACATTAAAATGTATGTTTATCCTTCTGGTAAATCAGGAACATTAAAATGTTTGTCTATCCTTCTGGTAAATCAGGAAAATTAAAATGTCTGTCTATCCTTGTGGTAAATCAGGAACATTAAAATGTCTGTCTATCCTTCTGGTAAATCAGGAACATTAAAATGTCTGTCTATCCTTGTGGTAAATCAGGAACATTAAAATGTCTGTCTATCCTTCTGGTAAATCAATAACATTAAAATGTCTGTCTATCCTTTGGTAAATCAGGAACATTAAAATTTATGTCTATCCTACAGGTAAATCAGGAACATTAAAATGTTTGTCTATCCTTCTGGTAAATCAGGAACATTAAAATGTCTGTCTAACCTTCTGGTAAATCAGGAACATTAAAATGTCTGTCTAGCTATCTGAGAAAAGTAAAAACATTGAAAAGCCTTTATTGATTATTTTATAAATCGGAGATCATATATGATAACCGTTTTTTGATGTTTTCCTGATTTATCTTGAAATTATGTTCACAAAGTTTATTAAGAAACATATGAGCAGTGAGTGTTTTGAAATCTACTTTTCTTGCATTTTGTTTTTTTTTCTATTCTCCACGAATTAAAAAGCATATAATTAATAATGTGGCCTGATGGCTGAGTGACTACCACTCTGGTTTTCGGTGCCACAGGTTTCGGGTTCGTGTCCCGGCGGGGCCATGAATGCGTGTAGTTGTTCGGAATCCACTTGAATCGCAGCTTCTGGCTAATATGACTAGAACGTTGGGCGCACGGATGACAACCTTACCCTGTAAAGAAAACGTCTCCTGTCTCGAAGTCTGGACAGTAGACAGACATCCGTGGCCGACCATGGGGCTCTAGCTCCAGGGATGAGGATGATGATGGCATTTGATTGTGTCTCAAAATAAGAGACAATCATGAAATTCCACATATTGTGTTGCCTCAAAAAATGAAATAATAAACATTTTTGTTAAATTATAATGATACATATACCTATATTGCAAATAAACTCCATTCATAAATCTTCGACCAAAACATGTCACAAAACCAAACGTTGTGTTCGACAAAATGCTGAAATTACACCCGACCTGACCTCGTTACCGATGGGACATCACTAATCAGATTGCGAATGCCTTTCCTCCCTCTTTGATGTCCGAAATCGTGTTGCGCGTGACAGCCACCCCCACCACTCTTGAACATTCCAGAACATCATCAGAACTCAACCTTTCCCCCAATATTATCTTAACCCTCCACTGCAGTTAACCATAATGCCCCGTCAACTCACCCCTAATTAATTTCGAATCGCGTGGTTTAAAACCCCTGTGCTGTGCGGATTACGCGTCGGACACCGGTCTTTGTCTGGGAGATGATCGATATTTCATCTTGTCGGAGAGATTATGGTGCTGCAGCGAATCATTTCTCCTCCGAATCATCATGATCCCGATCATGGGGGATGAATTAAAGGGATTGGAATGAGTATATTTGCTGTCTGGACACAAAAGCAGCAAACTGCGCCGGTGTTCTGCGGAGCGGATGGGTTTGAAGGAAGATTTCCCGGGTGTTTATGCTTATGTAAATTCCATCCTCTGTTTCTGGTTAAAGACGAGTTTTGAAATCTACAGAATTGCTGATTGTTGTTGACAGAATTGCTGTAAGTGATAAGCCTAAGTCTAGACAGTTCTTTTTTATGTATGCTTCATAACACTGTGATGAGGAAATTCACTGTAATTATAAATTATGAACAAATAGAACGTCAATCCAGTTTGCAGCAAATTTATATGAATTTAGAACATTCTTGAGGAAGCAAGGAATTTAAATAACGACTCAAAACAACATCATAAAAATATTTTCGTTTTATGTTTATTATTAATAAATAATAAATTTAAAAATAAGATACTTGATGCATAGGTTTCAGAACTCACAGTTTCATTTGCACACGTAAAAATACTACACACATACAATTAGACATAAAAAATATTTAACACATTTAAAGTAAAGACATAATTATACCTTCGTGGAAGGACTTCTCTGCGAACTGGAACTTTCGGTTAAGAGCCGTGTGCGCAAAGAAATGTGGGGTTGTACTAAATATGCCTCCTCTCCAGGGGAGAGTCTGAAGGTCAACTAATACGCAGGTATGCGTTAAATACATTTCCGCTCGTTAGGAGAGGCTGTAGATCAACTAAACGTTTCTCTGCAAAAGCGAATGATTGTGTTGTACTTCCTGTCGGTTGTGAGTTTCCAGAACGAGTAACTGTTCAGTGACAAACACACGTACAGAAGAACCTCATTGCAGCACCACCTAACGGGGTCAATTGTGAATCTATACCATCTATACCACCACTCAAACAAGCACAAAAAAATGTCATCAAAATCGGCCCAGCCTTTTAGAAGGAGTTCAGTGACAAACACATGCACAGAAGAACTATATATATAAATATAAAGATATATAGCTATATAGGAATGCTATGCATTAAATAATAGTTATATAAATGTTTTAGGTTCAGTAAATAGAGAGATTAAGTTATACATTGAATGCTTTCAAATCTTTTTCTTTTATTTCCAATTTTATTTTTACTTTGTTTCTATGGAAGGAATAGATCAGTGAATGGGGGATTGGTAAAATTCATCCTTTTCTTACGTTCACTCAACCGGATATTTTCAAATCAAAACATCAGAATATTGCATGAAAAGATTCAAAAATATCATTGTATTTTCAACAAGAAATGCATCTGCAACTGTCATTTGTTCCCTTTCTGTATCGGTAACAAATTTTTCTTTGGCAACCACGTTATTTTTTTAGAATTGATTAAAGAAAATTTTTCATGTGAATTTTCTATTTCCTATATTGTAGGATAAAAATAGTAAAATATTTATTTTTTCTTTGCTCAATAAAAAAATTTCATTGATATTTACCCCAATTAATTCCTAAAATTGTTAAAAAAATACCCATTTTAAGATAGAAAGAAATATATACTTCAATCGACGAATATAAAGCTCAGATATAGTTTAGAGATGTTATAGTGTTTAGGTGAAAAATGCTAGTTCATGGTTCATTGACTCAGGCCTGAGTTCAAAAGTGTACTGAATAATACAGATTTGAATTTATTTTGTAAGTTATCACTTTCATAAACAACGATAGTATAGATAAATATACACAAGATATTATTAGATTAGTAAGTATATACAAGTATAAACAACATAGTATTAGATTAGTAAGTGTATACAAGCATATACAAGTATATACAAGATAGTATTAGATTAGTAACTATGTACAATTATATACAAGATACTATTACATATACAAGATAATATTAGATATGCTATTATTATAGAATATATAAGTTTCTGGCATCAATAAATGCCTGGCATATATTTTTCGTGTTTTTTCCATACGGCAGAAAATTGAAAAGAAATTACCCTTCAAAACATTCTCTAGACGGTAGGTGAATTGTTTGTGAAATGTATAAGTGGAATGCATCTTTAACGTACATGGTACATTTCAAAGTAATGCCGATTCTTTTTAAATTCTGAGTGAAAGCGATGATCAAGTTGCGCTTCATGCAGCTGGCATTTACTTGGTATGCACATAATACACGCGCATTATCAATTTAGCACAATCAGCCTTCGTATGACAAGGCTGTTACTCTTCATCTAACATTTGGCTGAATTTTGTAAAGATTATTTTCTTTCTCTACGAAAAATGCAATTCAATGACACGGAAATGATGACGCGGAAAATAATCGACATTTTAATATAATATTTATGGACCTAAAATAATGAATGAGAGGAAAATGATACAAATATATAAATGCACATAATGTCGAAATGATTCAAAAGTTTCTATCGGAATGGTTTGATACTTTTCTTATAATTGCAATCCTTCATATAGTTAATTAAACGTCTTCCTTTAAATGAAAACATATCTATCTTCTCAACATGTTATCGACAGTGAATTGCTAAAATTCATCTGCGTTAAATTGACTTTGCTTCCACAAAGCAGAATTTAATCCACAGGCTGTAAGAAAGAATGTCTCGTGGTATCAAAAATGGCGACTAGGTAGCAAACGAGATCAATGTATATAGTACTTATGCAGAGTCTGGGGTGTCAAAAGTGTTTACTGGATGCATGTGCCAAGGTGTCCAAACTGTTTACTGGTGAAGGATGACTAAGCGCTAAACAGATCAAGATATATATACTTATTTATCAGTGGTAAGGGGAGCTCTTCCAGCTGTATTCAGCGTACTTACAATTAAATAATGATTCTTCGAAAAATTGATCAGGATGCCCACACATTTGAAACTGTTAATAACATATTTTTTCTGTTATTTCCATAGCCACATGTTACTTTTGTCTAAAATACGCTATTTAAATAATGGAGAAAATCCAATATGAAGTGCAAGTTGACTACAGTTTGTGATATTTACTGGCAGTCTCCTCGCAGGTTTTATGATGAAGTGGACAATGGGGACTACAAATTTTGCTGTGGGACACCACACCAAAAGTTGCAAATTGAAATTGCAGCAAAAGTTGCAAAGTTGTACAGCAGTATACTATTCTCTAAAATTAGAAACATACTAAAAAAATTAGAAACAGTATATTTAGGACATACTGTTTCTAATTTTTTTTTTTTTCATTTTAATTTCTTCGTTTCACTCCTTAGAAGTAAAAACGGAAGATATGCATTTTCAATTACAAATGTATATAAATATACTAGTGGATCCGGCAATGCTTTGCTATTGCTAAATCTCTCCCTACCTCCCTCTCTGTCTATACATATATACACTGTGTGAAAAAAGTAGAAGGACAGTCATTTTTTTGTACAATATGCTTTTATTTTACTGCTTTCGACCTGATTTTTATAGAGAGTTGTTTTGTTAGAGTTTTAATTTACGTTAAGTGAAAGTTAAATGAGATTTTTTTACTTACCACTATTTTAACTTAGGAATGCAATACTTAATAACTTTGGGTGTGTGAAAAAAGTAAAAGGACACGTCCAAAAAATCTATTTAGAAGATGTTGGAAAGTTTATAGGTAAGTGTTTTTTTCTCTTTTAATTCCTTTTTAACAAGAATAAAATATTTAGCTAGAAATTCATAGTTTTTATTGGTTTTAGGATGCCCAGAGGAAGACCTTTAAGTAAGTTTCAGAAGGGCCACATAGTTGCCTATAAAAATGAAGGCAAAGGTGTGAGAGAGATTGCACGACAGCTATGAATCAGTCCTAATACTGTTTCGAACTTCATAAGAAACCTTGAAAGTGACAGAAGAAAAAAGAAGACAGGAAGACCAAAAAAACTCAACCAACGTGATCAACGAAAAATCATTCGTGAACTCAAAAAGACTGGTAGAAGTGTCGACAAGGCGCAATTTCAATCAGGAATTACACATGTAACCAAAAGAACTGTCTATAACTACATAAAAAGCTCAAAAAAAGTTCGTCTTCAAAAACCGGATGCACCATCCGAAGTGGAATGAAGGACACATGAAGAACCGACTGCAGTGGGCTAAACACCACACGTTCTGGAGCTCAGAATGGACCTCAGTTATATTTTCCGATGAGAAAAAATTCAATTTGGATGGTCCAGATGGTTATCAGTACTATTGGCACTGTCTTGGTATTGAAAAAGAAACTTATTCTACTCGACAGATGGGAGGAGGTAGTTTAATGGTATGGTCAGCAATTGGCTATGGAGGCAGGACAAGTTTAGTCTTTCTAAATGGTAGACAGAACCATACAGACTACATCCACACTCTAAACTCAAATCTTCTCCCGTATGGCACTGAGTTAGGAGGAGATGACTGGATTTTTCAGCAAGATGGAGCATCAATTCACGCTGCAAATGGTGTTAAATATTGGTTTGCAGCAAACAATGTTCGACTTTTACATTGGCCTGCTAAAAGTCCTGATCTCAGCATTATAGAGAACATATGGGCAATGATTGTACGTCGTGTTTACGAGGGTGGAAAGCAGTTTGAATCTGTAGCTGAGCTGCAGAAATCATTAAACTTTGTATGGCACAATTTTTGCCAAACAAAAATTCAATCTTTATACAGTTCGATGCCAAATAGGATCTGCGAAGTAATTCAAGCCAACGGGAAAAGAATTCCATATTAATTTATATAGTACACCTCTTTTTTAGAAGTGTCCTTCTACTTTTTTCACTGATCATGAGATTGTCAAAACCAATTTTTTTTATTAAGTATACTTTTTTTTAATTGTGTCCTTTTTTTGTTTTGTCTAAATGCAGGTATCTGCATGTAAAAACGTTGTGAATAAATTAATTGTTTAAAAAATGCGTCATTATTCATTTATCAAAAATAATCTAATGTCCTTCTACTTTTTTCATGCAGTGTATGTACGCACACAATTGTAACTGATAATTTCTGTTTTTGATATTTTTTTCTCCTTCTTCAGTTTGTTCAGTTCATTAATACTTTTTCTTTTCAAAGTCTTTGGACAAAATGCTCAACAATAGAAATCAAAATGTGAAAAAATTTGATCTTTAATCAACACTGTAAAAACAACAGCGCTACGTATCGTATTTAGTACAAACTACCCTATAAAAGCTCCTAGCACTAATAAGAACAAACTGTTAGATTTTCAGCAAAACTGGTCGAGTAGTTATTAAATCTGAAGAAAGATAGCACACTCATACGAGGACTGCCTTTTAATTCTCTCTCTTTCTCTCTCTCTCTCTCTATATATATACAAAGCAAAATTATATAAAAATATGTTCTCTAGTAGAACGTTTTTAATAATTCCTGTAATTTTGTTGCATTACTTAAATGTAACCCAAGAAATAAAAATAAAAAAAAAAGAAATGAAAACCGCTAGGAGGTTGAAATTAATAACATTAGTTCATAACTTTAACCACTACGCTATGACATCAAGTGTCCTGGCACCCTTTAAGACACAAAATAGTTAAACTTTTTAAAACTTTTTTTTTCCAAAACTATTGAGAGGTGAGTCCAATAACTTTGATTGATTAACAATCTAATCATGGTCTAAATTTAATATGCAATTCAATGATTCTGTTACGGACAGTTCGTCATATCTTCTTGTAATTTATTCTGAAATTAAAAGAAGATAAGCCGTTGGGGAAAAAAAATTATTCGAAATTCAATGTTTCATTACCTTATTATTAGGCCACTTAGAAAAGGTGCGAAAAGCATCATCTGTAGTTTTCGAGAATTTCTTATATATTCCATTAAATAGAAGCGCATAGGTTCTAATGTTTCTCAAAGCGTATGTATTTGGGTTTTAACGACAACAAATTAGTTTTGCTGTAGAAAATCTTATTTCAGCAATAAAATTTTCCACATAACGTAACGTACAAATAGCTTCCAAATTTTCTAAAAAAACCTCAATCAGATAAATCACCTAAATAAACCGCGAACTTCTACAATAGAGGCAACTCATCAGAGCGCAGAGGAAAAATAATGCTTCAATTATTCCACCACCCCTTAAAAAAACAACACAAATAGTTCCAGGTATTTCTTCGCCCCAACAACAAAGGACAAGCTGAACAAAGGAGTTCCGTAAATAAAGGAAAACGCTTCTGAAAAAGAAACAGGGGAAATGCCTCGAAGACGAGGAATATTTACGCCAACAAATCCGTGATATTTGCCCAGCACGAAATTTTCGTTCGACAGTCAAGGGTGGTGGAGACCCTTCCCCTTGTCAGCGGCCTTCGAACGTCATTCTCGGTCAATATTTGCTTCCATGCCTTCCCCTTCTTTCTTTTGCGATTTCCTGCCAAATGCGACCACGTGACACGAGAAGATAATGTTAAGAGTAGGCAAGAATATATCTGAGGTTAAGAACGTTTATTGATTCTGTTTTGTGGCGTTTTTATTTTGCGAATATTTTGATAAAACTTATTCAAGAGTGGAGCATGGATAATTTCCATGTGTATCTTAAACAGACAACAATGGATTTAAACAGTAGTCGTCTCAGATATATAATATTTTTCAAGTGTATCGTTTATAGATTTACGAGAAGCTGAATATTAATTTAGTTTTCAACTGCCGTGTTCTATTCTTAATATACACTCATGTCCATAAATTAAGGATAATGAAGTTCAGGCAAAGAAAGAGACAGAGGCAAAACAAATTTGACTTATTTGTAAAGTCCATTTATTAAACAAAAGTTAAAGAGCAAAAATATGCTATATGTTTGACATAATTAATAAAAATTGCGATTTTTACTCACTGTAGCAAATTTCAAAAAAGAACCTATTTAAAAAAACAGTATAACATGGTTAGTATGATGGTTAATATGGAGTATGTCTCCCGGACGATGGAATACAGGCCTTACAACGCCTAGGCATGCTGAGTATCAAATTATCAATCTGATCTTGGGGAATATTACACCACTCATCAAGCAATGCCCTCCGAAGTTTCGGTTGACAGGTGGGAGAAGGTTGACGGGCTGCAATTCATAATAATTAAAAATAAATAATTCATAATAATTAATAATAAATGCATAATAATTAAAATAGTTTCAAGTATTGACATTTTCATTTTAATTACAGCTGTAACAGTTTCACACAAATAAAACTTTTAATTACTTCAGAAAATCAATGGTGAAATTAAGTATTTACAGAATTAATAATATACTAATTATCTGGAACAGAGAAATACATTTCAGTCCTTAAGTAGAAATGTGAGTTATAAACTGTAAAAGGAATTAAATGAATTAAACAAGAATTCATTATATTTTTGCATGTCATTTCATTTAGAAAATATCACTTTAAATATCAGCAACAATCAACAATTAACCATTTGCAATTTCCTTAATGTATGAAATAAAAATTGTAATATAAACGTTCAATATGGTAATGTTATTTAATTTGGAAATCTCAATAAGCATGCATTTTAAAAAGAAACGTTTGGAACATTTTATTCCGTTATTCACTCATCCTATTACAATACCAAAAAAATTAATATATTTCACAAACAAGTAATATAAAAAAAAAATAAATAAATAAAGTTAATTTCTATTTTTTTTCACTATATTGCAGAAAATCCTTTATAAATAATTTTCATTCATTTTTTTTAAGTTTATCTGGCGCCATCTATTGGTAGATACATGCAACTTAAATGTAAAAAAAACTAAAATTAAATAATTAAATTTAATGAATGAATTAATATTTGAAAAAACTGTATTAACATCAAGTGTCATCTACTACAAGTGCAAAAAAATGTATTTGAACGCGAGTGGATGAATAAAAAGTATTTTATGAACGATTGAAAATTTGAACAAGATATATATAGGGAGAGTGTGAGCTAATAGTAGGAATTGAAAAATATGTTCGATTCCTTAATAAATTTTTCTGTGTCTTCTCCGTATGGCTCGTACAACATTAGAAAAGTCCACAATTTTACCTCCAATATTTTCAACATTTTGAATGTTTAGATGCAATAAAATCAGGGGTGTTTCTTTGAAATTTATGCAAGTTAGTTAAGTTTAATACAGAGGGAGTGTATCCATTATCTACAACATAATCATACATTAAAATATCTAATTAAGTAGAGTCTGAAGACCAACTTTTTCACAATACTACAAACTTCATTTTTCTTTACAAGCTCTCTTTGAGAAAGAAAAATAAGTTTTTCCCCTCTCACTAGCAACTTGTATATTTCTTAACAGTCATTCTGCATTACCTTGAACTTTTTGTACACTTAGCATTGTTATTACAGATAATGATAATTCATCTCCTCGCAGAAATATGATGAATTTGTCAGTTAAATGATCTATCAAAGAGACATTTTTCTCAAGTTTAATTTTTTATCATCTCAAACCTCCACAGTACACCATCATTAGTGTTGAATCTCATACAATAAACTCGACTATTTAAAGTGATTTAGTGGTGCAATGATTTCATTATCACTCTTTAATGTCTGTCTATTTATTTGAGTAAAGTAGGAACATTGAAATGTCTATTGATTCATCTGAGTAAAGTAGGAACATCGAAATGTCTGTCTATCCCTTTGACTAAAATAGGAACATCGAAATATCTGTTTATCCATTTGAGTAAGGTAGGAACATTGAAAATATCTACCTATTTATTTGAGTAAAGTAGGAACATTGAAATGTCTATTTATTCATCTGAGTAAAGTAGGAACATCGAAATGTCTGTCTATCCCTTTGACTAAAATAGGAACATTGAAATATCTGTCTATCCATCTGAGAAAGGTAGAAACATTGAAAAACCTCCATTGACCTATTTCATGGATGATAACATTTTTTCTTATGTTTTCAGGTTTATCTGGAAATTCTGTCCACAAAGTTTAATAAGAAACATACGAGCAGCATGTGTTTTGAAATCTAATTTTATTGCGTTCTGCTTTTTTTTTTCATTCTATCACCAGGAATTAAATGGCTTATAATTGATATGTCACAAAATAAGTGACAATGTTAACTTTCCACATAATGTGCTGCATCAATAAATGAAAATAAAAACATTTTTGTTAAATTATAGTTATACACTGAAGTGACAAAAGTCATGGGATACCTCTTAATATCGTGTCGGCCCTCCTTTCGCCCGGCGAAGTGCAGCAACTCGACGTGGCATGGACTCAACAAGTCGTTGGAAGTCTTCTGCAGGAATATTGAGCCATGCTGTCTCGATAGACGTCCATAATTGTGAAAGCGTTGATGGTGCAGGATTTTGGGCACGAACAGACCTCTCGATGATGTCCCATAAATGCTCGATGGGATTCATGTCGGGCGATCTAGGTGGCCAGATCATTCGTTGGAATTGTCCAGAATGTTCTTCAAACCAATCGCGAACAGTTGTGGCCCGGTGACATGGCGCATTGTCATCCATAAAAATCCCATCGTTGTTTGGGTACATGAAGTCCATGAATGGCTGCAAGTGTTCTCCAAGTAGCTGAACATAAGCATTTCCAGTCAATGTTCGGTCCAGTCGCACCAGAGGACCAAGTCCATGCCATGAAAAAACAGCCCACACCATTACGGAGCCACCACCAGCTTGAACAGTGCCTTGCTGACAGTTTGGGTCCATGGCTTCGTGGGGTCTGCGCCACACTCGAACCCTACCATCAGCTCTTACCAACTAAAATCGTGACTCATCGGACCAGGCCACGGTTTTCCATTCATCTAGGGACCAACCGATATGCTCACGTGCCCACGAGAGTCGCTGCAAGCGATGTCGTTCTGTCAGTAAAGGCACCCGAGTCGGTCTTCTGCTGGAATAGCCCAAGAAAAATAAATGTTCTAACAGACAAGTCCCTTGTACGTCCCACATTGATTTCTGCGGTTATTTGACGCAGCGTTGCTTGTCTGTTAGAATTTACGATTCTTTGCAGACGTCGCCGGTCTCGGTCGTTAAGTGCAGGCGGTCGACCACTGCGCTGTCCATGGTGGGATGTTATGCCTTAAATTTCATACTCTCGGCACACTCTTGACACAGTGGATCTGGGAATGTTGAATTCCCTAACGATTTCCGAAATGGCATGACCCATGCGTCTAGCTCCAACTAAGATTCCGCGTTAAAAGTCTGTTAATTCCCGTCGTGCGGTCATCATCACGTCAAAACTTCTTCACATGAATAACTTGAACAGAAATGAAAGCTCTACGAAAGCACTGCGCATTTATACCTGTTCTACGCGATGCTACTGCCATCTGAAAATTTGCATATTGCTATCCCATGACTTTTGTCACTTCAGTGTAAATATACTTATATTGCAAACGGGAAGTGCTAAGTTAGTAACGTTGGTGCAGCACATGCCTTAAGCCATTAAATACAACTGTTTAAGTGTTTGCCAGCAGCATTAAAGCGAAAAAAAATATTCTTGAGGATGTGAGGATTTTACATAGCGACTCAAAACGAAACCCTATTTGGTTTTCATTTTATATTTAGTATTAATAAATACTAAATATAAAACTATATTTACTCCATTAATAACTCTTCGACCCGAACACATCCTTGAAATTACACCCGGCCTGACCTCGTTACCGATGGGACATCACTAATCAAATTGCGAGTGCCTCTCCTCTCTCTTTGATGTCCGAAATCGTGTTGCCTGTGATAGCCACCCCCACCACTCTTGAACATTCCAGAACATCATCAGAACTCAACCTTTCCCCCAATATTATCTTAACCCTCCACTGCAGTTAACCGTAATGCCCCGTCAACTCGTCCCTAATTAATTTCGAATCGCGTGGTTTAAAACCCCTGTGCTGTGCGGATTACGCGTCGGACACCGGTCTTTGTCTGGAGATGATCGATATTTCATCTTGTCGGAGAGATTATGGTGCTGCAGCGAATCATTTCTCCTCCGAATCATCATGATCGTGATCATGGAGGATGAATTAAAGGGATTGGAATGAGTATATTTGCTGTCTGGACACAAAAGCAGCATGTTCTGTGGAGCGGATGGGTTTGAAGGAAGATTCCTCAGTCGTTTATGCCTATGTAAATTCCATCCTCTGTTTCTGGTTAAAGACGAGATTTTGAATTTACAGAATTGCCCATTGTTGTTGACAGAATTGCTGTAAGTGGTAAGCCTAAGTCTAGACAGTTCTTTTTATGTATGCTTCATAACATTGTGATGATGAAATTCGCAGAATTTAAATTTATGAATAAATAGAACGCCAAGCCAGTTTGTTGCAAATTTAATTCAACTAGAATATTCTTCAGGATTTGAGAACTTTAAATAAAGATTAAATGCCAAATCATAAATTTCTTTCTCGTTTTATATTTAGCATTAATAAATAAGTACAATACATAATTTTATTTAATTCTCATGACAAAATGTGATGCATTTCTTTTTGTAGATGGCAATACATCTGGATCCTGAGTCAATCTTCAAGAACTTTGAAATATTTTAATAAATTATTATGAATAATGTTTAATAATCCACCAATTATTACTTATCAACATTTATGTAAATACACAAAATTCAAAATGTTGCGGAAAATGAGAGAACTATATTATAAATGCATACTTATATATTCTTTAATATACTTACATTAACACCTTTAGAATTTAAATCTTATGAACATACCACAAACCGAATTCAGTTGTGAATCTATACCATCAGAAACCAACTCAAACACACGCACAAAATTTCATCAAAATCGGCCAGACGCTTAGGAAGAGTTCAGTGACAAACACAGGTGCAGAAGAATTATATATATTTGCAGCGCCGGCTACCAGATCCAATTGTTAATCTAAACCATACAGGGAACCATTCAAACATATACAAAAAGTTTCATCCAAATCGGTCAAACGAGAAGAGAGTTTAGAACGAGTTCAGTGACAAACACATATACAAAAGAATTACATATATAACAGTTACATAGTAATTTTATGCATTAAATGATATTTATATAGGTTCAGAAAATAGAAAGATCAAATTATACATAAAATACTTTCAGATCTTTTTCTTTTATTTCCAATATTCTTTCTACTTTGTTTCTATGGAAGGAACAGGTCAGTGAATTGGGGATTGGTAAAATTCATCCTTTTGTTACGTTCACTCAACCGTATATTTTCAAATCAAAACATCAGAATGTTGCATGGAGAGATTCGAAAATATCATTGTATTTTCAACAAGAAATGCATCTGTAACTGTTATGTGTTCCCTTTCTGTTCCTGTAACACATTTTTCTTTGGCAACCAACATTTTTTTTTTTTTTTAGAATAGATTAAAGAAATTTTTTCATGTGAAATTTCTATTTCCTATATAATTGTAGAAAAATAGAGAAATATTTATTTTTTTCTTATTCAATAAATAAATTTTTTATTGATTTTTACCAATTAATTCCCTAAAATTGTAAAAATGTTCATGTTTATGAAAGTGGTAATTTGCAAAATAAATTCAAATCTATGTCATTCAGTACTCTTTTACACTCAGGCCTGAGTTAATGAAGTTTGAACTAGCTTTTTTCATCTAAACACTATAACTGATCTTTAAACTATATCTGGGCTTTTATTCGTCGATGGAAGTGCAATATTTCTTTCTATCTTAAAATTATCCATTTTAAGATAGCAAATTTCCACTTTCATAAACAAGGATAATATAGATAAGTACATACAAGATAGCATTAGACTAGTAAATGGACAATCCAAGATAGAAGCTAACCGCTGCTGCGCAGCCACGGCGCTTCACCAAAACTCAAATTATCATTAGACTAATAAATATATGCAAATATTGTAGGTATGATTCCTCCTACGCATTGGCGAGAGCGCCCCCCGTGTCGTTCAGAAGAAACGGTCAGTTGGACTACAGACTCTCGCCCTGAGAGGAAGTCTATTTCTCACGTACCTGAGTATCGGATTTTCGGTTTAGAAGTGGAGTCCTTCCATGAATCTATAATTATATGTCTTCAAATGTGTTACATTTTATATGTGTGGGGAGTGTGTGTGTAAACAAAACTATGAGTTCTCCAATATGGCTCTCAGCTACCTGATGGCCAATTGGCTAGAACTCTGGCCTTTGATACCACATGCTTCTGGTTCGAATCCAGGCGTTGGCATGGATGTTTGTGAGTGGTTCGGAATCCCTGTTAAACTGTAGGTCCCTGTCTAATTAGCCTAAAGTGAACAAAAAATGACCATATAACCACAAATCAGATCAATCTGTGCCTCAAGTATTTAAACCCAACCACATCCAACTACAATCGGATTGCTCAACCTGCACACTACTATCTGGCGCCCAATGTGGGGTCACTCGAACCGACAACACTACAATATTATTATTAGGAATATACAAGATACTATTATATATACAATATATTATTAGATATACTATTGTTATAGTACACTCATGTCCATTAATTAAGGATAATGAAGTTCAGGCAAAGAAAGAGACAGAAGCAAAACAAATTTGATTTATTTGTAAAGTCTATTTATTAAACAAAAGGTAAAGAGCAAAAAAGATGCTATATGTTTCACATAATTAATAAAAATTGCGATTTTTTCTCACTGCAGCAAATTTCAAAAAAGAACCTATTTACAAAAAACAGTATAACATGGTTAGTATGATGGTTAATATGGATGTCTCCCGGACGACGCAATACAGGCCTTACAACGCCTAGGCATGCTGAGTATCAAATTATCAATCTGATCTTGGGGAATATTACACAACTCATCAAGCAATGCCCTCCGAAGTTCCGGTTGACAGGTGGGAGGGGGTTGACGGGCTGCAATTCGTCGGCCAAGCATATCCCACACATCCGGTGAGTATAATGGCCAATCCATACGGGTGATATCCTCCAATTGAAGCCATTCGTCTAGAATGTTTGCACGGTGAGGCCATAAACAGAAATTCAGCACCCATGGCGCCCCGAAACAAACGTACATGTTGTTCCAGAATGACATCCCGATAGATGTGGCCTATCATCGTTACACACTGAACATGTAGGTCAGTTCTGGAACCAAGAATAATTCCTCCCCAAACGAGACATCCTGCATCCCCGTAACGGTGTCGTTCAATGCTGTTCTCTTGGTGGTAACGGGTACCTGGCGCTCTCCATATGAAAGTCCGGCGAGAATCAGACCGCAAACTAAACCTGGACTCGTCGGAAAACATCACACAAGACCACTGTTGCGGTGTCCAGAATGCATGCTCTCTGCTCCAGGTTAATCGCAGGCGACAGTGAGTTGCGGTAAGTGGAACACATCTGACAGGCCTACGAGCATATAGACCAATGTGCCCTAAGCGTCTGTACACGGTCTGCCTTGAAACTGTCGTACCGGTAGCTGAAGAAAGCTGACGAGACAGGTCTGATGTTGTGCGCCGTCTGTTTCTTTTGGCAGTAACTGCTAAATACCGGTCCTCACTCGGCTTTGTAACTCGGGGGCGACCTGTGCTGTAATATCTACTCACATTACCATCATCTTGGAATCGTTGCCAAAGCCTGGAGATGACACTCTGGGCGATTCCATGTTCCTCGGATACTTCCAGCTGAGTACGTCCACATTCCAGTCGTGCGATAATTCTACCACGTATAAAATCATCCAAATGCTTCCTTTGTGCCATAACTATGCGGTTATTGCGCTGAAAGGCTTTTAAAGCGCTTGTGAACAATTTTACTTCTTTACCCCTCTCTTACACTCTCGTCATTGTGACGTACTATCCGCACCATCTGGTGGTTTCCTGTAATTTGCATATTCTCCTTCAAGATTTGTGTGATAATTCTACAGGTGAAATTTTTATTTTAGAGTTCAATTTCTGGGGGATTCTGAATTATCCTTAATTTATGGACATGAGTGTATATCTTAGTTTCTAGCATCAACAAGAAGATCATCAATCAAGATGCTTGGCTTATATTTTTCGTGTTTTTTGCATACGGCGGAAAATTGTGAGCAAGTTACCCTTGAAAACATCCTCTAAGACTGTCGGTGAATTGTTCAGGACATATATAAGTGTAACACATCTCTAATGTACATGGTGCATTTCAAAGTAATTCCGATTCTTTATCAATTCTGAATAAATTCTGAAAACAATGGTCAAGTCGCGCTTCAAGCTGCTTTCATTTATTTGTTACACGCACAACACACACATCTACCATCTACCAGCACCATAGGCCTTCGTGTAACAGTGTTGTCGTATTACAAAATGTCGCCAAATGTTAGGTGAAGAGATTCTTTTTTTTTCCTCCACAAAAAATGCGATTCAATTATACAGAAATGATGATGCGGAAAAGAATCGATATTTTAATACAATTTATGAAAGGAAATCGCGACAAATATGTAAATACACATAATGATGAAATGATTGAAAAGTTTCGATCTGAATGGTTTGATACTTTTCTCATAATCGCGATCCTTCAACTAGTTAATTCAACGTCTTCTTTTAAATGAAGACATAGCTAGCTTCTCAATGTTTTACTGACAGCTACATCATCAGTGCTGAATTGCTAAAATCAGCAAAGCTGAAAAGATTTAGCTTCTGTAAAGCAGAATTTTATGCACAGAAAACATGCCCCGTGATATCAAAAGTGGTGACAAATTGGCTAATGGATCAAAGTACATAATACTTTTGTAGACTCTGGGGTTTCAAAACTGTTTACTGGTGAAGGGTGACTAAATGGTAAACGGATCAAGTTATGTACTTATCAGATCTTATTTATCAGACGAAATGAAAACTAATCCATCTGTATTCAGAGTACTTACAATTGAATGATGATTGTACGAGAAAATGATGCCCACAAAGTTAAGAATGCCCACAAAGTTAAAACTGTTAATAACATATTTTTTCTGTTATTTCTATAATAACATATTACTTTTGTCTAAAATACGCTGTTTAAATTACGGAAAAAACTCAGCATGAAGAGCAAGTTTACTACGATTTGATTTTTACTGGCAGTCTCCGCACTGTTTTTAATATGATGGGGTCAAAGTCGTGGGACACCACCGCAAAAATTACAAATTATATCCTGTGTGGTGTTTTTAATTTTTGTTCCCTTTTAATTTCTTATGCTATACTTTTTAGAAGTAATAAAGGAAGATATATATTTTCAAGTAGAAATGTGTATAAATATACTAAAGGATCCAACAACGCTTTGCTATTGCTAAATCTCTATATATACAAGTCATTTTAATTGAATTGATATAGGAATCCACATATCAAAAACTCTCCTTCTTTTTCAGTTAGTTAAATTATTTAATTACGCATGCGAATCACATTTTGTAGAATTGCGTTCATCAATGATTGTATTCAAAATCATGGGAAAAAATTCTTTTTTTCACTAGCAAACGAAATTTTAAAAAATTCAATTTTCAATCAACATCGCAAAAACAACAACACTGGGTATCGGAATTTATTCAAACTGCTCTCTAAATACTTCTAGTAGTAATAAAAAAAATTGTCAAATCTTCAGCAAAACTGTTCCAGGGGCTTTTAAATCAATAGAGCATACACATACGGGGACAGTCTTTTAATTATATATATATATATATATATATATCTAAGATAATTTTTTTTTCTCTGTATTGCAGAAAGTCCTTTATAAATAATTTTTATTCATTTTTTTTAAGTTTATCTGGCGCCATAGTAGGGCGCCATGGGTAGATACATACAACTTAAATCTGAAAAAAAACCTAAAATTAAATAATTAAATTTAATTAATGAATAAATAATTGGAAAAACTGTATTAACATCAAGTGTCATCGCCTACAAGTTTAAAAAAAAGTATTTGAACTTGAGTGGATGAATAAAAAGTAATTTATTAACGATTGAAAATTTGAACAAGATATATATAGGGAGAGTGTGAACTAATAGAAAGAATTGAAAAAAGAAAGAAAAGAAATGAAAACCTTAAGGAGGTTGAAATTAACAACATTAGCTCATAACTTTAACCACCACGCTATAACATCAAGTGCCCTGGCACCCTTTAAAGTAGTTTACATTTTTAAAACTCTTTTTTTTTTCGAAAATTATTTTGTGAGTACAATTACCTTAACTGGTTCAGAACGCGCTAAACTAAATTTAATATGCAATTCAATGACAGGACAGACAATTCGCCCTCTCATTGAATTGCATTTTAAATTTAGTTCATGTTTTCCTGATTACGGACAGTTCGTTATCTCTCCTTGTAAATTATTCTGAAACTAATGTGTTACCACCTATATAGGCGTGAAAAGCGAAATGTACAGTTTTCGAGAATTTCTTATATATTCCATTAAATAGAAGTACATAGATTGAAACGTTTCTCTATATGTATGTACTTGTGTTAACGACAACAAATTAGTTTTGCTGAAACAAATCTTATTTCAGCAATAAAAATTTCCAAATAACACACAAATAGCTTCCAAATTCTCCACACACACACAAAAAAAATCAATCAGATAAATCACCTAAATAAACCGCGAACTTCTTACAATAGAGGCAACTCTTCAGAGCGGAGAGGAAAAATAATGCTTCAATTATTCCCCCACCCCTTAAAAAAAACAACACAAATAGTTCCAGGTATGTCTCCGCCTCCACAACAAAGGACCAACCGAACAAAGGAGTACCGCAAATAATAGGAAGACGCTTTTGAAAAAGAAACGGGGGAAATGCCTGGAAGACGAGGAATATTTACGGCAACAAATCCGTGATATTTGCCCAGCACGACAATTTCGTTCGACAGCCAAAGGGCCCCCCCTTGTCAGCCCTCCCCTTGTCAGCGGCCTTCGAACGTCATTCTCGGTCAATATTTGCTTCCATGCCTCCCTTCCCCGCCTTCTTTCCGATTTCCGCCAAATGCTACCACGTGACACCAGAAGATAAGAGAGATAATGTTAAGAGTAGGCAAGAATATATCTGAGGTTAAGAACGTTTATTGATTCTGTTTTGTGGGGTTTTCATTTTGTGAATATTGTTTTGATAAAACTTATTCAAGCTTGGAGCATTGATAAGTTTCATGTGTATCTTAAACAGACAGCAATAGATTTGTGAAACATCGAACAGTAATCGTCTGAGGTATATTGTATTTTTCAAGAAGCAATTCTATCGTTTATACATTTACGAAAAAAATGCTATACATTTCGGAATACTAATTTAGTTTTCGATATCATATATATATATATACTACTTTTCTATTCCCTCTCTTGAGAAAAAAATATAGGTATATTGCTAATTTCGACAGAATCACTTGTATATATATATATATACATAAAGAACTAAGCAACATTAAAGTTATTCTGCTACAATTGTTTTCATAAGGTAGTCTCTCTCTCTGTATACATATATATATATAAAGCAAAATTATATAAAATTATGTTCTCTAGTAGTAAATTCTTATTCACTTCTGTTATTTTTGGTGTATTACTAAAGATTTTTTTTTTAAATTGCATCGAGGACTGGGTCATATTGACAATGTCCCTGTGAGCAGTGCAATGCAAACTAGCTTTGAAAAAGACATGTCGTGTGGGCTGCACCGATGTACGCTGTTACTCATTTAGATCTATCCAGGGGGCCCGTGTAGTTTGAAGATGTGCTACGAATGCGAGTAACACTACACCCACAACGCTCTACGATCATTGGCGACGTTATGGCTAATTGGCTTGCGCTCTTGCCTTTGCTACCGCAGACTTCAGGTCCGAATCGTGGCGTGGCATGGATGTTTGTGAGTGGTTCGGAATCCACTTTAAACTGTAGGTCCAGTCTGTTTAGCCCTCGTGTTCACAAAATGACCATAGAGCGACAAACTAAACCAAACCTACGATCATATTAGACCGGCACCTAGGATTTAAAGTACAATCCCAGCCACTACAAATATCCATGGCACCGCCGGGTCTCAAACCCGAAATATGAGGCGCAAAGCGCCAGAGTTCTAATCACTCCACCATCAGGCCTCTGTATTACTAAAGCGAAACCTATGAAATAAAAAAAAAAGAAATAAAATGAAAACCCCATGAAGGTTGAAATTTGCTGCGTTAGCTCGCTACTTTAACCGCCAAGCTATAAAATTAAATGCTCTGGCAGCCCTTTCAGACATAAAACATTTTACACTTTTAAAACTGGGGGTTTTTAAGGAAAATTGCTTTGATGAGAGTCCAATTACTTTGGCTGATTAACAAAATAACCACGAATTAAATTTAATACTCAATTCAATGAAATAAATTGCTGACAGTTTATCATCTCTCCTTGTATGTTACTCTGAAACTAATGTGTTAAAAGAAGACTCTTAGTTTAAAAACCAATTATCCGAAAGTGAAACAATTACAAAAGTGCAAAAAGCTTCATGTATAGTTTTGGAGAATTTCTTAGATATTCCATTAAATAGAAGCACATAGGTTCAAATGTTTCTCAATTCGTATGTACTTGTGTTTTAACGATAACAAATTAGTTTCGTAGTAGCAAATCTTATTACAGCAATAAAAATTTCCAAATAACGCACAAATAGCTTCCAAAATTCTCCACCAGAAAAAAAAAAAAAAAACTCAATCAGATAAATCATCTAAATAAACCGCGAACTTCTACAATAGAGGTAGCTCATCAGAGAAGACAGGAAAAATAATGCTTCAATTATTCCCCCAGCTCTTAAAAAAACAACATAAATAGTTCCAGCTATTCCTTCGCCTCCGCGACAAATGACGAGCTGAACAAAGGAGTACCGCAAATAATAGGAAAACGCTTCTGAAAAAGAAATGGGGGAAATGCCTGGAAGACGAGGTATATTTACGGCAACAAATCCGTGATATTTGCCCAGCACGACAATTTCGTTCGACAGCCAAAGGGGGCGGAGGGTGGACTCCCCCATCCCCTTGTCATCGCCCTTCGAACGTCATTCTCGGTCAATATTTGCTTACATTCCCCGCCTTCTTTCTTTGCGATTTCCCGCCAAATGCGACCACGTGACACGAGAAAATAATGTTAAGAGTAGCAAGAATATATCTGAGGTTAAGAACAATTATTGATTCTGTTTTGTGGCGTTTTCATTTTGTGAATACTGTTTTGATAAAACTTATTCAAGCTTGGAGCATTGATAATTTTCATGTATATCTTAAACGGACAACAACGGATTTTTTGGAGATTGAACAATAATCATCTCAGGTATATAGTATTATTCAATAATTAAGCAACATTAAAGTTATTCTGCTACAAGGGTTTTCATAAGGTAATTATATATATATATATATATATATATATATATATATATACAAAGCAAAATTGTATAAAATATGCTCTGTAGTAGACAATTTCTATTAGTTTTTGCAATTTTCTTGTATTACTTAACTGTAACCTATAAAATAAAAATTAAATTTAAAAGAAAGGAAAACCACACAAAGGTTGAAACTTGCAACGTTAGCAACAATTTTAACCAGCACGCTGTAAGATCCAAGTCCCCTGGCAGCCCTATAAAACATAAAATAATTTAAATTTTTAAAACTGTTTCTTATTCGAAAAATTAGTCCAATTACTGATTCCCTGACTGACTGATTAGCAAACTAATCATGAATTAAATTTAATATGCTAATTTCTAAAATCGATTACTGCCAATTTGTCTCTTT
>BPLQ01014177.1:0-69979 GCA_021605075.1 Caerostris darwini
CTAAATACATTACATAAATATACATAATTAATTTTACGTTATATAATTGTATTACTTAATTTACATTACATTTCATAATTTTACATTACTTAAAAATGCATCCATTACAAAATATTTGGGTGCCGAATCCCCATTTAACGATAGAATTTAAGAGTGGATTTATTTTTACAACTACTGTAAGTCTCAAATCGAAGTCCTAAAATCTATACCACTAGGCCTAGGACATTCGCTGAAGCAGACAGCCCCAGGCCTAGAATACGATACAAAAAAATTTTATTTTAAATTAAATTTTCGACGTAGAACATCTTACGAATCATTACTATGCGGTTATTGTAAAATTGTAAAAATTAACTGCAGAATTCAATTTCAAGAGCAAGTTTTCATTTACCTAAATGGTTGCAATTCTTTTATAAGTAAAAAAAAAAAAACTTTTTTCCTTTCTAACACATTACGCCCTGATTTATTTCAAAATGCCCCCTCTGACCCGCCCTGAAAATCCGCCCCCTCCGTCGTCTTTTTCTACTCACACATTGATGGGATTTTAATGAGTGCCCGATAAATGTAATCAGAGCTCGTGGCGTCGTACTCAAATTAAATTGTGAAGATATTGCTCAAATGACAGTCGCTGGCCTGCTACTCACCTCGACTCACTGCTTGCGGGAAACTTTGAAGACGTAGGAAAAATTGATATTTTCTCACTCCGCCGAAAACTGACTTTTATTTTTAATTTAAAATGAATGCAGGTGTCAGTTCATTTGTTGGTTGTGGTTGTTTAACATGCTTGTACATTTACGTGCTGTATTGTTTACTTGGGTTTCTTTTACAGATATTATGTATGTAAAAATAACTCTGGAAAAATATAAAGCAAGACATTTGTAAATCTTTCTGTATTCTTTAATATCTAAAAATTTCGGCAGGATAAAAATAATCAGAAAAATTAAAAATTGAATATATTTTTGTAATTAAAATTTTTTATATAAATTGATGTTATAGAAATAAAAAAAGAATTTTTATTAGTTAGTTTTTAGTTAACTAAAATCATCATTTCTTTTTTTTTTAGTAAAGCTTTTCCAAATCAATATTTAGCGTTTTGCGCCATTTTTATATTTCGCTTCTATTGTCAAGTTTTATAATTTTTGATTATTGATAGCCGTTTTTGCATTAATTATATGTTGTTAAAAATGGATAGTTTAAAAAATACATTTAATATAAACTATAAATATTTAATATAATTTAGGTAGACCTTTTTTTGCATTCACGATATATAGTTAAAAAGGTATAGTTTTAAAATACATTTATCATAAACTATAAATAATTATTATATTTAAATAGACATTTTTGCATTCACGATGCATAATTAAAAATCTGTAATTTTATCAATAAATATAACATTAACTATTAATAATTCATACGTAGAATATTATATAATGCAATTTATAGTAACTATACATTTAAAAATATACAGTTTTCATATTCAGTTGTTAAATTTTATATAGTTGCTGGTAGAAGTTCATTACTATGATATTTGTTGACTTATTTCTGTGATTCAAATTTCTAATCAAATCAAATGCTCAATTAAAAAAAAAAACCTTTTCTCTTTTTTACGTGTGACTAAACGTTTAACTTTCAGAAAATATTAATGTTGTTATTTTCGAATGCTGGGCACTTTGACTTACGTCCCAGCAAATAGGTATAGCAGATTAAGCGTTGTCTAAGCAAATAATAGGAACTTTACTAAACTTCACCCATATTGTACAACAGTAAGTTTGAATGAATATTCTAAGGGTGACATTAGGGGGATTTGACCCTCAGCAACGATGCAACGGAAAGACAACAGACCAACAGATTTATTGTGCATATTCCTTGTACAGACACTGAATCTTTGCTTTTACATATTTATGAAAAGTATGAAAAGCGTTTTTCCTAGTAACTTATGCCAAAACCGTTTTCGAAGTTATAGTTATTGATCGAATCATTAAGGGAGTACGAATATTGAGAAAAATTTATTAGAAATTTGTTTTACCAAAACCAAAAATTACGAATATTAAATTCAAACAAAAACCATTTTTTTAGAAAAGAAAATAATTACGAATATTAAATTCAAGCTTCTCATAGTTCGTGTAAAATTAAATTATAATACTTCAAATACCAATATTATATTTTCTTGATAAAGAAAAGTAATGTGTTAACTCTTCTTTAAGATAATTTAACAAAAAGTCGTGATCCTGTTTGTTATTACACAGAAAATTTGTGAACATTTTCTGATTTAATGTTACTGATAATGTAGTCTTTGTAACCTACATTAAAATACTTATTAACAGTCAGACTAAATTTCCATAATGGATATACTATTATTACCAGAATATGTTGCAAATAATCCTCTGCACAGTAACAGCCATTATTACTGGATAATAAACCATTTGACCCGTTGTTATCTGGCCTAAAACACTGCATATTATTGCACGGCATATTATTAGGCCCTTAGTATAGTATTATATTACTGTCTGACGAAATTTTACATTTTAGCACGTCCATAGTACATTGTTGTGGGTATAAGATTCTAACTGAATATTTTATTCTAATATTTCTATCTTTTAGATATATAATGTTTTACATTGTCTATTAAATTAAAACATCAAAGATATGATAAATTGAACATCAAGATGTATGAACGAAATAAGAAATTGAACTTAAAAAGAAAATAAACTGAACATCAATAATATAATTATATAATTATATCATACTTGATGTTCAGTTTATTTTCTTTTTAAGTTCAATTTCTTATTTCGTTCATACATCTTGATGTTCAATTTATTTATGACACTTTTAATTGTATTACTGTTGTATAGTTTTTCACAAATATTCTAAATAAAAAGCGAATAGATTATACTCGTTATTAAAATTATTGAATGGGATATTATTAGGTCTTAGTATATTATTATATTACAATTTGAGGAAATTTAACACTTAATCACGTCCATAGTATATTGATATTTATATAATATATTGACTGATAAATTTTACCATAATATTTATAACTTTTAGTTATATAGTATTTTATATTGTTTTTTTTTACATTTAATAAATTTAAAACATAACAGATTATATTATACATGTTGATATTCATTTTCTTTGGGGTAGTTTTGAGTGCATTATTATTGTAAGGTTTTCGAAAATACTATAAATACAAAGCAAATAAATAATATTACTATTACAATATTGATTTAGCATTTGGCCATGCATTTACACTTATTTATCCAACAAATAAATGTTATTTTTTACTTTATTCGCTTTATGAATTATTTTCAATTGCCTATTAAATATGCACCAATATATAATACATTTTGCATCTGTAAGAAAAAAAAATAAGCTTCAAATGCTTTGTAATAATTTAGTTCTAGAAGGTTATACCAAAATATATTGCACATAAAAGAGAAAAAATGTAATACAAAATAAATTATCATTTTCAACTGTATAGTTCCTATTTGTATACACTCATTTCATAATGTAGCACCATAGAGGTTATGGCATTATTAAGTGAGGGAGGGACAATATGAAGATTCTAACTGAACAAGATTCTAACTGAATATTTTACCATAATATTTATAACTTTTAGTTATATAGTATTTTATATTGTTTCTTACGTTTGTGAAATTTAAAACATCAAATATATTATGTAATTATATCATCTATCATAATATTTATTTATTTATGATAATTTTGCATGTATTACTATTGTATGGTTTTCAAAAATACTCTAAATAAAAAACAAATAGATTATATTCATAATTACAATTTTGATTAAACATTTGGCCTTGAATTTACACTTATATATTCAACAAATAATTTTTATTTTTTACTTTGTTTGCCTTATGAATCATTTTCAATTGCCCATTAATTATATCACAATATATAACAGTTTTTGATCTGTAACGAAAAAACAAGCTCCAAATGTTTAGCAAAAATATCGTTCCTACTAGACTGTGGCAAGATGTATTGCACATAAAAAAGAGAAATACAATACAATAGAATACAATAGAAATACAGTACAAATAGAAATACAATACAATATAAATTATAATTTTCAACTGTATAGTTGCTACTTCACATTCATTTCGTAATATAGCACCATAGAGGATATGATAGTTATAGTAATGATTTGATGTTTATTTATTCATTAAGTGAGGGAGGAACAAAATACTACTCTCTTTTTGAATGAATGCTCAATATGATCTTGAATATTTGTGTTCGTTTATTAGCTGATATTTGAGGAAAATGTCGAAATCAGCAATTATTTTTAATTGGTTTCAGTTATATCTTCATATATTGATTACACGTTGTGTATTATACTGTTCCTAAAATTTTGCGATATTAAACAACTTTGCTAATTATTATGAATTAGTAATATACTGCAGGTTATCAGAATTTATTTGGAAGAATATTTATAATTAAATTGCATTATTTTACAAAATCTGACCTTTATACCACTTCTTAATATGACAAAGAGATAATAAATTTTATTAGAGCAAAACTTCATTTATTTCACACAAAGTGCATTGAAAATCGCGGTAGCCTGGTGGAAAACTGTTGGGCTAACAAAAATTTCAAAAATTTATCTGCATTATCTGTCATATCTCCATTATCTGTCATATGTTTTTTTGTCATATGTCACATTATCAAAGTTCGATGTGAATAACTGCAGTGATTATTATATGTTATACTCCATATCTTGTTTTCCAGAAAGTTCAGTAGACAATTATAATGTCATGTATAAAGGACATTTACAATAAGCTTTTCAAGTCCTTTAAATCTGCCAATTTTATTCTGTATTAAGTGAATTCAACAACTATTTATAAACGTAATGCATTTTGTCTGAACATCAAGAAAAACTGTTTGTTGAAAACACTAAAGTGAATGTAATCTTCTATTTCAAATATTAAAAATGGGTTTGACTTATCGAGGCAGCTTTTAAAATAATAATTCTTCAAAGCAGATCAAGAATTTTCACCAAACTGAATTTTTATTTAAGTGTGTATAAAATTATAAATCCTTTGAATAAAACAAGCTTTGTACCAGACAGGTCGTTGCTGTTTAATAACACGGAAAATAATAGAGTTAATGGAAAAAGCTTTAAAATCCATCATTCCATAAGTTTGCTTTATTATTTTGTTTTTCTTTTGAAATAAAATGAGATGTACACTTACATCACTTACAAGATACCTCTAGAAGATTTAATAAAGATTTGCATATCACTCTAACTTGCTACAATTCTGTTTTGCTTTATCCTAAACAATCCAATGTATGCTTTTAAGAAATTCCTTTTTTTTTGTCTGTTTATTGACACCTACTCATTGAATTCAGTATGAGACTGAAATTGGTTTTACAAAACACAATATTTCTTTCAGAATCACTTATATTAAGAATTAGAAATCTCTTTCAATGTTCTTAGCGATTTATAAAAGCCTTTACTTAGAATAAAAATAATTTGATTTTTCATTTGGAAATTTTTAACACAAACTCAAAGTTTTAATCGAAATAAAATAAAAATTCTGTAATATAGTATATATATATATATATATATATATATATATATATATAATAAAGTAAATTTCTAAGCGTAATAAATATACATAATATTAATAATTCTTTACTAAATACCACTAATTTTCTAATCATTCATGCCGCCAGGATTGAAACGGCGATATATATATATATATACCTTTGACGATATATATATATATATATATATATATATATATTATTATATATATATATATATATATATATATATATATATATATATATATATATATATATATATATATATATATATATATATATATATCGTCGAAGGTTGAATCATGGCGGTGGCATGGATGATTGTTGGTGGTTCGGAATCCAAGTTAAACTGTAGGTCTCTGTCTGTTTAGATCACCATATATATATAAAATCACCATATCACTCCCAATAATTATGTCGAATAGTGAATAATCTTTACATAAAATTGTTATTCAGTATCAAATTCTAATTGGAAGAATAATAGCCGTTACATCAGAGATTGTTTGTGAGGAAATTAACACTACTCAAATGAAGGGTTTCTGGCCCATACATTTATAGAATCCATATAGTAATATTACACAAAATGAATGATGTAAACATTTTTTAAAAGGTAACCTTCAATGAAAGGGAAATTACCAACATTAAAAGTCGTTATCTAATAAATTGTTTGCTACATTTATGTATTAGATAACTGGCTGTGACATTATAAAACATACCTTAGATTATAGAATAGTCCGTAGCCTGTTTCTTTTAATTTATTTATCATATATGTAATACAAGCATAATATGCAATATAATAAACGTATAGTCTTAAATATTATATCTGGATGATAAATTTTTTTAGCATTATACTATCATTGCAACCATGCTTCATCCTACGCACTGACAATAGCGCCCTGTGTGGCGCTCAGGTGAAATGGCCAGTTGGACTAAAGACTCTCACTCGAAGAGGAAATATATTTCGCACATCCTGCGCGTAGCTGAGTATTCGGTTTTTGACTTAGAATTGGAATACTTACATGAATCTATAATTATATGTCTTTAAATGTGTTAAATATTGCATGTGTCTAATTGTATGTGTGTAGTGTTTGTGCGTGTCTTAAATAAAACCGTGAGTTCTCCATACTGCATAATATGTATGCGCAGGTATCTCAATCTCAATCAAGTATCTCAATCCAACCACACCCGCTTACTAAAATGCACACTACGTAACTGATTAATAAATTTCAACAATTTGATACTCTAAAAGAAAAAATTATTTTACAGAGATTTACATATTTAGATCTTTCATATGAACTTGAACGTCATCATCATCCACAACAGCCCCATGGTGGGAGAAGGCCGTCTATTTACTGGCAGATTTCGAGACAGGATATGTTTTGTTTTTACTGGGTACAATCGCCATACTTACGTCCAAAGCTCTGCAGTCATGTTAGCCCAGGACTTATGGTTTAAACCACTACAAACCTCAATGGCATCGCCGGGACGAAATAAAACACGAAACCTGTGGCACCGTGAGCCACAGAGCTAGTCACTCGGCCATCAGGCTTCATATGAACCGAAGGGTATAAAAAATATATCTTACAACGAATTTAATATTCTATCTATTCATTAAAGAAACTGACTAAAATGAAAAGATGGTTTATAGTTTGGCATTTATCCAAATTCAAATGGTGTCAGAAAAAGAAAAAAAAATCATTTTTTTCGCTGTGATGTTGAGATCATATAAAGCCAACAGAACAAATATTGCATTTTCGGTTAACTCTTTTTAATCCCAGATGTCTGAGGTATTTTGCTTTTCCTTTTTACCATATTTCATATCAAGCTAGAATGTTTGGAAATTCACATTGCGCAAACAGAAAACTAAAACCAAAATAAATAATAAAAAAACATCTCATTTTTTCTTCTTTTGAGTCTTCAGTGTTGCAACTGAAGGATTGATAATAATGAAGGAAGTTAGGCGCATAGTATTAAGAAGTTTCTTAGAAAAACGAACTAATGAATTCCGCCTACAAGAGTTTAAAAAAAAAGAAAGGATATAGCGCTACTAATAACATAAAATAAGAAAATTTGTCGTTTTTGAAAAGAAAGCTTTAATCCGCCGTGTTTTGTTTTCATTCTGAAGAGGGAAAGGGGTTAGAGCTAATATTTGTCTGAATATTTTTTCTTATAAAGTTTTGTTTTATTTTAAAGAAAAATTTAGTACCCTCTTAAAATATTTCTAAAATATTTCTAGTCTTTTAAAGTGTACTTACTTCGAAAACATACAAAGTGTTTTGTAAAAATTTTGATTAAGCTTTGAAAAGACCAATAATAAAAAGAAGAATGTTAAATAACAAAGGTTAAAAAATGTTTTTGTAGTTGATTTACATGATTATATTGATTGAATTAAATATATTTATGTATTATTCGTTTCATAGGTAATAAAATAAATATATTTGCTTTAAATTACATAGTTTTTATTTAATTAATTTTAGTAATTATATATTTCATTCATAATAAATAAATAAAATTTATTTTAAATTACATATTTTTTTAATTTATTTATTTTAATTTTATTAATTATTCATTGTTAATTAATTTGACTACAAGAAATATTTTTTTAAATCTCTACAGTTTTAATATTATTTTTTAAATATAACAAATAGCAATGATTTTACTTCATATTTTTCTATTATATCTGCTGTTATAACTACCATAATAAAAAAAAATTAAATAAAAATAAATTTATTATAATAATTTAAAAATAATATTTATTGTTTATTACAATTTTTCTGTATGCTAATTTTTTAAAATGTGTATTATGTCATACGAATTTACAACAATTTTTATTAACTTGAACATTTTATTATTATGTTTCATTGATTTATTATATAAATATTTTTTTAAATCTTTGCAGTTTTAATGTTATTATTTTTGAAATATAATAAATATCAATTATTTTATTTTATATTATTCTATTATATCTGCTGTTATAACTACCATAATAAAAAAATTAAATGTAACTGATTTTATTATAATAATTTAAACATAATGTTTATTGTTTATTATAATTTTTCTGTATGCTAATTGAATTAAAATGTGTATTGTGTCACACGAATTTACAACAATTTTTATTAACTTCAAAATTTTATTATTATATTTCGTTGATTTATTATAATCGTGGATTCATTATATTCGTTTATTTATTATGTTAGTTGATTTATTATATTTATTATATATTGATTATATTATAATTGTTTATTACTATTTGTTTTTTTAAACTATCACTCATTTACAATTAAATTTTTTATGTTAACAAAATTGAAGCACTGGTTGTTTTTTACAACATAAAAGAGTACCCATTTTTCGTTTTTTAAAAATTATTAAGCAGAACATCTACCTTTTATTTGTAAAAACAACATATTAACATCTTACATTTTACCAACTACCTAATTCAATAAAAAAATGTAACTATTTTAATTAACAGATAACTGTAGTTTCATTAACCAAATGTTTAGATATTAAGTAGCTAATTCAGGTTACTAATATGTCAATTAATACAGAAAACATTCGATATATCGCTTTCCTTCATTATATCGTGTTTCGGATACTGAACATCTTTAAGAAGCAAAATCACACAAAGGAATATAGCACTTCTTCTATACTTATTAAAGTACTTTTTCTTTGTCTCCCAATTTACACCATGTAAAGTGAGGATGCTGTATTTATTTAAATTAGATGAAGATGTCTATGAATATTTTAACACAGATATGATGAATAAAAAATGAAGTATTTTAAATTGTTTATTTTACTTTGTATTTATAATAAAATATTAATCTGTTTGTGAATTTATATAATAAAGATAAATAACAATCTAATAAAATAAATATTAATATGTTGTTAACAATTAAAACCATTTATTGTTAAAACCGTTTTTTGCAAAAGAATAAAATAGTTAATTACATCTGATCATAATAAAAAATTTTGTGCAAAATATTTAACATATTGTTTGGAATATTATTGAAAGATTTAGCAGATAATTATTGAAATTTACTTGTTTCAATATGTGAAAATGGCGACAGAATTTGGGTAGTAATGTGTAAAAAACTTTTATTTATAATATGGAAAGTTTTTGAGTTATCTGCACTTGATGTAATTTGAGTAAAAGTACAATTAGAATTGTAAGCCCAATTGCAATTCTACAATTTTACAAGAGCAATTGCACCGAATAAATGGAATTGTACAAAAGTATAATTCATTTATTCTGTGTCTTTTGTGTACATTTCCATCATTATCTATGCATCGTTACATTTATATTTATATATAATATTTATATCAGCTAGCTACATTTACATCTATACATGGATACATAACATGATGTGAGATTAAAAAATCTCATAGAAATAAAACATACCAGCAATTTACTTATATAACCATCAATCAACCTTCTCGTGAACCTCAAAAAAGAAAAAAAGACCCACTAGAAATATAGGTTATGTTGTTAGGACAATATGTAGTTGTATACGTATTGAAATGAAGAGTGAAAACAATACGCAGCATTACCACACAGAATTATTTGAATATATAAAATTAAAAAAGGAAATTCAACAAAATATGTCGTAGAATATGTCATATGTAAAAATGTATGAATATATATTAAATGTATAAGTCAGAAGGTCTGATGACCGGTTAACCTATTGGCACTGTTGCCGAATCCAAATAAAACAATCGCCCTGCAGTGGATCCCCGTTTACTGAGGAATAGAGAGAACTAGACCGCTGATTAACTAGCAAAAAAAAGGGGACCTCCATTTTTCAACTAAATAGCCAGTAGTTGGCCTATCATTCCATTAAGACGATAATTAAAAAGACCCTTAGGTCTCTTTCTTTGAGGATGCTGCCGCTAGAAACAGTCACAAGTCTTGGTACCATCATATTCATAATATCCACGAATGAATCTACAGAAAATTCTGTGGCACTGCTACGGCTTTTCTGTGGTTACGATTGTCTCCGCAGGCACCTTCACAGAATAAAACTGACTCTTGACTTTCTCTATCTCCTGTGTGATAACCAGAAAGAAATGGATATCCACTCATTTTGCTTCCTGTTTCTTTATGGAAGCGTTATTGGATTGCCAGACTTAAATGGATGGATTAACTGATGCCATTTGCTTCTATCTTGTTCCTTGTGTTATTATTTTTCGTTTTTATGATATGTTTGTCCAGTAAACTTGCCATTGGGGGAAACCAGTAAATGTATGAATATGAAATATAAAAATTTTGAAAAAAAAAATGATTAAAAATTTTGTGGTAAACAAAATGCATTAAAACAATTTTTTTAATGTAAACAATTATGTAAATATAAAAAGGTTAAAAAAATGCACGACATTATAAATGCAAATAAAACATATTAGAATAAATACACGAAATTACAAAAAGTTAAAATGAAAAAAAATATATGTATATATAAACAACATATGTGAAATTTTTAACCTTTTTTTTTTTTTTTTTTTTAAATTTAACTAAAACTAGAAATTGTTTTATTTAAAATATTAATATTATTTATAAATCATATAAATATTTTTTCATTGTACGTACAAAAAGAACATCGAAAAAATGTTTTTATGTCTTTTCTATTATTCCAATTAAATCTATTGTTTCATGGGGTGCTATGGTATTATTGTAAGGAAGTTTACATCCGATCCATCCGAAATATTCTTATTGATTTTATATGTTATATGATATCGATATCTTTAATTAATTTCTTTGTAATCCAAGATATTTTGGAGAAAAATTATTCAGGAAGAGATTCAGTTTCGCTTCTAAAAATTGCAAGCATGATATCATTGTGTTTTTTAAACTAGAGAGAGCTTTTCGCAATTTTCTTCAAAAAAAAAAAAAAAAAACATTTTGGGACATCTTTATTACCACAAGCAGCAGACAAAGAAAAAGCGCGATAAAAGAGACGAATTAATTAAGATTATGTATTAATTAAGATTATATTTTTCTTCAAAAAAGCAGAGGAATTCTTTATATATTATATGCGGTATAGTGAGAAGAGATATTAAGAAGCATTACTGTTTTTTTTTTTTTTTTTTCCTTTTTTATATACACCATATTTGAATAACTTTATAACAAACTCTTAAATGAAATGCATTAATTAATGACTCCGAAAATTATCATGAAAAAATAAGTGTTAAAATATTGTTTTTGTCATATAAGTTTTAATATGAATGATAGAAATCCAACGGCCGTACGTTGGCCAACGGCCGTACCATGCTGAATATACCGGTTCTCGTTAGATCACCGAAGTCAAGCATCATTGGGCGCGGTCAGTACTTGGGAGGGTGACCACCTGGGAACACTGCGTGCCGTTGGCATTCACAAATTTGGGACCTGAATGGCCGAGTGTCTAGCGCTCTGGCGCTCGGTGCCACAGGTTTCGGGTTCGAATCCCGGCGGTGCCATGGATGTTTGTAGTGGTTCGGAATCCACTTTAAGCCGTAGGTCCCGGTCTTCTATGACTGTAAGAGCGTCACGGAGCAAAAGTCAGGCTTCTACCTACGGGTGCTCCATCACAAGAGAAGCTGCTTCCTTCCCTTTCAATCATGAGTACATATGGGCTCGTGGGCTTGGCCAGCCAAGTGGGATAAGAAACAACATGATAGAAATTAACATTACAATACATTGGCCTTTTCTTTTTTCTTTAATTAGTTTTCTGACCTGTTGAGAAATTTACAAGACAAATCGAAAATAAATTTTAAACATTTTAACTTCTTTTATCAATCTTGTTTCAATATTTTTTCCTTTTTTTTTATATCAATTTTGCGTTGTTTGTTCTCTTGAATATCACTAGAGTTTTCTTTAACTATATTTGCATATACCACCAGCGTATTACCGACGGGAGATGAGGAAAGATCATCGCCTTAAGAGAAGACTTTCAGGAGTTGATACCCTGCATTGCGATGTATAGGAGAAAAATGAAAACTCACTACCAGGCAGTTGATTATCTATTCGGGACGTTTAACCCACATTGTTACAATCGCCTACGGATCCCCTGGTTTTTGTAGGTAACAAACATTGCCAGAAGATTAAAATTTGATCACATTTTCAAAATGCATCACATTCCTTCTGCAACGTAAGATTTAAAGATTCTGTTCAAATTAAACAGAACATTAAGAAATATGCAACAACAAAAAAAAAAAAAAAAAAAAAAAAATACAAGTAAGGAAAAGCCAAGAAAAACGCTAAGGAAAGAGCAATCCAAGAAAAACCAAAGAAAAAAATAAGTAATATTTATCGGAATATAACGAAAATTGCTATAGATGATATATATATGCATAGAAAAAAAAGTGTTAACATTTCAAAAGAATTGAATATTTTATTCAAATGATATAATGAACCAATTAATAAAACGTTTTCCTATATTCTGACTTATAAGCAATCTCTATGGTAAACTCACCAACTGTAACCTTAGATTCGAAAGGCTAGATAATTGAATGTGGAAGATCGTCAATGCATGTCATGGTTTAAGTGTGTCATGGATAATAATCAAATCTCACATTTCACCTGTCAAATGAAATGGCATACCAAATTACAACACCTAGATGCTGGATTGTATAGTAAGCAATACCTAAGTTTAGTACTCCAATGCTGTCCTGGCTATCTGATGTCACAAATATGTCTTCACTGGTCATAGGTACTGAAAACGGAGCAAATCGCTGCAAGCAATTTAATTCCATATTTGTCAGCCAAATTCCAATTTGGAATGAGATCAGCATTATTGCAAGCGTATTTATCTATATGAAATGGTGAGGGGTATTCAGTGCAAATATCATCTCATTTTCTGAGTCACCAAACAGTGGTTATTACGGCCATTGCTGTTCCAATTACGATCTATCGTTGTTAATAATGAATCAGATAATCTGAGAGCTACTTTGTCGACACCTGTTGTCATGTTCTGTCGTTTTTCTAGACCCTTTTATGACATGGTTTAACAATTTCTGCCAAAATTGACAAATTCTGTTAGCGTTGCGACACAAATGGTGTGTGATCCATTAATTTGAATTCCATATTTCTTTTTGCCCAATTGCCTATTTTCTCTCAGATGATGACCTAGGATCTCACTGGACGGGAGTCCGTATATGAAACATTGATAAAGGCAAAGTGTATAAACATAATCAAATTCAAACAAATGCTATACTCTGCAATTGTAGTTTTTCCCCTTTCACAAGATCTAGACGTGGAGTGCGTTGTAAATCCAGTTATTTATACATTAGCTACCTATTTTTTTGTAATAATTGTTATATTTGATTGAAAGGAATACTAAATTTTGTTATAATCAGCTTACTTAAAAATAATGTACAGAAAATTAGTTCTTTTCTTTTTTTTACATCTTGCAATTGTAACAAATTGTTCTTGATGTATTGAGGATATCACTACATTTCTGGCATTTATACTGCATAAGTAGATTAAGGCTTTAAGTTAATACGTCTCTGATTGATTTTTTTATATGCTAATAAATTAATGTTTCTTTTAGTATCTAATGTATTTCTTTTATTATTCAATATAAAATTTTATCATTTTTAAAAATACACGTTTCATTGCTGAATACTGCAGAGTAATACATCTCGCTTAATACAAAATTAGCCACATCCATCCATCCGCAACCTTAGAAAGAGAAAAGATATGACGTCGTCATATATTATTGGGGATAGAGAATCATATATTATCGGTGATACTACAAATTTTACCTGATGGTTCAGTGACAGGCCAAACTTCAGTCACTCGACCATCAAGTAAAATTTCTCGTGACTAAACCTGCAGCATAGAACGTACCACAGGTTAACGGGTTCAAGTTCCGTCGGTGCCATAAATACTTGCAGTGGTTCGGAATGCACTTTAAGCCTATAAGTTGAGGTCTAGTATGACTAGACCGTTGGGCGTACGACAAACGACCTTACTCAATAAAAAAAAAAAAAAAAACGCTGCACCGGAATCTCCTAGCAGGCAAACGGCCTTGGTCCACCATGAGGATGTTGCACTATTAAAAAAATTTGTTGATTTGTGTTGATGCGAAGCACCTTGGCTGCAAAGCAGCCGCTAGCTTCTATCTTGAGTTGGAGTCCTTTGAAGATATGAAATAATACATTGAAAAACAAAGCAGGTAAAGACTAATAGGTGACTTGCCCAGATATATATATATATATATATATATATATATATATAAAGAATTAAAAGAAAAAGACATATAATCTATTTAAAAAAAAAAAAAAATTATATTATCATATATTATTGCTGGAAATATTTTATATTTGGTAGGATATAAAATTGTTAAACTTATAAAATCATATGTTTGTTAAAACATATATGAAAATATTAATAACAAAATGATAAGTAATTGTAGAAAATATCGTCACAAATATTTTACATTTCTTCCACATTAGGAAATACTCAAATGGCCATCATAGATACCCCGCTCGCACGTTGGGGTGTGACAATTCATTATGTCAGCTGCCTATTCAAACATTTTAATGATATTATTCATTAATGAGCAGAAAAAGGCACAGATTTTCGATTTGACACTATCATCATGTTTATCAAAAATGAGGTCATATCTCAATATTGACGAATATATATTCACAATTTAAAATTATCCTACTTGCTTCTTTTTAATGGTCACCACATGGCAGTTATTCTATTATATAACATCGAAATCCGATAGACTGTTCTTATAGTTTAAGTTAACGAAAAGATAAGTACACGAAAGCATTTATTTAATTGCCAACCATACAACAACTTCTTGTGCTTAAAAAATATTTGGGATGAAATGTGACATCCTAATTGCTTCTGTCATAGAGGTGTAGATATATATACCTTTTTTTATACAATCTAGGAAATGATAATTATATGACTTTGGCGAAGACCTTATATATACTATACCTATATTATACTTTCCATTAAAATGTAAGTGGGGTAAAAGTCAGTTTTAAGCCACTATAGATATCACGCATGCGCTGTGGGTTGTGGCAATTCGTTATGTCAGCTGGTCCTCAAATATTTTAATGATATTATTCTTGATATAGGTGGACAGAAAAGGGAGTATTCACTTTGACTTTTTGTATGGAACTACCATCATATTTATCAAAAAGTAGGTCATTTTACACTATGGAGGAATACATGCTCAAAATGTAAAATTATTCTACTTGCTTCCATTTAATGTTGACCACATGACAGCCATTCTATTATATAACATCGAAATTGAATAGACTGTTCTTATAGTTTATATTAACTAAAATATAAGTACATGGAGGTATTTATTTAATTGTCATCCGTAATGCAACTTCTTATGCTTCCAAAAAAAATTATTTGCGTGAAATATGACTATTTGCTTGGATCGTAGAGACTTAGATCATTGTACTTTATTTATGCATTTTAAGAATGAGAATTATTATTATGCGGTATTTATATGACTTTGACACAAGACTTTATTCCTATAAAGTATTTTCCAATAAATTCCCTTATACCCTATATTATGCTTTCCAGTAAAATGCAAGTTTGGTAAAAGTCAGCTCTAATTTTAACAAAAAAAAGAAGCAATTTATAACAGTAGATAGTTCCAAAAGGATTATTCTATGGTAAAGAGTTCTGTAAGTGTTATTCAAGAGTCCAATGGTTGTTCTAGTGCTTGTTTGCATATTTCTTTATATTTCCAACTCATTCTTTATATTTTCAAGATGTTATACCATCTATACTCAAAACTACGGAAGCATTATTCTGAATATTATTTTTGACCATTCATGTACGATTTATACAGCAATCCATCACAGAATATATTCGCATGGCAGCAGACACAAGGATTTGTTTACATTTTATTGAAACATATCAGAGATATTTCATGAAAAAAAGTCAAATATTGTATTCAAATATCTTTCAGAATTTGAAAAAAGCGTTTTCAACAATGCATTTTTTCGTGCGTATCATGGTAAATAAATATTTATGGAGATGTTATTTATGTTACATTCGAAAATGTAAGCAAAAGTCTCAAATTATTAGATACATTTACATGAGTATTTCTGTAGGCAATGTACCACTTTTTACTTATGAATTTTAAGTCATTTTGGCTAGTAACTTGGCATTTAAATTTTAGGCAAACGTTTTTAATGTTAACTCATTGTTAAAAAATATTTTTTGCTGCTGGAAGAAAATACCAAGCGAAAAATATTAATGTTTAATAGAAAATAAAAACTTTGCTATTTTTTATACATATATTTATAAGGAAAAATATGCATTAAACATAATTAAAGTATTTTCATAGAAAAAAAATACTATAGAACGTTATTTTGGAATATTATAAATATTTATTTAGTATTGTTATTAGTTTTCTAAGCACAGTTCCATTTTTATCAAACTCAAATATACTCAAAAAATCATCTAAATTTTTAATTAATTTAATTATTACTAGTATTAATCTAATAGAAATATCAGCAGATATGGAGCATCTTCAGAAAAGATAGTAATTTTTTTTTTTAATTTTAGCTGTAATTTTCTCCACATTATGGATTTCCCACAAACTAAGAGATTTTGTGTTGTTCTCTGTATGAATAGAATGTCATTTTATCAAATAAAAATTAATTTAGTTAGTTTCATAAATCAATATCATGGTTTTAGTTAAAACCATTATTTATGATCCCCAAAATTTGAAAGAAGAGCTTGACGTAGCTTTGTATATATTTGATATTAAAAATAGGTTTTTTTTTTTGATTTTATAATTGTTAATTCTTGAATTAGTTAATTTTTATCATTTTTAATTTTTTTTACTACTTACACAATAAAACATTTAAATCTCGAGTCTTTTCCATAAAGAAGAAAATCTACCTTAGAAATATGAGAATACACAATCACGCGCTGCCGGTTTAGCAAATTCCGCAAACACTGAGCAGAGACAGTGGAAATGCAGAGATTTGTTCACGACAAGAGAGTTAATTTGCGGAAGCTAATATGGATGTTCCACCATTAGACTTTTGCACAGTGGAAGAGTCTGGAAAATGGAAACTACGAAACCGAAACGCACATCCATGCAGCAGCAGTAACAATTTTTGAACTCAGACAGTGGATTAAGGATCCTTGTCTGAAGATTATTCGGAATTCCTTTTAGGAATGTTTTACTAAAAGGTAGGGTGAGATAATGGAGCCCACAAGAACCATTAGAGGAACAATTTTCAGTTCATTTGTGTGAATGATGTCACATTTTAAGAGTTTGTTTTCCAGTTTTCTAAGTAAATAGTAAAGGAGTTCTGAATTGTACAACCATTCCACTGTGATTTATGTTTCATTTCTAAATCATTTTGCTTATTTGTCATTTTTATCAGTTTTAGGCAAATCAATTATTACCATTTTTTTAAAAATTTAATTGAGTTACAATTAAGTTAATTTAACAATTGTTTCGTAGGATTTAATTTAAAAAATTTTTTTTTTAAATATTTCATTAATAAATTTAAATTTAATATTTTAAAAATATCAAAAGTCTGAAAAATAACATAATGAAAATTATACGTTCAATTTTATTTAAATAGTTATATAATAATTTCTTGAATAATTTAAATATTTAATTATAATATTTAACACAATTTTTTTATATTTTAATAACAGAATCCAATATTTTTAAAAAAATTTTCATACATTTGGCATAAAATGTTTAGCACAAACAGCTTTTTTTTGTCAAGAAAACAATATAGCGTACTATACAAACTATAGCAACAATATACTAACTATCTGTTTTGTTAGGTGCTTTTTTTATGAAATTCAAATTTTATTGTTTAATTATTATTATTGTGTATTATTATTGTTAGTCATTAATATTCTTAATATTTTAAAGGTCGAAAGGAAAATGAAAATCTTACACTAAATATTTAAATGTACAGAAGTATTTTTTTATTTTAATAAAATAATCCAATATTTTTTTAATTTTATCAATATTTATTAATATTTATTTATTGATAATTAACTTTTTTTTGCATAAAAACAATAGAGCCTATTTTATAAAAGAGATTAAAAAATTATAATATATAATTTGTAAATAGTGCATCTTACACCACTATATTGAACATTACTATATGTTTTGTTAGATGTTCTTTTTCGTGAAATTAAAATTTTGTTTAATTATTGTTATTACCACTACTATTATTGTTATTAATAAATACTCTTAAAACATTAAAGGTCTGATGGAAAATGAAAATTTTACACTAAATGTTTAAATGCTAAGAATTTTTTAAAATTTTAATAAAAGAATCTAATATTTTCTTTTAATTTTATCAATTAATTTTGCATAAAAAATTCATAACAACTAGCTCTTTTTGTATGAAAATAATATAGCATATTTTATAATACATTTATTATTTTATCATATACAATTTCATTTAACAATCTTATATAATTTGTTAGAGGTTTTTTTCATGAAATTAAAATTAAATTGTTTAATTATTATTATTGTTATTATTACTATCAATATTAATTAATATTCCTTAAATATTAAAGGTCTCTAGAAAAAAGAAAATGTTATAAAATTTATTTAAATGCAGAGAATTATTTTTAGATTTTAATAAAAGAATCCAATATTTTTTTTTAATTTCATAAATAAATATAGCATAAAAAAAGTCATGACAATTAGCTTTATTTTGCATGAAAACAATATAGCGTATTTTATAAAAGAGATTAATAACTAAAATAAAATAAAAATTTGCGTATAATTTGAAAACATTTTGTTTTATACCTTTTCATTTAACAGCACTATATGTTTTGTATGATGTTCTTTTTCTGAAATTATTTTTTTTTTTTTTGGTTTACTTATTTGCCAACAAATGTTTTTATCTAAAGGAATATACCTTCTGTAAAATACAGGTTTTTAATTATCTAACATAGAGCATGAGAATAAATATATTTCTTTAATTAGAGAAGCTGATAGTAAAATTACTATTTAAAATTGAAGAAAAATAACTCAAAATATTTAATATTAACTGAAATGACACCTAGAAATTTGTTTTTGCAGAATTGACTGGAAAGAAGTTTTCTTGTTTCAATATCAATAAAAAAGACAAAAGAGAATTGGTATTTTTTTTATCCCTTTATTTGTTTACTCTTTTTATAGACAAACGATTTGATCTCGAGCTCCGATAAATCCGACGGAAACAGTCAGACGTGTTTTCGGGCAAACAAACCTTTTCAGCTGCGCTTTGCGAGTAAAAATAAAAAATGAAAACAAATAAAAGGAAACGCATATAGCACGGAAAACAGTCAAATCAGCAAATCTAGAAGACTTCTTCTAAGAAGCATGAAAATTCTTCCTTTTTTTGGATATGTATATGTGCCGTTGTGTATAACCGTATAAAATGCTTACTATTTTCTTTATATTTAAATTTCTTTTATTTTATTAAACTTATTCTAAACTTTTATTTTTCATTTCTGGAGGGCATAAAAGAAGAAATTTGCTTAATAAAATCACAGTATTTTTCAGAAGGAGCGTTTTATTTCTTGAATTTAATTTATAAATTTTACTTAAATATTGAAACTTTTATTTATTTAAATATTTTCCATTTTGTTATGAAACTGTTTTAATAGGTAAAATCAAATGTTTATGGAAAATGATTAATTTTGAAGCTGAAAATTTTAAAGGATTCATTATTGTAATGATTCCAACTTAAATTTCAAAGAAGAGTATGTTTCGAGCTTTGCATGTATTTGAATTTTTAATTTATCTTTATATTGATTTTAAAATTGTTAATTTTTTAAAATATTTTTGTTAATTTCCTTAAAAAAGTGCAACTTCAAAAAATACATTCTTTATATCTTTATAACTCGATATTCTTTGGATCATTTTTTTGTAAATAAACAAATGATGGCTTAATATAAGGCGTAATAAAAATATATTCAATATTAATAATTATATAATATTGTTTATATAAATTAGTATAATAAGTAAAATGATACTGGCTTACTATGATGACTTAATATTAAAATATTGCCTATGTACTTAGTATTTCTAGAATTTATATTATTTATTAAATTTGATTAGTCTTAAAAATGCCATTTTTTTAATAAAACATCAATTACAAAATATATTAAGCCGAATACTAAAATAGCATTGCTGTCAAAGTAAATTTCGAAAGATTTGGAATAAAACTGTTTACTAATGGAGATAAAGTTAGTTAACATTTATCATTTTAACTTTTTTTTTACTATATACATAATAAAATATTTAAGACTCGAGACTTTTCCATAAAGAAGAAAATATGAGTTAGAAATATGAAGATGACAATTACGCGCTGCCGGTTTAACAAGTTCCGTAAACATTGAGCAGAGACAATGGAAATGCAGAGATTTGTCCACGACAAGAGAGTTGATTTGCGGAAGCTAATATGGATGTTCCACCATTAGAATTTCTGCACAGTGGAAGAGTCTGGAAAATGGAAACTGCGAAACCGAAACGCACATCATGCAGCAGCAGTAACAATGTCTGAACTCAGACAGTGGATTAAGGATCCTTGTCTGGAGATTATTTGGAATTCCTTTTACGAAATGCTTCACTAAAATTTAGGGACAAGATAATGGAGCCCACCAAGAACCATTAGAGGAACATTTGGGAGTTTATTTGGGTGAATGATGTCATATTTTAAGAGCATATTCTCTTGTTTTCTAAGTAAATAGTAAAGGTGTTCTGAATTGTACAACCATTCCTCTATGATTAATGTTTCTTGTATAATGCATTTTGTTTATTTGGTAGTTTTAGATTAATTTCAAATAGATCAAAGCAATTGTTTCTTATCATTTAATGTTTTTTAATTTTTAAAAATATTTAACCCCTAAAATTTAAATTTAGTATACTTAAAATATTAAAGCCCTAAAGGAAAATTAAAATATTATAAATGCACTGAACTGTTTTATATTTTAATAAAAAAAATACCATATTTTTTTTTAAATTTTGTCAATTAATATTTCATAAGAATTTAAAGACAATTAATTGTTTTTGCTGGAAAACAAAATAGCATATTTTATAAAAGAGATAAAGAATTATCACAAATAATTTGTAAATATTTTATCTTATACCATTTTATTCAACATTACTATATGTTTTGGTAGATGATCTTGTTTAGTATATTAAAATTAAATTGTTTAATTTTTATTAATAGCATTATTATTTTTTCAAAGATTGATTATTAATATTCTTAAAATATTAAAGGTTTATAGGAAAATCCAATACATTCTGAGCATTGAAAGGATCCAATACTTTAAAAAATTTTCTGTAAATTGTGCAAAATTGTTTATTACAAATAGCTTTTTTTTGCGAAAACAATATAGCATATTTTACACAAGAGTTTAAAAATATACCATACAATTTGTAAACATTTTATTTTAAACAATTTCAATTAACACTGCTTTATATATTTTGTAAATGTTGTTTTCTTTTAAATTAAAATTTTGTTATTTAATTATTTGCCAAAAATTTTGAGTTTTTTTTTATTAAAAGAACTGTATCTTGTGTAAAATAATACAATTTTAATTATAAAACATAAAGCATAACACAATAGATAGTATTATTTGAAAGAAACAGATGAAGTAAAATTACTAGTTGAGAAGCTGACAGTAAAATTACTTTTTAAATTTGAAAGAAAATAATTTACAATTTTGAATATTAACTGAAATGACTTCTACAAATTGCATTTTTGCAGAATCAACTGAAAAAATTTCTTCTTGTTTTAATATCAATAAAAGAGACAGAAGAGAATTGACATTTTTATCTGTTTATTTGGCTACTCTTTTTATAGACAAACAATTTGTTCTGAAGCTTTTGACATAAATTCGACGGAAAGAGTCGGACGTGTTTTCTGGCAAACAAACCTTTTCAGCTGCGCCTTGCGAGCAAAAATAACAAATGAAAACAAACAAAAGGAAACACATACAGCACGGAAAACAGTCAAATCAGCAAATCTAGAAGACTTCTTCTAAGAAGCAGGAAAATTCTTCCTTTTTGAGGGGGATATGTATATGTGCCATTGTGAATAACCATATTAAATTTTTACTATTTTCCTTATATTTAATTTTTTTTTAACATATTCAAAACTTTTATTTTTCATTTCTGGAGGGTATAAAAAAGAAATTCCTTTAATAAAGCCAAAGTATTTTTCAGAAGGAGCCTTTTATTCCTTATATTGATTGAATATCGCTTAAATATGTTCCATTTGCTACAAAATAGATATACAAATATGTTAATGAATTGTTTTCTAACAAACTCTTCTACGTCATTTATTTTATCTACGTCAAAAAGGCCTAAAAATGGAAACTACAAACAAATTTATTTCATAATTGGATGCTATAAAATATTTGAAATACTGTTTTTTATATATAATTTTTATATTTGGCCTGACACTTTAATAAGTCAGATAAAAAATGTGTGCAAAAAGCAATACATAAATAAAATTTCAGAGATAATAAATTTAAAAAAATAAAATTTTATAAAAATATGTAATCAAATTAACAGAAAAGATTTTTTGAGCATTCTTGTTATTTTTTCATTATGATATTGCATTATATGATATAAATAAGTATATATCAAACCCAATATATATTTCTCCAAACTTCTCAGAACTGTTTAATGTTCAGAACTGATTTACTGACTTTTCCCTCAACTCAACATGTTTTAAGAAAATATATATAAATTTTCTATCATTACATCAAGTTTAGATTATAAAAAGATAGAAATTAATCTATTATACAGCATTATATGATAATATTCTTCAGGTGGATTAATAGGAATACTGAATATTGGGATTATGTAAAGTATTAAACAAATCATTTATTTGTTGATGAGTGAATATATTGCAGCATCAATGATACACATTGTGATTAATCATCCATTATATCTCAAAAGTAGAAGAGCAATTGATAGTAAAAATTTCAAGATCTTCCTTTTTATAACTTTATTATATTTATTTTATACAGTTATCAAATATTAAGTTGCTATTTTAACAACCAAATTACAAAATATATAAGTGATTCTTACTTTCTGTTTATGAAAATTCAAATACTATTTGTCTACTTATGTCAAAGTTTAGAATGCAACTGACACATGTTTAAGCTCAATTGTGCTGTCCAATTATATTTTATTAACGGTAAATTTTTCTAAGAAAATGGAAATTATATGTACTATTGGCATTGTCTTGTTCAATTGTCCTTTTTTTAATTACATTTAGAAAGTAATTAAATAAAACAAAACACAAATTGCATGTAGTATAAATGTCCATAATACTGTCCATCTGCAGTCAGATTTGAGTGATAGGTTATTATTATGCATGTGTTAAGGAATCTACATTCATTTCCTCTGGGAATAGAAATGCTATAGCTGTTCTATTGGGAAAAATGCTGCAATCGTGTAATTTATTTTTTTTTTGAGTTTTTCTGCAATAGATGATATTTTTGTTTAACTTAACTACAACATCTTATTATTAACTGCTACATCTCTCTAACTATCATCGCCATAACCTATTTACAATATGATTAACACCAAGCATAAAAAATTAACTCCATTCTGACATTTCTTTCTTTGTGGTGGAATAACCTTTTACGGCGAAAAGTGCACTTTGACTAAACTTATACTATCAATTATATTTGAATCAAAAATCACATAAATATACGTTTCACCGAAGAGGGAAAAAATGTTTTTTTTAAAAATATTTTAATCAAAATCATATTTTTATGTATTACTAGTAAACAAAATGCAACAATTCCAAACCTTAACTTCCACGAATATCTAAACATATTTCATGAGTTGCAGATTTATCATGTTCTTGCAGTACCTTTGTCAAGAAAGTTCAAAGATTTAATTAAGACGCAACGCACCTGAATAGAAAACAAGCAAAATTATACCGAAAAAGCGAGTTCTGAATTCGAGGAGAGTATGCTTTTCAGCAAAATTAAAATATGCATCGATGATCCGGATTCATACGTGACGAAGGGGACAATTTAATTTAATCCTTGGTGGAAACGAGGTTTTGGTTACAGTTGAGATCACGGTTTTTTTCGAAGGCATCATCATGGAGATAAATAACAATATTAAAAACTACATAAGTAATGTTGAAGGATGTGGTTTAGTCGATAAGGACAGTTACAAAAAAATGTAATTAATTCTTGAAAGAAATGAATAAAAAATTTTTATATTTCCTAAAACTTTTTTGTTAATGTAAAGATAAATAAACGCATGACATTACTGAAATTAAACAGTAATTTTAGTTTATTTTTATTATCTCATTCAAAGAAGGAGTGATAAACTAAGAGAAAATGTATAAAAACAAATTATTTATATCCATTAAAAAATTAGTCAATTCAATAAATCAGAAAAAAAATGTATAAAATATTATTAAAAAAAGATGTATTGAAATACATTATTATCAAAAATTGAAATTTTTATTAAAATGTAAAGTGAAACATAAACTCAATTGAATTAATAATTAATTTTAGATATTTTGAATTTAATTTGATATGAATTGTCGTTTCATGTCTACAGCATTAAAAAAAAGACACGGATGTAAGATTAAAGAAGTGTCCGTTTACTTCATACTGTATTTGAATATTTTTAATGCATTTTACTTGTATTTTTAATTTTATGTAGTTAAACTTTTGTAACATAAGAACTTATAACTGAATTTGAAATTGAATTTTAAGATTTTTTTATTTGTCTCAAATTTTTTACCAGTTTCAATTAATAATTTTAATAAGGAAAATATTCTCATTCGCCTAAAACGTTTTTTTCGGTTATAACGGTCGGTGTTTCTGTTTTAAGAAGTCATAGTAATTCTTAGTGTCTTATTCGGTTTTTTTATACTATCAGACATGGCCCGTTTATCCTACAAAAAAAGCATTATTATTATTAAAAAAAAAATTATCCATTAAAAAAATTAGTCAATTCAATAAATCAGAAAAAAATGTATAAAATGTTATTAAAAAAGAAGCTATACTGAAATACATTTTTACCAAAATTAGAAATTTAATTAAAATGTACAATAAAACTTAAATGCAATTGAATTAATAATTACGTTTTGATGTTACGAATTGAATTTCAGATGAATTGTCGTTGCATTTAACAGGATTGCAAAGTAAGACAAGGATGCAAGATTAAAGAGGAATTTTATCAATTTAAAATTTGTAACATAATAACTTATAACTGTATTTTGAATTTTTTTATTTGTCTCCGATTTTTTATCTGTTTCAATTAATAAAGAAAAATACAATTCACCCAAGTCGTTTTTTTCTCTTCATTAAAAAAATCATAGTAATTTTTGGTATTTTATTCAATTTTTTAATGTTAGCAGATATGGCCTACTTAAGAAAAAAATTAATTATAAAAAAAAATCTATAATTATATTTTTATACATTTTATTTTCATAAATTGTCTTTGTAACCGTGCTGCTTCCAACGCATTGGCAAGAGCACCCCCTGTGATTTTCAGAAGAAATGGTCAGTAGGCCTAGTGATTCTCACACCAGAGTAAATACAGCGTCAATTGCCCTTCTACTAAGAAACGTTTAGTTTATAGTATCTTATTCTGAGAGGATGTATATGTAAAGCATCCCTGCGCATTAGATGGTCCACAGACTCTCTCCCGGACATTAAATATATTTAGAGCACCTTGCGCATATCCGAGTTTCAGGTTTTCGAATTAGAAATGGAATCCTTCCAAATATTCTACCAATTAAAGGCCTTTAAACATGTTACATATTGTCTCTCGTTAATGTGTGGGGCGATTGTGCTAGTGTAAATAAAGCTGTGAGTTTTTAAACATGTGTCTCAATCTCAAACCAACCACACCCAATTACAAATCTAGTTGTCTAACCTGCACATTTCATCTCGTTTAAAATCAAACAGAATCTAGCAAAATCCTATAAAACCCATAATTATAATAAACTAAAATGAAAAATCAATTAAATAAAATGTCAATCATAAATCAATTAAATAAAAGTAATATATTTTGCGAATTTGTAACTCATAATAATCAAAACCTGCTCGAATCGAAATATCGCTAGAAATATTTGTGTATTTTGTAATTTAATTGAAGTAAGTTAAATTTTATTCTTTGAGATAATTGCCCGAAATTTATTTTAATGTATTCATGAGTACACTTTTTACGTGTTCGAACACCTTCTGTAAATATCGGAACATTTGATTTGTTTGCAAACTTACTGTTGAAACACCGAGATATTTTGTTGTTTGCTAACTTTTCAAAATCTCAAAAATAATCTATTTATTCGAATAATTATTGTTAAAACACAGAAAAATTCTATTTGTTTGAATATGTAATATTATGAAATCCAAGGAATCTGCTAGTGTTGTTATTAGTGTTTCTTAATTATTGATTAATACAACATCATATCTGAATTCAAATATCTCACAGTGAATATTCCATTAATTTACTGTATTTGTATCATCATTTTTAGTATCTTCACTAATGAGCACGTTTGCTTCTACTAGGACGGAGTCAGATAATCTTGTTTAAACAAGCAAACCTATGGGACATAATTCTTCTGATTCCAGAGCAAAATCTTCCTTTCTTTTGAGTTATTGCTACAGGGAATGACTCGTGCACGCTCCTGGCCAGACTATTATGAACAAATTGAGTCGAATCAGGAGCTTTGGTGGGGGATTATTGCCCCCTAATACCCACAAGAGTGCATCTCAGCGTCTGGAATATCACTGTATTGGGATGGATTAGGGTTCTTAGAATAAGGATCCTTTGTCGACTCAGTAATCAACTATTTTAATCCACCCCGGTTGAGGCCGGATGAATTTTGGCTCCAAACTGATAAAAGGCCCTTTGCATTTTCCAAGAAGCTTCCCTATCGCTCAGGAATTGGTAAATAACCGTTAATGTAAACATATAGAGTTATGGTGGGGAAAGATGATCCATAAGGGATGGATGAAAGAAATCACCCGTGTTTACTTTTTATACAATGTGGCCACTTAAGAACTGAAAGCTTCGAAAAATTCGGAATTTTTTTTTTTCAATCTTTTCTTATACACAGCATCCCTTAGAAACTTAAATGGCTGCATATATTAGAAAAAGCTACATCAATATTCAAACTCAAAGAAATTAATTAATATCGGAGAATATTTTATATTAACATAATTCGGAAGCTAATCGCCCTGTTTGTAAAGTCTGAATCAGTTGGCAATCTTCCGAGAAGAGGATCTTATCCTTGTCTTAAAATTAATTTTGTTTTATATCATACCAACATCATGGCCATCCTGTATACATTTTATCTCTAAAATAAGATTTATAAAAAAATAAGAACATTTAGTAGGTTTTAAAACGACTAGATCAGGTGTATTATTTTCATCATTAAAAGATAAAAGATTATGATGCTAAGTTAAAATATTATGATTTTTTTTTTGTTAAAACTACACGTGGAAGATAAGGTTATTAAACCTCAGGGGTTATTACCCCTCTTCATAGAATCATCCCTCTATAGATCCTCCATACAATCATTCAGTTATCGACGACGACGATTTGTAGGTTGACGGGGCTCCTTGGTATGGGTAACCGCTAACTCCTTCCTTGCACATGAGAGGGAAGTTACTTTAGCTTTAAGCCCATTGCGTTAAAAATAAAACAATTGAAATAGAGATAATAATATATAGAGAGGAGAAGTTTTTTTTCTTCTTTTCAATAAAGTATTTAATAATTATTAATTATAATTTAATAATTAAAATAATAAAGTAAAAAGAGGATTTTGAAGAATTACACACTGAACGTAGTTTGAAAGAGAACTTAAAAATAAAAATACTTTCAAAAGGTTAATCTAATTCAAAAAGGAGTACAAGTTAAAAATAACAAAATTGTTTAAGAGCAGTTTGTTAAGAGAGGATGAACTGGTAATGACGGGGAAATCTGCGAATCGTACAAGGTCAGTTGCAAGTGAACGATAGAAGAGCAGAGCCTTGGGGACGGGAAACGAAAACGTTTCGACTACCAAGTCCTGAAATTCAGTTATCTTCTATCGAGTTTTCTTATTCCAATCTATTTTTCACAAAACTATTGTGGTATGATATAGGTACAGTAAATTAGATCCCTTGTTTTTGAGTTAATACGAAACAATCTATATATTTGCCACGTTCCAGTGACGAATGTCCTCATTTCAGTTAGGGAACATTAAAAAATTCCACTATGTGAAATAAACTATAGTACAATTTGTCTCACATGATAGAATTTTTGATAAAGGAAAATGATGCGTGAAAAATTGTATGGGACATGCATGTATCAAGAAATGTAATTATACTATATTACACAGTATAATTATAATCTTTCATTTTCTGAGGAGCACATGTAAATAATAAAAAAGGCAAATTAGCAATTATATGCATTTAATAATTGCATTATTTCTAGATGCTATCATTTTAAAAAAAATGCAAATATTTCTCTGAACATAAAACCAGAAACTTCAGAAGAAAAATTCACAAATAGAATATTGATCAGTAAACATTATCTCTGAGATGAAACATTTTATTATAAATTTTTCTGTCATAAATCTTCCATGACATTTTTTATAAACGTGATAACATTAGTAAATGGTGAATAATTCACAAATTCTGAAACATAAAATTCAAAGATTAAAAAAAAAAAAAAAATGAACGCTTAACTTCATCCAAACCAATGCTGAATAATATTATTTTTGGTCTCAACTTTTTTTCTTTTATTCATCGAGGTAATTAATATTTACTAATTAACTCAGTGTCTTGACACTGTCATCGCCCCATTTACAGATAAAGCGCTATAAACACACAGCCTTTTTGAAAACTAAAGGCCATCATTATCTACGAATTCCAAATATGCGTGCCCCCCCTCCGTACTAATTCGAGTTAAAAAACGCTGAAAGCGCACATCTGAAAGGTTAAATGTATATCGCTAATTACAGGGTATTTATTGAATGGCCACTCAGGAAGGACGACGAACAAAAGAATGCATCATTTCCAGTGCTTGCAGACCATCTATTTAATTATCATCGCCATTCGAAAGATAAAAGTATGATTTCAAAAGAAAAACAACTCACGAAATGCTTTATGAGCAATTAAGAGTGGCGGTTTAAATAGGAAGGATATCTAGTTCCTGCAATTAATCATTTCATGACTCTTGAAAGTACACCAGTTCGGACGTACGGTTTCTTTCATTTTTCACTGTAACTGCATTGATACTTAAGGAATTAAATGTGTGATATTTAAGAAAATTTGAAATCGTATTTTAAAATTCATTTTCTTGCGCGGTACAAATTTATTGGAGTGCAACGTAGATCAACCTCCTCGTGTTTCACTCCTGGTTACGTCTGATACAATAAAGTCTTCTACAAACACGCCCTTTAGTTTGGCTCTCAGTGTGATAGTCTTTGATTTTTGGTGGCAGAAGGCATGTGCTTTGTCCGGTTGTCATCTGTAGCATTGCGATATCTTTTTTTTTTGTGGTCACGATTGTCTACGCAAGTAGCGTCACAGAATTAAATTTAACTGCTGAACCTCTTTGTCTCCTGAGTGATAACTAAGCAGAAATGGATATGCCTTACCTTGCTTCGTCTTCTGCACGGTCTTCTGTTCTTTATGGAAGCGTTATTGGACAGGCAGACTTAAGTTGATGGATTAACTGATGTTTGTTGTATTGATTTTTTTTTTATGATATCTGTCTGTAAACTTGTTGTAAACTGTCCTGTAAACTTGCCAATGGAAATACAATACACTTAAGCTTATATGGAACTACAAGAAGATGTTCTTATTATTTCAAAAATCCAATTTTTTTAACTGAAATCTTAAACCCCTAGAATGGTAGATCTGTAAAAAATTCATCATACTTATAATATTTTTCATTAAAAGTAACATGAAATTTCCCCCAAAAAAATATATATTAATATATTTTTTAGTATTTCTTATAGTTGCTGTATTATTTCGAAAAAAATGTTAAGTCTAATCACATTTAATAAATAATATAAACAATAGAAATACTTTTATATTAAGCCCTATATTAATATTAAGTCCTTATAATAAGCCATTATTATTTACTAACTATCACAATAGATTATAAAAGCATTGTTATATAATTATTATAATATTATAAAAGCCGTAGACTCCTCGTTTTTAAAACAGTGTCTATAATAATGCCTCCAGCGGTTTGAACCTCAGCTCTAACGTTCATCAGTGGGGCTGGATTACTGAGTCACTGAACCACAAGTCGTGACTGAAAATCCTTTGATTCTTTTAAAATAAGCAAAATAAATAATATATATATCGATAAATGTACAAAATATGATAACAATTTTTAATTTTTAATTTATTTAAAAATATCAAAGTTAGTTTAATCAAAGATTAATGTATTAACATAATTTTTAAACACTATCTGTATTATTACATGTTCTTTTATTTAACATAAATTTTGGGTAAATTACATTTTACTTTCTATACTAAATGTTTTGTTATGAGTCTTTTTTAACTGGTAAAATCAAATGTTTATGGAAAATGATTAATTCGGAAATTTTAAAGATTCATTATTGTAATGATTACAATTTAAATATGAAAAAAGAGAAAGTCGTGCCTTTGTAAGTTTTTGAATTGGAATTTTTACTAATTTTAGAATCTCAAATCCTTTATTTAGTTAACTTTTATCATTTTATTTACAATTTGCATTGTAAAACAACTAGGATTTGAAACCTTTCCATAAAGAAGAAAATCTACATTAGAAATATGAAACTAAACAATTATGCCGGTTTAACAAGTTACGTAAACGTAGAGCAGAGACTGGAAATGCAGAGATTTGTTCACGACAAGAGAGTTAATCTGCGGAAGCTAATATGGATGTTCCACCATTAGACTTTCTGCACAGTGGAAGAGTCAGGAAAATGGAAACTGCGAAACCGAAACGCACATCATGCGGCAGCAGTAACAATGTATGAACTCTTACAGTGGATTAAGGATTCTTGTCTGAAGATTATTTGGAATTCCTTTTAGGAATGCTTCTCTAGAAGGTACGCTAAGATAATGGAGCCCACCAAGAACCGTTAGAGGAACATTTGTGAGTTTATTTGAGTGAATGATGTCATATTTTAAGAGTATTTTCTCTTGTTTTCTAAGTAAATAGTAAAGGAGTTCTGAATTGTATAACCATTCTGTTATGTCTTATGTTTCATGCATAATCATTTTGTTTATTTGGTAGTTTTAGGTTAATTTCAAATAGATCAAAGCAATTGTTTCTTATCATTTAATGTTTTTAAATTTTTATAAATATTTTACCCCTAAAATTTAAATTTAATATACTTAATATTAAAGGCCTAAAAGAAACTGGAAATATTATAAATGCATTGAAATATACTATATTTTAATAAAAAAATACATTTTTTTTTAAATTTTGTCAATTAATATTTTATAAGAATTTAAAGATAATTATTTTTTTTTGCATGAAAACTATATAGCATATTTTATAAAAGATATAAAAAAACTATCACATATAATTTGCAAATATTTTATCTTATACCATTTCATTCAACATTGCTATATGTTTTAGTACATGTTCTTGTTTAGGATATTAAAATTAAATTGTTTAATTATTATTAATATCATTATTATTTTTTTCAAACAATAATAATTAATATTCTTAAAATATTAAATGTTTATAGGAAAATCCAATACATTCTAAGCATTGAAAGGATAAAATACTTTAAAAAATTTTCTGTAAATTGTGCAAAATTGTTTATTACAAATAGCTTTTTTTCGCGAAAACAATATAGCATATTTTATACAAGAGTTTCAAAATTATAGCATACAATTTGTAAACATTTTATTTTAAACAATTTCAATTAACAATATATATATATTTTAATGTCGTTTTCTTTTAAATTAAAATTTTATTATTTAATTATTTGCCAAAAAAGTTTGTGTTTTTTTTTATTAAAAGAACTATATCTTGTGTAAAATAATACGAATTTAATTATCAAACCTAAAGCATAACATAATAGATGTTATTATTTGAAAGAAACAGATGAAGCAAAAGTACTAGTTGAGAAGCTGACAGTAAAATTACGTTTTAAATTTAAAAGAAAATAATTTACAATTTTGAATATTAACTTAAATGTCTTCTACATATTGCATTTTTGCAGAATCAACAGGAAAGGAGTTTTCTTGTTTCAATATCAATAAAAAAGACAAAACAGAATTGGTATTTTTTTTATCCCTTTATTTGTTTACTCTTTTTATAGACAAACAATTTGATCTCGATCTTTTGACATAAATCCGACGGAAACAATCAACCGTGTTTTCTGGCAAACAAACCTTTTCAGCTGCGGCCTGAGAGCAAAAATAACAAATGAAAACAAACAAAAGGGAAACACATATAGCACGGAAAACAGTCAAATCAGCAAATCTAGAAGACTTTTTCTAGGAAGTATGAAATTTCTTCATTTTTTTCTTACGGTATGTATATGTGCCGATGTGAATAACCGTATAAAATGTTTACTATTTTACTTTTCTTATATTTTCTTTATTAAATTTCTTTTTTTTAAACGTAATCTGAACTTTTATTTTTCATTTCTGGAGGGTATAAAAGAAGAAATTTATTTAATAAAGCCAAACTTCTTTTCAGAAAGAGTGTTTTATTCTTATATTTAATTTTATTTAAATATTTATTTATTTAAATGTTTTCCATTTTCTACAAAATATATATGAAAATACGCTAATGTTTTTTTTTTTCTAATAAGCTTTTCTACGTCATTTATTTTATCTATAGGGGAAAAAAGCCTAAAAAGAGACGCTATAAGCAAATCGACTTTAAAATTAGATGCTATATGATATTTGTAATATTGGCTTATATATAATTTTTATACGAAAAGGCAATAAATAAATTATTAGAATTTTAACTATATTAATAAATAATATTTTATGTAAAATTGTAAAAAAATAAGAGATAAGCGGTTTTGAACATTCTTGCTATTTTTTCCATTGGGATTGCGTTATAATACATAAATAAGTATACCTCAATCGCAATATCTATTTCTGAAACGTTCTCAGAGCTGTTTAATATGATTTATGTGACTGATTTGCCATTTTCCTCACGTTAACATATTTTCAGGAATACATATAAATTTTCTATTGTTACCTCAATATTTAATAAGCTATTAGATAATAAAAAAATAGATATTAATCTATTATGCAACATTATATGACAATACTCCGTTGGTGGATTGATGGGAATACTTTACAATTATGAAAATTATTTACAATTATGAAAAATTATGTATCTTGAGGTAAGAAAGTATTAGCTGATGTAAACCTTAATTCATACACGGTGTAATACACGAAATCACAAGGTGCCCACATTTAAACAGGCGGAATCTCCAACCTATTCAGTCATTTCAGAGAAAAATACAACACTTCTTGTTGAATATTCACAGAACTCTCTCTCTTCTTTGCTAAAAACTTAACTTTACGAAAATTCTTCAAGGAAGATTGGGGGTCAGATTCCGTCTCTTCTCATTGGGGTGAACTTATTCTATCTGTAATTGTTTAGACTTGTGAAAGTCAAACAGACAGTCGCTAATTTCATGTTGTATCATTATCCATAACATGGATTATTTACGGTGAAATTTGAGTGACAGCCCATTCTGGTTAGAACAAAACACTAATTGCATGTAAAATATTCATGATAATGCTTATCTGCTGTCTGCCTTGAGGGATAGGTTGTTATTTTGTACATATTAACGAATATATATTCCTTTCCGTAGGAAACAGAAATGCTATATCTCTTCTCGTGGAAAAAATGCTACAGACTTGTATTTTTTGGAAGTTTTTCTACAATAGATAATATTTTAGCTTTCATTTTGTAGTAGATTATTTGCAACATCGTTAAGAACAAGCAAAGAAAATTCACTCCATTCTGACAGTATTCTGAAAAGTGTGCATCTAGTGAATCTGTAATATCAAATGTATTTGTGCAAAAAAAATCACATAAATATACTATTTAAAGAGGACAAAAAAAATATATGAAAATTTATATATAAAATATATCAAATAAATATATATAAAGTATATCAAAATCATATTTTTACGTATTATTATCAAACAAAACACAACTAATAAAAAAACTTTGAAATCCACAAATATATATATATATATATACATATATATATGTATATATATATATATATATATATATATATATATATATATATATATATATATATATATATATATATATATATATATATATATATATATATATATATATATATATATATATATATATATACACTGAAGTGACAAAAGTCATGGGATACCTCTTAATATCGTGTCGGCCCTCCTTTCGCCCGGCGAAGTGCAGCAACTCGACGTGGCATCGACTCAACAAGTCGTTGGAAGTCTTCTGCAAGAATATTGAGCCATGCTGTCTCGATAGACGTCCATAATTGTGAAAGCGTTGATGGTGCACGATTTTGGGCACGAACAGACCTCTCGATGATGTCCCATAAATGCTCGATGGGATTCATGTCCGGCGATCTAGGTGGCCAGATCCTTCGTTGGAATTGTCCAGAATGTTCTTCAAACCAATCGCGAACAGTTGTGGCCCGGTGACATGGCGCATTGTCATACATAAAAATCCCATCGTTGTTTGGGTACGTGAAGTCCATGGATGGCTGCAAGTGATCTCCAAGTAGCTGAACATAAGCATTTCCAGGCAATGTTCGGTCCAGTCGCACCAGAGGACCAAGTCCATGCCATGAAAAAACAGCCCACACCATTACGGAGCCACCACCAGCTTGAACAGTGCTTTGCTGACAGTTTGGGTCCATGGCTTCGTGGGGTCTGCGCCACACTCGAACCCTACCATCAGCTCTTACCAACTGAAATCGTGACTCATCTGACCAGGCCACGGTTTTCCATTCATCTAGGGACCAACCGATATGCTCACGTGGCCATGAGAGTCGCTGCAAGCGATGTCGTTCTGTCAGTAAAGGCACTCGAGTCGGTCTTCTGCTGGAATAGCCCAAGAAAGCCAAATTTCTCCGCACAGTTCTAACAGACAAGTCCCTTGTACGTCCCACATTGAGTTCTGCGGTTATCTGACGCAGTGTTTCTTGTCTGTTAGAATTTACGACTCTTTGCAGACGTCGCCGGTCTCGGTCGTTAAGTGCAGGTGGTCGACCACTGCGCTGACCATGGTGGGATGTTATGCCTGAAATTTCATACTCTCGGCACACTCTTGACACAGTGGATCTGGGAATGTTGAATTCCCTAACGATTTTCGAAATGGCATGACCCATGCGTCTAGCTCCAACTAACATTCCGCGTTCAAAGTCTGTTAATTCCCGTCGTGCGGTCATCATCACGTCAAAACCTCTTCACATGAATAACTTGAACAGAAATGAAAGCTCTGCGAAAGCACTGCGCATTTATACCTGTTCTACGCGATGCTACTGTCATCTGAAAATTTGCATATTGCTATCCCATGACTTTTGTCACTTCAGTGTATATATATATATGTATAAACATATTTCTTCAGTTTAAAATTTATCTTGTCCTTGTAATACCTTTATCCAAAAAGTTCAAAGATTTAATTAAGATGTATAGAAACCAAGGAAAATTATACCGAAAAAGCAAGTTCCGAATGCGAGGAGAGTATGCTTTTCAGCAAAATTGAAACAATGGATGGCCCCGATTCGGACGCGACGAGGGGACAATTTAATTTAATCCTTGGTGGAAACGAGGTTTTGTTTACAGTTGAGGTCACGGTTTTTTTCCAAGGCATCATCATGGAGATAAATAATAATAAAAAAAACTACATTAGTCATATTGAAAGATGTGGTTTAGTCGATATATTCAGTTACAAAAAAAATGTAATTAACTTTTGAAAGAAGTGAATAAATTTTTTTTATATTTCGGAAGACTTTTTTTGTTAAGGCAAAAATAAATAAACAGATGACATTACTAAAATGAAATCGTAATTTTAGCTTATCGATGAGAGATTGATAAAATACGAAAAAAATGTATAAAAACAAAATATTTACGTCCATTAAAAAATATTAAAGTTCAATAAATCAGAAAAAAATGAATGAAACATTATTGAAGAAGAAGTTATATTGAAGATTTTTTTTTATAAAAATTAGAAATTTAATTAAAATTTAAAATGAAACTTAAACGCAATTGAATTAATTATTATGTTTTGATGTTATGAAGAAAATTAAGACCAGGACGCAAGAGTAAAGAGGTCTTTGTTCACATCATACTGGATTTGAATATTTTTTAGTGCATTTTACTTATATTTTAATTTTATTTAGTTTAAATTTTGTCATATAAGAACTTATAACTGCGTTTTGAAATTTTTTATTCCAAAATTTTTTACCTGATTCAAATAATAAGAAAAATTATTATCATTTTCTCAATACATTTATAGTAATTTTAGGTATTTTATTCAGTTCTTTTTATGCTAGCAGATATAGTCGGTCATAGGTAAAAATAAATTTTTAATTATAAAAAATAGAAATTTTATTATAAAAATCAGTATTTTTTTCATAAATTGTTTCTTTTTAAATCAAACGAGAGCAGTCAGCTTCAAGAAAATAATAAACTACTAATAAAGCAGATCAGTTTAAAAACCAGCATAAGCGTGTAAAAAAAAAAAAAAAAAAATTTTTGATCAAAAATAATCTAAGCCCCAAGAAAAAAAAAACCGATTAAAGATAAAAAATAAATAATAGTAACAATTAATAATGACACAGGATACAAAGTTTCGAAATGGCACCAAAGATATCCCTTTTTATCTCATAATGTATTTAAATATTTTTTATTTTATTTTATTTATATTTTAATTTTATCAATGACTTTTTCATCAATGACTTTTATTTTTTGAAACTTTTTATTTGTCTCAAAATTTTTATCTGTTTTAATTAATAAAGATTCACCCAAGACATTTTTTTTTTTTTCCATTAAAAGAAATCATAGTAATTTTTGGTGTTTTATTCAATTTTTTTATACTAGCAGATATGGCCTCCTTAGAAAAAAAATTAATTATAAAAAAATCTATAATTATATTTTTATACGTTATATTTTCATAAATTAGTCTTTGTAACAGTGCTGTTTTACTGTAACCGTGCTTTGAACCACTGGCAAGAGCGCCCCCTGTGGCTTTCAGAAGAAATGGTCAGTAGGTCTCGTGATTCTCACACGAGAGTAAATACACCGTCAATTGCGCTTCTACTAAGAAACGTTTAGTTTATAGTCTCTTATTCCGAGAGCAAGTATATTTAACGCATTCCAGCACATTAGTTGGTCTACAGACTCTCTCCCGAACAGGAAATATAATTCGAGCACCTTGCGCATAACCGAGTTTCGGGTTTTCGAATTATAAAGGGTATCTTCCTAATATCTATACTTATATATCTTTAAACTTGTTGCATACTGTCTCTCGTTAATGTGTGGGGCGATTGTGCTTGTGTAAATAAAGCTATGAGTTTTCAAATCTGTGTCTCAATCTCAACCCAACCCCACCCAATTACATTCTAGTAGTCTGACCTGCACATTTCTTCTCGTTTTAAATCAAACAGAATCTAGCAAAATAATATAAAACCCATGATTATAATAAACTAAACCGCAAGTGAAAAATCAATTACAGATAAAAGGAATATATGTTGCGAATTTTATATTTTGCGAATTTTATATTTTGCGAATTTGTAACTCATAATAACCAAAACCTACTTTAATCGAAATATCGTTCCAAATATTTGTGTATTTTGTAATTTAATTGAAGTAAATTCAATTTTATTCATTGAGATAATTGCCCGAAATTTATTTTTATGTATTCGTAAGTACACCTTTTTACTTGTTCGAACACCTTCTGTAAATATCGAAACATTTGATTTGTTTGAAAACTTACTGTTGAAACACCGAAATATTTTGTTGTTTGCTAACTTTTCCAAAATCTCAGAAATAATCTATTTATTCGAATAATTATTGCTAAAACACAGAAAGATTCAATTTTTTGAATATTTAATATTACGAAAACGAAGGAATCTGCCAGTGTTATTATTAGTGTTTTCTTAGTTATTGATTAATACAGCATTATATAAAATGTCTCACAGTGAAGTCTTCCCTCCATATTATATTTGTATCATCATTTTTAGTACCTTCACTAATGAGCATCATTGCTTCTACTAGGGAATAGTCAGATAATCATGTTTAAACAACCAAACCTATGGGACTTAATTCTTCTGATTCCAGAACAAAATCTCTGTTTCCTCTGAGTTATTGCTACAGGGATTGATTCATGCATGCTCCTGGCCAGACTATTATGAACAAATTGAGTCAAATCAGGAGCGTTGGTGGAGGATTATTGCCCCCCTAATACCCCCAAGAGTGTATGTGAGCGAGGAGCGTCTGGAACATCGCTGTACTTGGAAGGATTAGGGGTCTTAGAATAAGGATCCTTTGTCGACTCAATAATCAACCATTTTAATCCATCCCGGGTGAGGCCGGAAGAATTTTGGCTCTAAACTGATAAAAGGCCCTTTGCCTTTTCCAAGAAGTTTAATTTTCGCTCTAGAATTGGTGAATAACTGTCAATGTTTACATTGACAGGTGGGGAAAGAATATCCACAATGTATGGATGAAAGAAATCATCCGTGTTTACTTTTATACAATGTGTCTCCTTAAGAAATGAAAGGTTTGAAAAATTCAGAACTTTAGTTTTCAACCTTTCATGTAAGTTTTTCAGCATCGCCTGGATACTTAAAAACTTAGCGTATCCTAGTGAAAAATCAATTATTCAATCTCAGAGAAATTATGCACAATAATTTAATATCAAAGTATTTTTTTAGATATAACATGATTTAGAAGCCAATCGCTGTGCTTGTAAGATCTGAATCAGTTGGCAATCTTCCGATAAGTGGGTCTTATCATTATCTTAAAGTTATTTTTGTGTTATGTCATTCATTCTGTCTATGGCCCCATACATGCATTTTAACTCCAAATAAGATTTATATAAAAAAAAATAAGACATTTAGGTATTAAGACGACTGGTGTTTATTTATTATTATTATAGGATAAAAAAATTAGAATGATTTAAGTTAACATTTCATGAAAAATATTGTTTTATGATAAAAATATATTGCGAGGCAGGGAATGTTGGTATGACCCCTCTTCCTCTTCTCATCCAGTTATCATCTATCCAGTTTTTCTATTGTTGTATATTTATTCCATATTATAGTGGCTTCATATAGGTACAGTAAATTAAATTGTTTTAAGTTAATTCAAAACAATCTATATTTTTGCCGTTCCAGTAGCGAAAGTCTTGATTTCAGTTTTTCAATATAAATTATGTTACAGTTTGTGTCATGATAGAAATTTTGATAGATTAAAATGATGGGTAAAAAATTTATGGAATATAGATGTATATTTAAAATATAATTCTACTCTATTGCACAGCATATTTGTATTGTTTTTTTTATTATTCTCACCAGCACATTCAAATATTAAAAAAGGAAATATTCAACTATTTTCATTTAATAGTTGAATTATTTTAAGATGATACCATTTTCAAAACAAATGCAAATATTACTTTAATTACGTAACCAATATTCGTACAAAAATATCAATCACGGGAAACTCTTTCATCTGACCATCATCTGATATTGACTATAATACTAACTAACTTCTTTCAATTGCGATATAACAAATTTTTTTTTCAAATACCATATTATGGTTTTACTTTCTTTAAATATTAAACAAATATTTACACCACAAGACGATAAAATACGAGTTCAAATTTATAACATTTAATAAATACAATATAATGAATCTGATATATAGAGAAAGGTCAAATCTGATATCTAGGACAAATTGAAAAATCCTTGGAATGTCAAAATTGTAAAATAATAGAATGAAATATAAGTGAGAATTAAATGTAATGTATGTGAGTGAACTATTATTTTGAATTTTATTCTGGTGTTTATAATTATTGGAGTAAGAAAGAATTTCTTCGAAAAAGATTCTAGAATATTTTTAATAAAAGCAATCCATACATCAGTGACAAATTTTTAAACACTACAATAAATAATGAATACTTAAACTACTTCATTAAAAACTGTGAACTTCATTCCTTTTTTTTCACATTGGCTATAATTTCTAGAATGCAGGTTAAAATTCTAGACAGACTAATTTAAACAAACCACTCGAAACTTGGGAAGGACAATCCACACTCAAAATATTGCTCAATTAACAATATCAATGATGTAACATTTTATTAAAAATATTTCTGCCATAAATTTTCCGTTAAATACGTTTATGTGCAAAATATTTTTTTTTTTAACGTGATAGCAATAATAAATGGTGAATATTTCATAAATTCTAAAAGCAGAAATTCAAAAACTTATGAGAAAAATTAACTCTTTGTCTTAAAATTAATTATTTGTCGCCATCCAAACCAATGTATAATAATAATGATTTGGAATCAACTTTATTCTTTTATTTATGAAAGTAATTAATATTTACTAATTAACTCAGTGTCTTAACACTGTCATCGCCCCATTTACACATAAAGCGCTATAAGCACACCGCCGTTTTGAAAACTAAATGCCAACATTATCTACGAATCCCAACTATGCGTGCATCCCCCCTGGTAATTCGAGTTAAAAAACTCCGAAAACGCACATCTGAAAGGTTAAGTGTATGGCGCTAATTACAGGGTATTTATCGAATGGCCACTCATGAAGGACGATGAACAAAAGAACACATCATTTCCAGTGCTTGCAGACCATTTATTTAATTAGCATCGCCATTCGAAAGATAAAATTATGATTTAAAAAGAAACAACAACTCATGAAATTCTTTATGAGCAATTAAGAGTGACTGTTTAAATAGGAAGGATATCTAATTCCTATAGTTACTCATTCAATGGCTCGTGAAAGTGCACCAGTTTGGACGTACGGTGTTTTTCATTTTTCTCTGTAACTGCACTGACGTTTAAGAAGTTAAATTTGTGCTATCTAAGAAAATTCAAAATCAAGCTTTAAAATTCAATTTGATGTGTGGTACAAAATTATTTCTTAAAAAATTAATATATTTATCATGTATGTTTTTTCATGTTATAAGAAATGTTAAGAAAAGCGTATATGAAATTATAAGAAATCTTCTGGTTATTTCAAAATCAATCCCTTATAAGGTACGTGAAGAGATCATATACCCTTAGAACGGTAGATCTGTAAAAAAGTTCCTCGCTGCCTTGAAACTCATTGGATCTGACACAAATGTACATCATGTCTCCACAATTGAGGTGGAATTGCGCATAATTCAATCAAAGAGAGATTGAAAGCAAAGGAAGGACTTTTTGGCATACAAATTTATTTACAAGACTGTGTTCTGGTTATGTCAAAAATCCAGTGTCTTATAACCGAGATCATAAACGCCTAAAATGGTAGATCTGTAAAAAACCCATCTTTGCTAGGGATGGCTCATTGGATCTGATACACATTTGCATGATGTCACCACAATGGAAGGTAAACTTAAGAAAGCCATTTGGGAAATTCAACCCTCCTTAAGCCTAAAAAGGGAGGGGTTTTTTACATAGAAATTTATTCACAAGAATATGTTCTGGTTATTTCAAAAGTCCAATCCGTTTAACCGAGATCATAAACCCCTAGAATGGTAGAATAATAATTTAGTTTTAGTCAGTAGAATAAATTGTTTATGGAAAATAATTAATTTCGGACCTTAAAATTTTAAACGATTTCTTATTGTAATGATTATTATTGATATTTGAAAGAAGAGTGACTCGCAGTTTTGTATGTGTTTGATTTTTAAATCGAATTTTTTTATTGATTTTATAATTGTTAATATTTGAGTTAGTCAGTTTCATCAGTTTTATTTTACTTCTTTCATAATAAAACAATTAGATCTCGAGACTTTTCCATAAAGAAGAGAATATTAGTCAGAAATATGAGAATACACAATTACGCGCTGCCGGTTTAACAAGTTCCGTAAACATTGAGCAGAAACAGTGGAAATGCAGAGATTTGTCCACGACAAGAGAGTTAATCTGCGGAAACTAATATGGATGTTCCACCATTAGACATTCTGCACAGCGGAAGAGTCGGGAAAATGGAAACTACGAAACCGAAACGCACATCATGCAGCAGTAACAATGTCTGAACTCAGACAGTGGATTAAGGATCCTTGTCTGGAGATTATTTGGAATTCCTTTTAGGAATGTTTCACTAAAACGTAGGGCGAGATAATGGAACTGTTAGAGGAACATTGTGAGTTTATATGGGTGAATGAAATCATATTTTAAGAGTATATTCTTCAGTTTTCTAAGTACATATTAAAGGAGTTCTGAATTGTACAACAGTTCCACTATGATTTATGTTTCTTTTTTAACTCATTTTGCTTCTTTGTTAGTTTTAGGATTAATTAACAATTAAAAATTGTTTTAATTTAATTCAATTACAATTGAGTTAAATTATCAATTGTTTCGTATTATTTAATTTTCAATTTTGTTTAAAAATATTCAACTAATAAATTTAAAAATATTCTTAAAGTATTAACAGTATGAAAAATTAGAAAATGAAAATGTTACACTAAGTTTTATTTAAATACAGAAAATTTTTATTTTATTTTAATAATAGAAACTAATATTTTTTTTAATTTTATCGACAAATTTTGCATGCAATTTCAGTCCAATTAGCTTTATTTTGCATGAAAAAATATAGCACGTTTTACAAAAGAAATTAAACATTATATGACCTATTACGGGGAATAACGGCCGAGTGACTAGCGCCTATAGCGCTGTTGCGCTGCCTGACACATGTTTCGGGCTACAGTTCTGGTGGTGCCGTGGATGTTTGTAGCGGTTCGTAATCCACTTTGTACCGAAAATTCCTGTCTAACATGACTGTAGAGCGTTGGGCATAGGCCTGACAACCGTACCATGTAAAAAGTAATGTCGCTTAATTAATATTTAAGACAATAATATTTTCTAGGGCATATTTGAGAAATATATGAATAATTTATGTATAATCTATGCATTTATATCAACCTGATGGCCGATTGACTAGAGCTCTAGCTCTAGGTGCCGCAGGTTTCGAGTTCGAGTCCTGGCAGTGCCTTGGATGTTTGTAGTGGTTCGGATTCCACTTTAAACCGTAGGTCCTGGACTAATATGACTGTTTGGCATAGGGTTGACAACCCTACCTCGTAAAATATATATATATCTTTTCTAGAATAGCCTTCGCCCCAGCATGGCCTGTTGCGCCAATGAGGAATAAGAAGATGTGTTTTATTATATCTTTTTTTTTAAATTAAAATTTTGTTTAATCATTTTTCTACAATATTTTTTTTTAGAAGAGCTTTTTCATCTGTAAAATAATTGATTTTTAATTGTCAAACATAAAACATGCGATAATAAATATTTTAACTTCTTTAATTAGAGTAGCACTGTAAAATTGATATTTAATTTTGAAAGGAAATAATTTACAATTTTCAATATTAACTGAAATATACTTCTACACGTTGCATTTTATGCAGAATCAACTGGAAAGATCTTTTCTTGTTTTAATATCAATAAAAAAGTCAAAAGAAGATTGTGTTTTTTTTTTTTTTTTCAATCTGTTTATTTGTTTACTCTTTTTATAGAGAAACGATTTTATCTCGAGCTTCTGACATAAATCCGACGGGAACAGTCAGACGTGTTTTCTGGCGAACAAACCTTTTTAGCTGCGCCTTGCGAGCAAAAACAACAAATAAAAAAAATAAAAAAGGAAACGCATATAGCACGGAAAACAGTCAAATCTGCAAAATCTAGAAAACTTCTTCTAAGAAGTACGAAATTTCTTCCTTTTTTTGGATATGTATATGTGCCGTTGTGAATACCAGTCTAAAATATTTACTATTTTCTTTATATTTAAATTTCTTTTCTTTTATTAAACTTATTCTAAACTTTTATTTGTCATTTCTGGAGGGCATAAAAGGAGAAATTTGCTTAATAAAGTCAAAGTATTTTTCAAGATGATTAATTTGTTTCACGTATTTAACTTTATTTATATATTTTCCATTTACTACAGAATATATATGCACATATGTTAATGACTTTTTCCTAAGAAGCATTTCTACATCTTTTATTTTATTTGGAAAAAAAGATATAAAAAAAAAAAAACTAAAAGAAAATAGATTTTATAATTAGTTTCTACAGAGTAGTTGTAATAATGTTTCATAAAGAATTTTTATACTTAAGATGATATTTTAATAATTGTGATAAAAAAATTTTTTGTGTTTTTTTGTTTGTTTTTGTCAGAACACTCTTTTTCCCAAAATCTCTCTTTAATCCCCATGGTCACCGATCACTATAGAGAACTAATGACATAACCCATATCTCATGTAATTATTTCGACCTGTGAAGGTCAAGCAGACAATCGCTAATTTCATGGTGTATCTTTATTCATGATACTGATTATCTGCTGTCAAATTTGAGGGACAGGTTGTTCACATTAGAATTGCATTCTAATGAGAACACTTGCATGTAGTACGCGTAGCATGTAGTACACTATCATGTAGTACATGCACGATACTGCTTATCTGCTGTCAGATTTGAGTGATAGATTATTAGTATGCACTTTTTGAAGAATATACATTCATTTCCCCTTTAACCAGTAACGCTATCTTTCTCGGGGAAAATTTTAAAAATCTTGCATTTTTTGTTTTTCTGCAATAGATGATATGTTTGTTTTCATTTTGTTGTAACGCATTCACAACAACGTTAACACCAAGCATAAAAAATTCACTCCATTCTAACAGTTCTTTCTTTGCGCTAGATTAACTTTTGTGGCGAAAAGTTTACATCTACTGAATCTGTGACATCAATTGTATGTGTATAAAAAATCACATAAATATACGATTTAAAGTAGAATTTTTAAAAAAATATTTTAATCAAGATTACATTTTTATGTATGTATTATTAAACAAAATACAACTATTCCAAACTTCGAATTCCACAAATATAAACATCTAAACATATTTCATGAGTTGAAAATTGATCATGTTCTTGTAAGACTTTTGTCAAAAAAAGTTCAAAGATTTAATTAAGATGCAACGCACCTGAATAGAAAATAAGCAAAAATATGCCGAAAAAGCAAAGTTCTGAATGCAAGGAAAAAATGCTTTTCAGCAAAATTGAAATATGCATCGATGGCCCCGATTCAGACGCTACGGAGGGGACAATTTGATTTAATCCTTGGTGGAAACGAGGTTTTGTTTACAGTTGAGGTCACGGTTTTTTCCGAGGCATCACCTTGATATAAATATTCATGGAGATTATCATCATGAAGATAAATAATAATAAAAAAACGACATAAGTAATGTTGAAAGATATGGTTTCGTCGGTAAGAGCAGTTACAAAAAATTTTTATTAACTCATGAAAGAAATGGATAAAAAATTTTAAAATTCGTAAAACTTTTTTTTTTTTGATAAGGAAAGGATAAATAAACAGAGGATATTACTCAAATGAATTCGTAATTTTAGTTTGTTCTCATTATATGATTCAATGACAGTTTGATTAAATAAGAAAAAATGCATAAAAATAAATTATTTATAGTCATTAAAAAAGTCAATTCAATAAATCAGAAAAAATGTGGATAAAATGGTATTAAAAAAGAAGATATATTGAAATACTTTTTTAAAATAAAAGTTTGGAATTTAATTAAAATGTAAAATGAAACTTAAACTCAATTGAATTAATAATTACGTTTTGATGTTATGAATTGATTTTGAGATAAATTGTCGTTGCACGTGTACGGGATTAAAAAAAGTAAGACAAGTATTTAAGAGTAAAGAGGTATCCGTTTAACTCATACTGTATTTGAATATACTTTTAGTGTATTTTATTTAGTGTGCATTATTTATTTTATTTTATTTTATCTAATTTAAATTTTGTAATATAAGACCGTATAGCTGCATTTTGAAATTTTTTATTCGTCTCAATTTTTTAAACTATGGGCCTGAATGGCGCTCGGTACCACAGGGTTCGAGTCCCGGCGGTGCCATGGATGTTCGTAGTGGTTCGGAATCCACTTGAAACCGTAGGTCCCGGTCTAATAGGATCGTAGAGCGTTGCGGGGCTATTGTTACTCCGCATCTGTGGCTTATCTTCAAGTTACACGCTCCCCCTGGGTAGTGCTAAGTGAGTAACGTCTGTGCAGCGCGTGCCTTAAGGCATCCAAGAACAAGTTGTCTAAGTGTTTGCTAGCTGCATTAGAAAAAAAAATTTATTTACCAATTTCAATTCATAAAGAAAAATATTATCATTCTCCCAAGACGTTTTTGGTTTTCATTTAATTGTCATAGTAATTTTTGGTGTTTTATTCAATTTTTTTATACTAGCAGATATGGCCCGGTTAGAGAAAAAAAATAATTATAAAAAAATCTATAATTATTTTTTTATACATTTTAATTTCATAAATTGTCTTTGTAATCGTGCTGCTTCCTATGCACTGGCAAGAGCGCCCCCAGCGGCTTTCAGAAGAAATGGTCAGTAGGTCTCGTGATTCTCACACAAGAGTAAATACAGCGACAATTGCGCTTCTACTAAGAAACGTTTAGTTTATAGTCTCTTATTCCAAGAGGAACAGGCATATTTAACGCATCCCAGCGCAATAGTTGGTCCCGGACAGGAAATATATTTTGAGCACTTTGCGCATATCCGAGTTTCGGGTTTTCGAATTAGAAATGGAATCCTTCCAAGTATCTATAATTATATGCCTTTAAACATGTTACATACACTGAAGTGACATGAACGTCAAACCTCTTCACATGAATAACTTGAACAGAAATGAAAGCTCTGCGAAAGCACTGCGCATTTATACCTGTTCTACGCGATGCTACTGCCATCTGAAAATTTGCATATTGCTATCCCATGACTTTTGTCACTTCAGTGTATATATATACACTGAAGTGACAAAAGTCATGGGATACCTCTTAATATCGTGTCGGCCCTCCTTTCGCCCGGCGAAGTGCAGCAACTCGACGTGTCATGGACTCAACAAGTCGCTGGAAATCTTCTGCAGGAATATTGAGCCATGCTGTCTCGATAGACGTTCATAATTGTGAAAGCGTTGATGGTGCAGGATTTTGAGCACGAACAGACCTCTCGATGATATCCCATAAATGCTCGATAGGATTCATGTCGGGCGATCTAGGTGGCCAGATGATTCGTTGGAATTGTCCAGAATGTTCTTCAAACCAACCGCGAACAGTTGTGGCCCGGTGACATGGCGCATTGTCATCCATAAAAATCCCATCATTGTTTGGGTACATGAAGTCCATGAATGGCTGCAAGTGATCTCCAAGTAGCTGAACATAAGCATTTCCAGTCAATGTTCGGTCCAGTCGCACCAGAGGACCATGTCCATGCCATGAAAAAACAGTCCACACTATTACGGAGCCACCACCAGCTTGAACAGTGCCTTGCTGACGGTTTCGGACCATGGCTTCGTGGGGTCTGCGCCACACTCGAACCCTACCATCACCTCTTACCAACTGAAATCGTGACTCATCGGACCAGGCCACGGTTTTCCATTCATATAGGGACCAACCGATATGCTGACGCACCCACGAGAGTCGCTGCAAACGATGTCGTTCTGTCAGTAAAGGCATTCGTGTCGGTCTTCTGCTGGAATAGCCCAAGAAAGCCAAATTTCTCCGCACAGTTCTAACAGACAAGTTCCTTGTACGTCCCACATTGATTTCTGCGGTTATTTGACGCAGTGTTGCTTGTCTGTTAGAATTTACGACTCTTTACAGACGTCGCCGGTCTCGGTCGTTAAGTGCAGGCGGTCGACCACTGCGCTGTCCATGGTGGGATGTTATGCCTGAAATTTCATACTCTCGTCACACTCTTGACAAAGGGGATCTGGGAATGTTGAATTCCCTAACGATTTCCGAAATGGCATGACCCATGCGTCTAGCTCCAACTAACATTCCGCGTTCAAAGTCTGTTAATTACCGTCGTGCGGTCATCATCACGTCAAAACCTCTTCACATGAATAATTTGAACAGAAATGAAAGCTCTGCGAAAGCACTGCGCATTTATACCTGTTCTACGCGATGCTACTGCCATCTGAAAATTTGCATATTGCTATCCCATGACTTTTGTCACTTCAGTGTATAGTCTCTCGTTAATGCGTGGGGCGATTGTGCTTGTGTAAATAAAGCTGTGAGTTTTTAAACCTGTGTCTCAATTTCAACCCAACCACACCCAATTACAAATCTAGTTGTCTAACCTGCACATTTCATCTCGTTTAAAATCAAACAGAATCTAGCAAAATAATATAAAACCCATGATTATAATAAACTCAACCGCAAAGGAAAATTAATTCAAGATAAAAGTAATATATTTTGCGAATTTTATATTTTACGAATTTATAACTCATAATAATCAAAACCTACTCTAATCGAAATATCGTTCGAAATATTGGTGTATTTTGTAATTTAATTGAAGTAAATTCAATTTTATTCTTTGAGATAATTGCCCGAAATTTATTTTTATGTATTCGTGAGTACACCATTTCACTCGTTCGAACATCTTCTGTAAATATCGAAACATTTGATTCGTTTGCAAACTTACTGTTAAAACACCGAAATATTTTGTTGTTTGCTAACTTTTCCAAAATCTCAGAAATAATATATTTATTCGAATAATTGTTGTTAAAACACAGAAAGATTCAATTTATTTCAATATTTAATATTTTCAAACCCATGGATTCTACTAGTGTTTCTTAACTATTGATTACTACAACATCATATCTGAATTCAAATATCTCACAGTGAACTTTCCATTTACTCATTATATTTGTATAACCATTTTTAGTATATTCACTAATGAGCATGTTTGCTTCTTCTAGGACAGAGTCAGATAATCATGCTTAAACAACCAAACCTATGGGACATAATTCTTTTGATCAAGGAACAAAATCTTCATTTGCTTTGAGTTATTGTTACAGGGATTGACTCGTGCATGCTCCTGGCCAGACTATTATGAACAAATTGAGTCGAATCAGGAGCATTGGTGAGGGATTATTGCCCCCTAATACTCACAAGATTGTATCTGAGCGCACAACGTCTGGAACATCTCTGTAATGGGAAGGATTAGGGGTCTTAGAATAAGGATCCTTTGTCGACTCAATAATCAACCATTTTAATCCATCCCGAATGAGGCAGAAGAATTTTGGCTTCGAACTGATAAAAGACCATTTGCCTTTTCCAAGAAGTCTAATCATAGCTCTGGAATTGGTAAATAACTGTTCATATAACCATCGACAGTTATGGTGGGGAAAGAAGATCCATAATGTATGGTTGAAAATATCATACATGTTAACTTTTTATACAATGTGGCCACTTAAGAACTGAAAGTGTTGAAAAATTCAGAGCTTATTTTTGTTTTCAAGCTTCCTTTTAGGTTCAACAGCATCGCTTGGAAACTTAAATAGCTGCGTATGATAGAGAAAAGCTGCCTATTGCAGTAAACAATCCTCAAGCATTCAAACTCAGAGAAATTAACTGCAGCATTTTAATCATAATATTTTTAGATATAACATGATTCGGAACCTATTTTCCCTGTTTGTAAGATCTGAATCAATCGGCCAACTTCCGAAAATAGAGTTTTATCAATACCTTAAAGTTCTTTTTGTTTTATATTATTCAATCCTCCAATGGCCACCCTATATGCATTGTAACTCTAATAATAATCGTTTTATAAAAAGTAAGGCATTTTGGTACTAACACGATCAGATGCCTATTTATCATCATTATGAGATAAAAGTATATGGTGCTTCAAGTTAAAATATTATGAAAATAATATGCTAAATAGTTTAGTTATAGCTAAATAGTTAGTTATGTTAAATAGTTTACAAATAATAGTTTTATGTTAAACGTATATTTTGAAAAGCCTTAAAATTGAGGTCGTGTGAGGTGGGTATGACCCCTCTTCTAGTTATTATCCATTGAATCATCCACTTTATCTTCTATCCGCTTTTTCTATAGTCATTCATTTATTCAACGCTGTGGCATCATGTACGTAAAGTAAATTAGATCAATAGCTTATGCGGCAATTCGAAACAATCTATATAACTGCCGTTATTGTCCTCATATCAGTTGGAGAACATTAAAAAATTTCATTGTACTAAATAAATTATGTTACAATTTGTTTCACATGGTAGAAAATTTGATATGAGATTGATGGGTGAAATATTTTATGGAACATGCACGCCTTTTTACGTATTTATGAAATATAATTCTACTCTATTGCAAGCATATTTTTATTTTTTTCTTACTATCACATTCAAAGAATAAAAATGTTAATTTTCAATCATTTGCATATAATAATTGTATTATTGCATGGATATTTTTTCCAAACAAATACAAATATTACTCTAAATATATAATCAATATTCGTACATAAACATGAAACTAAGAGAAATTCTTTCATCAGACGGTCATCTGATATTGACTACTCTAACAAGCTTCAATTAATAATGATATAATTTTTTTTCGAATACCATATTATATTACTACTTTTTTTTAAATGTTAGACAAACATTTTCATCAGAAGAATAGAAAATATGCGTTCAAAAGTATAGCAGTAATGAATCTGATGATTCTAAGAAAAGGTCAAATATGATATCCAGAACAATTTAAAAATTCATATGAATCTTAAAACGTAAGATTAATATAATAAAATAGATGAAGTAATACAATACAATAGAAGTGGGAATTGTATGTAATATTTTAAAACGAGCAGTTATTTTAAATTATTACTATTGAAATTTAATCTAGTTTTTTAAATGATTTTAATAGGAAGAATTTATTTATTTTGTCTCTCGAATATTTTAGGTGAAATTAATCCAAAGGTCGATGAAATTTTTAAACCACACAAAAAATCACAAATTCATTATACTACTTCTTGAAGAACAGTGAACTTCATTTCTGTTTTTCACATTGGATATATTTTCTAGAACACAGGTTAAAAGACATCCTAATAGAAAACTTGAGAAGAACAATTCACAATGTAAATATTGCTCAGTAATCATTGTCCCTGAGATGAAACACTTTTTTGCCACAAATCTTCCAACAAATAAGTTTGTAAGCAAAACATTTTTTTCTAAATATGATAACGTTAATAAATTGTAAATATTTCACAAATTATAAAACTAAAGATTCAAAGTTTTATAAAAAAAAAAAAGAACACTTAACGCCATGCAAACCAATGTTGAATAATAATATTTTTTGAATCAACTTTATTTATTCTTTTATTCATCGAAGTAATTAATATTTACTAATTAACTCAGTGTCTTAACACTGTCGTCGCCCCATTTACACATAAAGCGTTATAAACACACCGCCTTTTTGAAAACTAAACGCCATCATTATCCATGAATCCCAAACTATGCGTGCCCTCCCCCTGCTAATTCGAGTTAAAAAACGCCAAAAGCACTCATCTGAAAGTTTAAGTGTACAGCGCTAATTATAGGGTATTTATCGAATGGCCACTCAGGAAGGACGATGAATAAAAGAACGCATCATTTGCATTGCTTGCAGACCATTTATTTAATTAGCATCGCCATTCGAAAGATAAAAGTATGATTTCAAAAGAAAAACAACTCATGAAATGCTTTATGGGCAATTAAGAGTGACGGTTTAAATAGGAAAGATATCTAATTCCAGTAATTACTCATTTCATGTCTCGTGAAAGTGCACCAGTTTGGACGAACGGCTACTTTTAATTTTTCACTGTAACTGATAAAATTGAAAAAATATTGGATTTTATTATTAAAATATAAAATAAATTCTATGTACTTTATACTTCAGTGCAACATTCTAATATGTTAAGAATATTAAATTTATATTTTAGCATTTAAATATTTAAAAAAAATTAAATCAAATTAAATGATAAAAAATTGTTTTGAGCTATTTAAAATTAACCTAAAACTAACAAATAAGCAAAATGGTTTAGAAACGAAACATAAATCATAGCAGAATGGTTGTACAATTCAGAACCCCTTTACTATTTACTTAGAAAACTGGAGAATATACTCTTAAAATATGACATCATTCACATAAATAAACTCACAAATGTTCCTCTAACGGTTCTCGGTAGGTTCCATTATCTTAGCGTACCTTTTAGTGAAACGTTCCTAAAAGGAATTCCAGATAATCTCCAGACAAAGATCCTTAATCCACTGTCTGAGTTCAGACATTGTTACTACTGCTGCATGATGTGCGTTTCGGTTTCGTAGTTTCCATTTTCCCGACTCTTCCACTGTGCAGAAAGTCTGATGGTGGAACATCCCTATTAGCTTCCGCAAATTAATTCTCTTGTCGTGAACAAATCTTTTCATTTCCACTGTCTCTGCTCAATGTTTACGGAACTTGTTAAACCGGTAGTGCGTATTTGTATATTCTCATATTTCTGAAGCTTCTCCTCTATGTAGGATTATCAACTTAGTTGTTATGGAAAAAGTCTCTTAATCTAATTGTTTTATTATGAAAATTGTAAAAAAAGCTGATATAAGTGAGCTAATTCAAAATTTTCAATTCTTAATCAATAAAAATTCAATTTAAAAAATCAAATAGATACAACGACACGACGCTGTCTTCTTTTATATTTACATAGTAATCATTACAATAATTAATTGTTTAAAATTTTCAGGTACTAAGTTAATAATTGTGCATAAACATTTGATTTTACCAGTTATAAAACTCATAACAAAGGATTTAGTATAGAAAGTAAAAGATCATTTACACAAAATTTCAGTTAATTAGAAGAAAATGTAATAATACAGATATTGCTTTAAATGTTGCTAATATTTTTATCTTTGATTAGATAAACTTTGATTTATTTCAATAATTTTAAAAAATAACAAATTTTTATTATATTTTTTTACATTTATCGATATATATGTGCAAATATCGACATTAGGGCTCATTAAAGTTTTGAATAACTTTTACTTCTTATTGTACGTGTTTATTAGATTGCAATATTTCCTTAAAACTGTAAATATTTTTTCTAGTCGGTTTTATACATATCTTAATTGTTTTGTCTATAAGACCGGAATAACTATGGATAATAGTTCGTTAAAACATTTATTTAGCTCAATTCGATACCCAACAGAAGAAACATGACATATACAGGTGTGATAAATCTGTATGTTAAAAAGCCCTTCGTTTTTGGCTTAAAGAGGGTTTGAATTGTGCGCAACCTTTCCCAGATGGCCTTCTTGAGTTTGTCTTCAAGTGAGGTGACATCATGATATGTGCATGTGATGTAATGTGCATGTGATATCCAATGAGCAGTTTACGACAGCTGGGATTTTTTTTACAGATCTACCATTCTAGGGCTCGGTTCAAAAAGAATGGGCTTTTTTTGCTAATCAGATCAACTTCTTGCAAGAACAATTTCTTCAAGTTTTTATTTTCTAATGCAGCTCGCAGTACTAGACAGTTATCTTTATGGCATCAGCAATTGCTACACCAGCTACTATCTTTATCTACATTAGCTACTATATTTATGCCATCAGCAAGGCTCATATTAGACCTGAGACAAACAGTTTAAAATGGATACCGAACCCCTACAAGCATCCATGGCAACACCGGACCTCGAACCCTGTGGTACCGAGCACCAGACTCTTAGCCAATCGGCCATCAGGCCCACTTCTTCAAGTAAAAGCATAATAACATATGAAAAACACACATGATAAATAAATAAAGTTTTTACAAAATAATTTTGCACCACACATCACATTGAATTTTAAAGTATGATTTCAAATGTTCTTAACTATCACACATTTAATTCCTTGAATGACAGGGCATTAACTGTGAAAAATTAAAAGTAACCATACGTCCAAACTCGCGTACTTTCGCGAGCCATCAAATGAGTAATTACTGGAATTAAATATGCTTCCTATTTAAAACGTCACTCTTAATTGCTCATAAAACATTTCATGAGTTGTTTTTCTTTCGAAATCATACTTTTATCTTTCGAATGGCGATGCTAATTAAATAAATGTTCTGCAAGCACTGGAAATGATGCGTTCGTTCGTTCGTCGTCCTTCATGAGTGGCCATTCAATAAATACCCTGCAATTAGAGCTATACACTTAACCTTTCAGATGTGAGCTTTCAGCGTTTTTTAACTGGAATTACCAGGGGGATGGGGGGTGCACGCATAGTTGGGATTCGTAGATAATGATGGCGTTTAGTTTTCAAAAAGGCAGTGTTTTTTCAACGCTTTATGTGTAAATGGGCGATGACAGTGTTAAGAAACTCAGTTAATTAGTAAATATTAATTACTCCGATGAATGAAAGAATAAAGTTGAGTCCAAAATATTATTATTCAGCATTGGTTTGGATGAAGTTAAGAGTTCCTTTTTTTTCATAAATCTTTCAATCTTTGGTTTTATAATTTGTGAAATATTCATCATTTATTAATATTATCAGGCTTATAAAAGATTTGTTTTGCATGTAAACTTATTGGACGGAAGATTTATTTCAGATAAAATAGTAATAAAATGTTTCATCTCAGATACATTGCTATCTGAGCAATATTTTCGGTGTAGATTGTCCTTCCAAAGTTTCTGCTTGCCTGTTTGGATGACTTTTAACATATATTCTATAAATTATATCCCAGTTGAAAAACAGAAATAAACTTCATGGGTTTTAATGAATTAGTATAAGTACTTTATGGTTTACTATGGTGTTTAATAGCTTGTCACGGACCTTTGGATTGCTTTTATTAAAAATATTCTAGAATTCTATTTTAGAATATTAACTAAGTTCTAGGTATAACATAAGTTCTGAATTTTGAAAACTTTTCAGTTCTTAAGCCACATTGTATAAAAAGTAAACACGGATGATTTCTTTTACCCATACCTTATGGATCTTCTTTCCTCCTCCATAACCGTCAACGGTTACATAAACAGTTATTTACCAATTCCAGAGCTATGATTAGACTTCTTGGAAAAGGCAAAGGGCCTTTTATCAGTTCCACGCCAAAATTCTTCCGGTCTCATCCGGGATGGATTAAAATAGTTGATTATTCAGTCGACAAAGGATCCTTATTCTAAGACCCTAATCCTTCCCATTACGGAGATGTTCCAGACGCTGCTCGCTGAGATGCACTCTTTGGGGTATTAGGGGGCAATAATCCCCCACTAATGCTCCTGATTCGACGCAATTTGTTCATAATAGCCTGGCCGGGTGTATGCACTAGTCAATCCCTGTAGCAATAACTAAAAGGAAATGAAGATTTTGTTCTGGAATCAGAGGAATTATGTCCCATAGATTTGGTTGTTTAAACATGATTATCTGACTCTGTCTTTGTAGAAGCAAACATACTCATTAGTGAAAGTACTAAAAATGATGATACAATTATAATAAGTGAATGGAAAGTTCACTGTGAGATATTTGAATTCTGTATAAGAGTGAGTTGTATTAATCAATAATAATCTGAGAAGTTTTATTAATCAATAATATCTGAGAAGTTGTATTAATCAATAATAATCTGAGAAGTTTTATTAATCAATAATATCTGAGAAGTTGTATTAATCAATAATAATCTGAGAAGTTGTATTAATCAATAATAATCTGAGAAGTTGTATTAATCAATAAATAAGAAACACTGATAATAACACTAGAAGAATATGTTTGGTAACATTAAATATTCAAGCAATATATATTTTCAATATATATATATATATATTTGGTTATTGTATGTGATAACGTTTCTTGTAGAATTCGAATACTTCATTCTTCAATTAATAATTCATTACAGATATTATTATTTATTACAGATATACAAGAATATTCATTTACAGATTCTTGAACAATTCATTCTTCGTAGAATTCTTGATCTATTCAACATTATTCATGTGGCTATTGAATTTGTACATTCTTGTAGTATTCCAATCAATTGCTTCATATATCTCTAGCATTATTAAACATTGGCCTATTCCAGAATTTATTCATCCGTTCTCGTAAGTTCACACATAAGTTGAATTTTGCCCAGCAGATTTCGCATTTTTTTTTATCTTATAATAATATTTCTTTTTTTATAATTAAAAATTATTTTTTTACCCATAACCAGATCATATCTTCTAGGATAAAAAATGAATAAACTACCTAAAATTATTATGACAGTTTAATGAAAAATAAAACGGCTGGTGCCAATGATTATATTTTTCTTTATGAAAAGATAACGGTTCAAATCTGAGACAAAAAATCTCAAAATGCAATTATATGTTCTTATATTACAAAATTTAAATTAGATAAAATTAAAATATAAGAATGCACTAATAATATTCAAATACAGTATGAATTAAACGGACACCTCTTTAATCTTACATCCGTGTCTTACTTTTTAATCCTATACACATGAGACCACAATTCATTTCAAAATCAATTCGTAACATCAAAACGTAATTAATAATTCAATTCAATTTAAGTTTCACTTTACATTTCAATTAAATTTCTAATTTTGATAAAAATGTATTTCGATACATCTTCTTTTTTTAATAATATTTTTTACATTTCTTTTCTGATTTATTGAATTGACTAATTTTTTAGTGGATATAAATATTCTGTTTTTATGCATTTTTTTTTTTTTTTTTAGTTTATTAATCTCTCTTTGAATCAGATAATAAAGATGAAATAAAATTAAGATATCATTTGAGTAATGTCATCTGCTTATTTATCCTTGGCTTAACAAAAAAAGTCTTCCGAAATATAAGAACTTTTTATTCATTTCTTTCATGAATTAATTACATTTTTTGTAACTGTCCTTATCAACTAAACCACATCCTTCAACATTACTTACGTAATTTTTTATTATTATTATTATTATTTATCTCCATGAAAAAAAACCTGTGATCTCAACTGTAAACAAAACCTCGTTTCCACCAAGGATTAAATTAAATTGTCCCCTCCGTCGCGTCTGAATCGGGGTCATCGAAGCATTTTTCAATTTTACTGAAAAGCACACTCTCCTCGCATTCAGAACTTACTTTTTCGGTATTATTTTGCTTGTTTTCTATTCTGTTACGCTGCATATTAATTAAATCTTTGAACTTTTTTGGACAAACTCATGTATTACAAGAACATGAACATGATTAAATATGTTTAGATATTTATACGTGTGGAATTCAAAGTTTGGAATAGTTGTATTTTGTTAATAATAATACATAAAAATATGATTTTGATTAAAATATTGAAACAAACAAACAAAAAAATTTTTCCTCTTCGAAAAATCGTATATTTGTATGATTTCTGGTAAAAAATATATTTGTTATCACAGGTTCAATCGATGTACACTTTTCGTTTAAAAGTTCATCCAATGCAAAGAAAGAACTGTCATTATGGAGTGAATGTTTTTATTCTTGTTGTTAACGATATTGTAAATAAGTTACTACAAAAGGAAAATTAAAATAACAAAAACTCTCAAAAAACACAATTTTGCAGTGTTTTTCCCACGAGAAGAGACATAGCATTTCTTTTTCCGGGGGAAAGGAATGTATATTCTTTAACAAGTGCATAACAACCATCGTGTACTGAGTACCCATGTTACAAATTGCATGGGCTACAGTGGGGCTATTCTAACCGGACCCACACGGGTTACATAGACTACAATACTTCAGATATAACGGACAATTAATCACATTGTTAATTATTGATACTGCAATAGATTTACGAATAACCAGCAAATGAAAGATTCGTTTAATACTTTGCCTTACCTCAACATGCCTGATTTTCAAGTATTCCCATCAATCCACCAAAGGAATACTGTAATATAATGTTGCATAATAGATTAATTTCTAATTTTTATTATCTAATAGCTAATTATACCTGGAAGTAATAATATAAAATTGATATCTATATCAGAAAACATGCTCTAATTGTCATCAATTTTTATGCAAGTTTATTGATAAATTTTATAAAATATTGGATCCTATTATTAAAATACAAAGCATTTTCTATGTATTTAAATAAAATTTAGTGTAACATTTGCTTTTTATTTCAAATCTTTAATATTAAAAATTATTAAATTTAAATTCAGTTATTTTTTTTTAAATTTTTTTAAAAATAATTATGATACTAAACAATTGTTTAATTAACTTAATTAAATTAAAACAATTGTTATTATTTAATTAACATAAAACTAAAAAATAAGCAAAACGAATTAAATAGGAAGCATAAATCATAGTGGAATGGTTGTACAATTCAGAACTCCTTTACTATTTACTTAGAAAACTGGAGAATATACTCTTAAAATATGACATTATTCCAACAAATAAACTCACAAATGTTCCTCTAACGGTTCTTGGTGGGCTCCATTATCTCACCTTACCTTTTAGTGCAGCATTCCTAAAAGGAATTCCAAATAACCCTCCGACAAGAATCCTTAATCCACTGTCTGAGTTCAGACATTGTTACTGCATTGTACTGATGTGCGTTTCGGTTTCGCAGTTTCCATTTTCCTGACTGTGCAGAAAGTCTAATGGTGAAACATCCATATTAGGTTCCGCAAATTAACTCTCTTGTCGTGAACAAATCTCTGCATTTCCACTGTCTCTGGACAATGTTTACAGAACTTGTTAAACAGACGGCGCGTAATTGTATATTTTCATATTTCTGGAGCATTATTTCTTCTGTATGGAAAAGTTTCAAGACTTAAATGTTTTAATATAAAAATTGTGAATAAAAAGTTAAAATTGGTAAAAGTTAACTAATTCAAATATGAAGAATTCTAAAATCAACAAAAAAATTCAGTTCAAAAATCAAACACATACAAACCTATGATACATTCTCCTTTCAAATTTAAATAATATTAATTACAGCAATGAAACTTTTAAAATTTCAGATCCGATATTATTAATTTTTTTCATTAACATTTGATTCTACTGGTTAGGACAGTCGTATAGCAAATTGTTGAAAATAAAAAGTAAAATACAATCTACACAAAATTTCAATTAAATAAAAGTATATCTAATAACATAGATATCGTTTTAAAATGATCAAATGATGTTAATAAATTAACTTTGGTTTACAAATTTGGCCTTATTTAAATATTTATAATATTTTCATTAATAAAATTTTCAATTCAATATTATCATATTTATTCATAAATTATTATCATATTTTCTACTACGTTTATCGATATATAAGTTCTTAATTTTACTTATTTTAAAAGGTTTAGAGCCCGAGACTCTGCGCAGTGGCAAAGTGTGCCGCTAATGAAAACGGTGGTTGAGGTTCAATTTGCTGCGTCGTTATTGTAGACACTACTTTAAAAACGAGGAGTCGTGATGGCTTTTCTGCTGTTTGCATCTAGCTTCGTTAGTCCGACTACTTGGAGGGAGTTTTCCGGGTTTTCTCCCATGCTATACGCAAATGAGGAGGATTCGAACCGAATCATGTGGCTCGGAGTGCCAGAGCGCTAGTCACTCGATCATTAGACCCGTAATAAGGCATATAGTATTGTTAAATGAAATGTTATACGATAAAATGCTTACAAATTATATATATTTTTAATCTCTTTTATTAAATATGCTGTGCTGTTTTCAATCAAAAAAAATTATTAATTTTAATTAGTTTTTTAGTTTGATAATCTCTCAAATAATTTTTATGCAAAATCTTTTGAGAAAATTTAAAAAAAAAAATATCGGATCCTATAATTAAAATATGAAAATATTTTGTATATTTAAATAAAATTTAGTGTAACATTTTAATTTCCCTATAGACATTTAATATTTCAAGAAAAATTAATTTAAATTTATTAGTTAAATATTGTTAAAAAAATTTTTTTTTAAATTAATTGATAAGAAAAAATTGTTTTCAGCCGTTTAAAATTAATCCTAAAACTAAAAAATAAGCAAAATTAATTAGAAATGAAACATAAATCATAGTGGAATGGTTGTAGAATTCAGAACTCCTTTACTATTTACCTAGCAAACTGGAGAATATACTCTTAAAATATGTTATTATTCACGAAAATAAACTCACAAATGTTCCTATAACGGTTCTTGGTAAGCTGCATTATCTCACCTTACCTTTTAGTGAAGCATTCCTAAAAGGACTTCCAAATAATCTTCAGACTAGGATCCTTAATCCGCTGTCTGAGTTCAGACATTGTTACTGCTGCTGCATGATGTGCTTTTCGGTTTCGTAGTTTCCATTTTCCGACTCTTCCGTTGTGCAGAAAGTGTAATGGTGGAACATCCATATTAGCTTCCGCAAATTAACTCTCTTGTCGTGAACAAATCTCTGCATTCCCACTGTCTCTGCTCAATGTTTGCGGAACTTGTTAAGTCAGCAGCGCGTAATTGCTCATTTTCATATTTCTAAGGTAAATTTTCTTCTCTATGGAAAAGTCACATGATCTTATTGTTTTATTATGAAAATTGAAAAAAAAAACGATAAAAGTTAGTTAGTTTTTATACATATCTTAATTGCTTTTTCTTTAAGACCGCAAGAACTATGGAGAATAGTTCGTTAAGAAACTTACAGAGATCAATTCGATACCCGACATAAGAAAGCAGGCATAGTTAGGTATGATAAATCTGAATGCGAAAAAGTCCTTCCTTTTTTAATTAAAGAGGGGTTGAATTGTGGCCAGCCCTTCCCAGATGGCTTTATTGGGCTTGCCTTCAATTTTGGTGGCATCTTGTAAATGTGTATAGGACCCAATGATCCATGTAGGGCAATGGTGAATTTTTTAGAGATCTACCATTTAAAGGTTTATGATAAATAAATAAATATTTTACGAAATAATCTTGTACCACACATCAAATTGAATTTTAAAGCATGATTTCAAATTTTCTTAAATATCACACATTTAATTCCTTAAATGTCAGTGCAGTTACAGTGAAAAATTAAAAGTAACCGTACATCCAAACTAGTGCACTTTCACGAGACATGAAATGAGTAATTACAGGAATTAGATATCCTTCCTATTTAAACCGTCACTTTTAATTGCTCATAAAGCATTTCATTAGTTGTTTTTCTTTCAAAATTATACTTTTATCTTTCGAATGGCGATGCTAATTAAATAAATGGTCTGCAAGCACTGGAAATGATGAGTTTTTTTTCATCGTCTTTCCTGAGTGGCCATTCGATAAATACCCTGCAATTAGCGCCACACATTTAACCTTTCAGATGTGTGCTTTCAGTGTTTTTTAACTCGAATTACCAGGGAGGGGGTGCAAGCATAGTTGGGATTCGTAGATAATGATGGCATTTAGTTTTCAAAAAGGCGGTGTGTTTATAACGCTTTATGTGTAAATGGGGCGATGACAGTGTTAAGACACTCAGTTAATTAGTAAATATTAATTACTTCCGTAAATAAAAGAAGAAAGTTGAGTCCAAAATACAAGGTTTGGAAGAAGTTAAGCGTTCATTTTTTTTTTGTAAATCTTTGAATCTTTGGTTCTATAAATTTGAGAAATATGCACCATTTATTAACGTTATCATGCTTAGAATTTTTTTTTTTGCATGTATACTTATTTGGTGGAAGATTTATGACAAAAATGTGTTTCATCTCATGGATAAAGTTTACTGACCAATATTTACATTGTGGATTGTTCTTCCCAAGTTTCGATTTATCTTTTAGGTTGATTTTTAACCTGCATTCTAAAAACCAGAAATGAAGTTCACGATTATCAATGAAGTGGTATAAGTATTTTATGTTTTATTATGGTATTTAAAAAGTTGTCCACCACGGATGGGTTGCTTTTATTAAAGAATTTCTTGAATCGTTTCAAAAAATTCTTCTTTACTTAAATAATTGCTAATATTAGATTGAAATTCAATAGTAATAACTGACTGATAATCGCTGACTCCTGTGTACTACATCTGATTCTCACATGTATTTCAATGTATTATTTTACAAACCTGAGATTCCAATGAATTTTTTAAATTGTTTTGAATTTGAGATTTGACTTTTCTTCACAGAATCAACAAATTCATTACATTGTATTTATTAATTTTTCTTATTATACTTTTGAACTCACATTTGATCTTCTTGTGGAGTAAATATTTGTCTAACATTTAAGAAATTAAGACTACATCAAATGGTAATATAAAAAGAGTATTATATCATAATTAAATGAAGCTAGTTAAAGCAATCAATATCAGGTGATGATCTGATGAAATAGTTTCCCGTGATTCATGCTTATATATGAATGTTGGTTATATGAGTAGAATAGTGTTTGCATTTGTTTTGAAAATTACATCACCATGCAATAATATAATTATTGAACTCCCTTAATTAAAAATGTACTTTTTTATTATTTGAATGTGCTGGTTAAAAAAAACCAATGCAAATATTCCATGCAATATAGTAGAATTATATTTAATAAAAATGTAAAGTGACATGTGTGTTCCATAAAATTTACAGTCATCATTTCCTTCTATCAAAAATTATATCCTATGAAACAAAATGTAACATAACTTATTTGGCATAGTGAATTTTCTTAATGTTCTGATTCCACACTGAAAACCTTCACCTTCTGAAGACATTCAGTATTGGGAAGGCAAATGTATACATTGTTTCATATTGCCTCAAAAATAAGGAATGTAATTTACTGTACCTATGTGAAGCCTTAATAATTTGGAATAAATGAATGTCAATAGGAAAAAGAGATAGATTGGATGATTCTATGTATGACAACTGTACGATGGGTCATACCCACCACAACATCAATTTTCATGTTTTCTCGTGGGTTTTTTTTAGCATAGAAAGATATTTTCATAATATTTCAATTTAAAACTTCTTAATCTTCAGTCCCATAATGATGATACATAAACCATTGATGAAGATGTTTTAATACTAAATAATTTATTTTTTATATAAATTTTATTTTAGAGTTAAAATGCATACAGGGCGGCCATTGAAAGATTGAATGATATAAAACAAAAATAATTCTAAGATAATGATAAGCTCCTCTTCTCGAAAGGTTACGACTGATTCAAGTCCTACAAGAAAAACGATTAGCTTCTGAATCATATTATATCTAAAACAAAATCCGATATTTAAAAGTTGCAGTTAATTTCTCTGATTATAAATAATTCATTTTTACTCGAATAAGCAGACCAATAATATGCATCCATTTATGTTTCCAAGGGATGCTATCTAACCTACAAGAAAGTTTTTTTTTTTTCTTTTTTTATGAAAAAGTTCTGAATTTTTCAAACCTTGTGAATTTTTTCATCCATACCTTATGGATCTTCTGTCTCCACCATAACTGTTAATAATTACATAAACAGTTATTTACCAATTCCAGATCGATTATGAAACTTCTTGGAAAAGGCAAAGAGCCTTTTATCAGTTCCAAGCCAAAATTCTTCCGACCTCATCCGGGATGGATTGAAATAGTTGATTATTTAGTCGACAAAGGATCCTTATTCTAAGACCCCTAATCCTTCCCATTACAGCGATGTTCCAGACGCTGCACGCTCAGATACACTCTTGTGGGTATTAGGGGGCAATAATCCCCCACCAATGCTCCTGATTCGACTCAATTTGTTCATAATAGTCTGGCCAGGAGCATGCACGAGTCAATCCCTGCAGCAATAACTCAAAGGAAATGAAGATTTTGTTCTGGAATCAGAAGCATTATGTCTCATAGGTTTGGTTGTTTAAACATGATTATCTGACTCTGTCCTAGTAGAAGCAAACATGCTCATTAGTGAAGGTACTATAAATGGTGATACAAATATAATAAGTAAACGGAAAGTTCACTGTGAGATATTTGAATTTAGGTATGATGCTGTAATGATCAATAATTTAGAAACACTAATAATAAAACTGGTAAAATCTTTGAGTTTCATAATATTAAATATTCAAACAAATAGAATCTTTCTGCTTTTTAACAATAAATATTCCAATAAATAATTATTTTTGTGAGTTTGCAAATAAGTTAGCACACAATAAATATTTCAGTTTTTTAATAAATATTTTAAAAAACTGAATGGTTATTTGAATAAAAATGGTTGTTTGAAAATGTTAATGTCCAATAAGTTTGCTTGTTTAAACATGATTATCTGACCCTGAATTTAGGTATGATGTTTTAATGATCAATAATTAAGAAACACTTATAATAACACTAGTAGGACCCATGGGTTTGATATTATTAAATATTCAAAAAATAGAGTCTTTATGTGTTTTAATAATCATTTTTCTTTAATAAATAAGAATTACAAGTAGGAAAAGAACGTAACAGTGTTTTATGATTTCGTTGACCAATTGTGATGAATTCTATTTTGTATAGAAAATCCCTACCCTAATTTTTACTGTTTGGTGCCAATTTGATACTTTGTATTATGTGTCATTATTAATTGCGACTATTATTTTTTTAACTTTAATAGGTTTTTTTCTTGCAGCTAAGATTATTTTGGATCAATAGTTTTTTTTTTTAAAACTCTTTTGCTAATTTTTATATTCATCTGCTTTATTAGTAGTTGAACATGATGTTGTCCTGGTTAGAGGTGCGGGACGTTATCCGAAAATGAGGGCCAAACAAATAAAACTCCATTACAAATTTTGGCCGAAAATGGTAATTTGGGCCCCTTAACTCTTGAAATAATTCATGAATAAAGTTAATACTAAGAATTTTCTGGTGAATTTGGCTTTTGATTGAAGTCTTTTGTAATACGGTTTTGAATCACTTTTCATGTCTTGGCTTGGGATTTAAACATGTATTTCCAATGGCTATAAGTGCTCGTAGTGAGTTATAAATTCCTCCTTTTTGAAGTTTCATATGTATCACTTTTGGCATTTTCCGGTGCCTATGGGAGCTGTATAGGGCTTCTTATTTTATTTGGAATACTTTCTTGATTTATGCCTAGAATTTTCACATTTTGATATATCCTTTTGAGTATTGCATGTGATAACGTTTCTTGCAGAATTTGGAATACTTCATTCTTCTTTTAAGACAACAATTATCTTACTTTTGTATATTCTTTTAGAGATTCTTGAACAATTCATTCATGAAATTCTTAATCTATTCAACATTGCTATATTCATGTGGCCACTAAATTTAGCCATTTGTGTAGTATTCCAATCAATTGCTTCATATATCTCGCACATTATTAAACATTGGCATATTCCTGAGTTTATTCATCCTTTCTCCAATGTTCACTCTTGTAAGTTGAAAATTGCCGAACAGATTTCAATATTTGTTTTTATCTTATCATAACATTTCTTTTTTTATAATTAAAAATTACTTGTTACCTATAACGGAACCATATCTGCTATTAAAGTAAATGAATAAAATACCTAAAATTATTATGACAGTTTAATCAAAAAAAAGCCTTAAGAAAGTAATAATATTTTTCCTTATTAATTGAAACAAAAAAAAGTTTGAGACAAAAATTGCAAAAGCATTTATAAGTTCTTACATTACAAAATTTGAACTAGATAAAATTAAAATATTAGTAAAATGCACTAACAAATATTCAAATACAGTATGTAGTAAACGGACACATCTTTAATCTTATATCCTTGCCTTACTTTTTTAATCCTGTACACAAGCAAAGACAATCATGTTAAAATCAATTCATAACATCAAAACGCAATTATTAATTCAATTGAGTTTAAGTTTCATTTTACATTTTAATTAAATTTAAAATTTGGAAAAAATTTATTTCAATCTATCTTTTTTTAGTAATATTTTATGTATTTTTTTAAAGGATATAAATAATTTGTTCTTATACGTTTTTTTTTTTTTTTTTTTTTTTCTTATTTGATCTATCTCTCATCGAATCAGATAATAGGGATAAATTAAAATTACGATTTCATTTGAGTAATGTCATCTGTTTATTTATCCTTATCTTACCAAACAACGTCTTCCGAAATATAACTTTTTTTATCCATTTCTTTCCAAAGTTAATTACATTTTTTTGAAACTGTCTTTATCGATTAAACCACATCCTTCAACATTACTGATGATTTTTTTTTATTATTATTCATCTCCATGATGATGCCTTGGAAAAAAACCCGTGATCTCAATTGTAAACAAAACCTCGTTTCCACCAAGGATTAAATTAAACTGTCCCCTCCGTCGCGTCTGAATCGGGGCCATCGAAGCATTTTTCAATTTTGCTGAAAAGCATACTTACTCGCATTCAGAACTTGCTTTTTCGATAATTTTGCTTGTTTTCTATTCAGGTGCGTTGCGTCTTAATTAAATCTTTGAACTTTTTTGAACAAACTCATGTATTACAAGAACATAATACATTTTCAACTCTGAAATATGTTTAGATATTTATACTTGTGGAATCCAAGGTTTGAAATAGTTGTATTTTGTTTATTAATAATGCATAAAATATGATTTTGAATAAAATATTAAAACAAACAATCCTCTTCAGTAAATCGTATATTTGTATGATTTTTTGATACAAATATAATTGATATCGCAGGTTCTTTCGATGTACACTTTTTGTCTTAAAAGTGAATCCAACACAAAGAAAGAAATAGCAGAATGGAGTGGATTTATTTTTATTCTTGTTGTTAACGATGTTGTTAATAAGTTACTACAAAATTAAAATTAAAATAACATCTATTGCACAAACACTCTCAAAAAACACAAGATTGCATCATTTTCTTAAGAGAAGAGATATAGCATTTCTCTTTCCGGGGGAAAGGAATGTATATTATTTAACAAGTGCATAACAACCATCCTGTATTGAGTACCCATTTTACAAATCGCATGTTCTACAGTGGGGCTATTCTAACCTGACCAACACAGGTTGCATAGACTCCAATTCTTCAGATATAATGGACAATTAATCACAATGTTAGTTATTGATACTGCAATGGATTTACTAACAACCAGCAAATAAAAGGTTCGTTTAATACTTTGCCTTACCTCAGCATGCATGATTTTCAAGTATTCCTATCAATCCACCAAAAGAATACTGTAATATAATGTTGCATAATAGATTAATTTCCATTTTTTTATTGTCTAATAGCTAATTAAACCTGGAAGTAATGATAGAAAATTTACATCTATATCTGAAAGCATGTTGTCTTGAGGAAAAGCCGGTAAGTCAGGCACATTAATCTCAATAACACAAATTTATTATCTTTTGAACAAAATAATCACTCTTATTAAAGTATCAGTTTAAGTATAACAATTATATATGCAGAAATATTACAAATATTCTATAGAATCTAATTATGAAATCGATTTGTTTTTAGTTCTCTTTTTATGCCTTTTTTTCGGTATAGATACACAAAAATGACGTAGTTTGTTAGAGTAATAGAGTTTGTTAGAAAAAAATTCATACATATCGGCATAAATATTTTGCAAGAAATGGAAAATATTTAAATAAATAAATATTTAAATAAGATTTATTAAATTAAATACAGGCAATAAAAGGCTAATTCTGAAAAATACTTTGACCTTATTAAACAAATTTCTTCTTTTATGCCTTCCAGAAATGAAACTGAAAGTTTAAAATATGTTTAAAAAAATTTAAATATAAGGAAAATAGTAAACATTTTATACGTTTATTCGCGACGGCACATATACATATCCGAAAAAAAGTTTTTTTTTTTTTTTTTTTTTTTTGCTCGCAAGGCGCAGCTAAAAAGGTTTGTTCGCCAGAAAGTAAGTCTGACTGTTTCCGTCGGATTTATGTCAGAAGCGTGAGATAAAATCGTTTGTCTATAAAAAGAGTAAAAAAAACAAAGACATAAAAAAAATACCAATTCTCTCTTGTCTTTTTTGTTTATATTAAGTCAAGAAAAGTTCCTTCCAGTTGGTTCTGTAAAAATACATTTTGGGAAGTCATTTCAGTTATTCAAAATTGTAGATTATTTTCTTTCAAATTTATTTTGCCATTTGTTTAGTATTCCAATCAATTGCTTCATATATCTCGTGCATTATTAAACATTGGCATATTCCTGAGTTTATTCATCCGTTCTCCAATGTTCACTCTTGTAAAGTGAAAATTGCCGAGCAGATTTCAATATTTTTTTTTTTTAATCTTTTAATAACATTTCTTTTTTTATAATTAAAAATTATTTTTTACCTATAACGAGACCATATCTGCTATTAAAGTGAAGGAATAAAATACCTAAAATTACGATAACAGTTTAATGAAAAAAAAGTCTTGAGAAAGTGATAATATTTTTCCTTATTAATTGAAACAAATAAAAAATCTGAGACAAAAATTGCAAAAGCATTTATAAGTTCTTGCATTACAAAATTTGAACTAGATAAAATTAAAATATTAGTACAATGCACTAACAAATATTCAAATACAGTATGAAGTCAACGGACACTGCATCTTTAATCTCATATCCTTGCATCTTTAATCTTATATCCACTGCATTATGCATCTTTAATCTTATATCCTTGCCTTACTTTTTTAATCCTGTGCAGATGCAACGACAATCATGTTAAAATCAATTCATAACATCAAAACACAATTGTTGATTCAATTGAGTTTAAGTTTCATTTTACATTTTAATTAAATTTAAAATTTGATAAAAATTTATTTCAATCTATCTTTTTTTAGTAATATTTTATGTATTTTTTTTCTGATTTATTGAATTGACTAATTTTTTAAAGGATATTAATAATTTGTTTTTATGCGTTTTTGTTTTCTTATTTGATCAATCTCTCATCGAATCAGATAATAAGAATACATTAAAATTACGATTTCATTTGAGTAATGTCATCTGTTTATTTATTCTTATCTTGCCAAAAAACGTCTTAAGAAATATAACTTTTTTTATCTATTTCTTTCGAAAGTTAATTAAAGTTTTTTAAAACTGTCTTTATCGACTAAACCACATTTTTCAACATTACTGATGTAGTTTTTTTTTTATTATTATTTATCTCCATGATGATGCATTGGAAAAAAACTGTGATCTGAACTGTAAACAAAACCTCGTTTCCACCAAGGATTAAATTAAATTGTCCCCTCAGTCGCGTCTGAATCGGGGCCATCGATGCATATTTCAATTTTGCTGAAAAGCACACTGTCCTCCCATTCACAACTTGCTTTCTCGGTATAATTTTGCTTGTTTTCTATTCAGGTGCGTTGCGTCTTAATTAAATCTTTGAACTTTTTTTGACAAAGGTATTACAAAGACATGATGAATTTTCAAGTCTGAAATGTGTTTAGATATTTATACTTGTGGAAATCAAAGTTTGGAACAGTTCTATTTTATTTAAACATAATAATACATAAAAATATAATTTTGATTAAAATATTGAAAAAAAAAAAACCCTTTTTTCTCCTCTTAGGTAAATCGTATATTTATATGATTTTTTTAAACAAATATAGTAAATATCACAGGTTCAGTTGATGTACCTTTAGCCATAAAGCAATACGTGGCGT
>BPLQ01014179.1:0-86691 GCA_021605075.1 Caerostris darwini
AAAAATCTGAGAGGAAAAAATAAAAACAAGATTAATACTGTACTTATTTTCCTCTTCTTCGGCATAAACTCAAAAAAATTGGACCAAATCCCACGTAAAAATCCGAAATTTTATTGATAAAATACTTTTTTCATGACATATGCTATATTATTTTGATAATTAAAGTAAAATTAGAAATATTGCCAGAATCAAACATATTTTAGATCACATGTGATAATTTTAAGAATTCTTAGTAATAAATATATTATTTTTGCATAATATCTGAGGAATTAATCTTTAATAAATGTTTGAATAGGAAATTTCTTCTGAGTTAGTACCAAAATTGAAACATTATATTCCCTCTTAATTTCTATTCTTAATAAATATGCTTTCTTTTACAAAGTTTTAAATTTTTTTAGTAATTGAAAACACTGAGAATTTAAAATGGCATACATAAATTGTAAAATTATTTTTACTTTCCTTTTCTAGAACAAGAAAACAATCTTGTTTGTAGTGCAGATATTCTCCTCAATTCTGATGCAGCCTGGTGGCCAATTACCTGGCACTCTGGCATCTGATACCGCAAACTCCACATTCGAATCCTGGCGGTAGCATAGATGTTTGTTAGTGGTTCGGAATCCACTTTATACTGTAGGTCCCAGTCTGTTCAGCCCTCTTGTGCACAAGATGACAGTAGAGCGCGCAAACTAAACTAAACCAAACCTCAATTCTGGCAGGAGTCATCAACGGGAGCCACCAGCGGATTGGAACAAGATTTCTTTCGAACACTAGTTGATAATTTTTAACTGGACCACAAGTCTGACAAATTACGTGGATTTATAAAGAAAAACCCTGTAGTAAACACAAACAAACGAACATATTAAAAAAAATGCGATTAAAAAGATCTAGGCATCAGAAATTCAAATTTGTTAGTAAGAAAGGAAATTTTTTTTGTCAATTGTGACAGAAAAAAAATCAAAATAAAAAATACTTGGCCAAGATTCCTTTCGGAAATTTAAACTTTGATGCATTTCTTACGGTGTTGCTTAAAATCATTAATTGCAAAACCTTCTTCGAACATCATACAATAAGTAACAATAAAAAAATTAAGTTACTAGCTTATTAAAATCAATTAAATATACATTGCTCAAAAAATTTCCTAAAAAAACTCTCTAATAGTTGTTTTAAAATCTGCAAACTTTTACATTTATAATTCTGTTTTAAAATATATCAGTCAAAATGATACTTTATCTTTCATTTATATTCATTATTTGAGGAATCCTATGTTGACAGATCTGATGCTGTTTCGATTTTTAATACTAATTCCGACAATAATAAAAGTTGCTTTTGAAATTCCATAGTATTAATTAGTGTATTCTTTATATTCAGTTCATTATTATTTTTTAACTTCTTTTGATATTTTCTTGTTAAAATTTTTTTTAATTTTGTTTGACACTGCACTAGCAAGGAACAACTGTCAGAAATGATATCGACAAAGTAGGTATAAGACCGAAGTATAAAATATAATGGGTTTGACAGCAGTATAAAATATAATAGGTTTGGGCTGAATTGACAATAGTTCTTTCGGTTTTTGTAGCGGAAAACTAATATTAATAGCTATATTTAGGCTGTTAATAATGGACACAAACTAAAAATTAAACAACGTGTGGAACACGAAAACTGAAGTAAAACATATGAAGATTATTCATGGAGTTTTATAATCGCTAATGGGATACAAGATTTATATATATTTAAAGCTTCTGATTGATAGTTTTTTTCCTTTTTTTTGCTTATAATATTTAATTCTTTTAATTTCCATATCCTAAGAATATCCGGCATTGTAAAATTAAATAAAATAATTGGTGTAAAGTTTAATTTAAAAAATTCCCAAATCCCGACTGGGCTGTATTTTCTGAAAACTTTTCTGCTTTTTAAAACCAGTTTACTATTTATTTGAAAAAATGTATAACATTTAAATTTTTTTCTTCTACAATAGAATTATAAGAATATTTATCTTGTCAAATTAAATTAATTTTAAATTAACCTGAATGTTACTTACCTAAAAGTTGATCCAATGTACCGGTAAAATCTGGAGCATAAATTTTTGAGCATTTGTGAAGAAATTATGTCATGAAACGAGCATCAAATGTATAGAAAAAGTATTATTAACAACTTGAATAAAATGGGAAAATAAACAAGCACAACTTTTTGACATTTTGCATTCTCTATTCGGAATTTCGTTGGTTAACTTAGAGAGCATATACTGAGGCATTTATCATCGCGTGTATATAAAATTTAACACACGTACGATTAGTACCTTAGGATATACCTCTAAAAGACCTTTCATCATCTTTGCTTCAAGTGCTAAAATATGATAAATTAGTAACAAATATTCTAAAAAAATATTTCTTACTTTCCTTCCATCCGATATAGTTTAGCAATTTATGGCATTCAAAAACGTTTGACATTTTAGTGAATTAAATAAAGAACAAACAATGATAAAAATAAAAAGGCTTATTAATGGCTTAATATTTTAGGCTGTCAGATCATTGTGAAGCTAACCGTATGATAGAATTATAACGTAAGAAATGTTAACAGGAAAAATTATAAGAACATTCACTTGGGACTTTAGAAGCGGGATTTCCGTACACACGAATTGAGGTTGTGTATCAGAGCTAAAGCAGTTAAAGACAAAAAACATGAGCTACTAGTTTTATGAATAAGACATCGTGATTCCCCATCTGTGCTACCTTGACTCTCGGCGTATAAACCATACTGATATTTCACATGATATTTCTCGCTATGAACCGAGTAGTACTGAGCGCCAGAGCGCTAGCCGCTCAGCCATCCAGGCCAAAGATTTAGTGACATAGTAGCTTATTAAAAATTAGTACTTCATAATTTTTTCCTTGGAAACCAGTGGAACTTAAAGAGTGTTAAAAATATTTTTTATTTTTTTTATACGCTCTTTATATTTAATCGAACAAAAATTTAATCCAAACATTCGAAACAAATTACAATTTACAGAACGTTCTAATTTCTTATCCAGACGAAAACGAAATATCTTAAAATATAAGTAATTTAAAAGAAAGTATCGTAAAACTAAATTATTAAATTATAAAAGTATATATATGATATAATTGCTCCAATATTTTGATGCAAAACTTTCTGAATATTCATGACAATATATTAAGGTTTTTTATACTCTCAAAACGTATGTTCTTTGCATATTCATATTTTTTAATAGCATTGATTGTCTGGAAGCATACTATCATCGAATTCAACAGGATTTTGTTCTTACTGATAACAAAGCACAAAAAAACACATCTTATTTCTTTTTATACACGCTGTTTTATTATTAAAACAAAAATTTAAAACTAATATTCAAAACAAATTACATTTTAAACAACGTTACAATTCTTTCTCCAGAAGATAAAGATTTAAAAAAAAATTATCGAAAATTTCTTTTTTTTTTAAATAATATAATATATAGTATTTACTTACATGAAATTATAACTTTTTGTAGAAAAATTAAGAAAATATCTGCACAACTCATAAGGGCTACAAAATTTAAATTATTTAACACACCAGGAATTCTACAAATATTATACGTAAAAATCTTGTTTCCATTCAAACTCATCCATCTTATTCTAAAACCTACCTGACAATGATATTCGTCCATCTCATTTATGACTTATCAATACTGATCATTATGTTTCGAGCAACAGCCCAGTGTGGGATAAGACAGTCTACTTACTGGCAGATTTCGAGAGGAGAGATGTTTTTCTTTTTTACGGGGTAGGGTTGTCAGCTCTACTCCTAAAGCTCAACAGTTATATGAGACCAGTACCTACGATTTAAAGGGGATTCCGAACCAATACAAACATCCATGGCACCGAAGGGACTCAATCGAAACCTGTGGCACCATAAATTTAAACACTTTAAAAAAATTATTTTAATAAATTCTTCTATCAAATATCAAATCACAGGTTTAATTACTTTATATTCAATTGAAAGTAAATGTATGCATTTCTTACCGTGACTCCCTATATAAACTACGTCGACTCCTGGCGTTTAAACCATACTCGGTGTAGTTATACTGCGGGAACCGTGTAGTACCGAGTGTAATACTTATTACGTATTATTATGTAATGGCACGAGCATCAAATGTACAGAAAAAGTATTAACAACTTGAATAAAATAGGAAAATAAACAAGCATAATTTCTTGACATTTTGCATTCTCTATTCGGAATTTCGTTGGTTAACTTAGATAGCATATACTGAGGCAATTATTGTCGCATGTATATAAAATTTAACACACACACGACAATTTTTACCTCAGCATATACCTCTAAAAGACCTTTCATCATCTTTGCTTCAAGTGCTAAAATGTGATAAATTAGTAATAAATATGCTAAAAAAATATTTCTTACTTTCCTTCCATCCAATATCGTTCCATCCAATATAGCTAGCAACTCGGCCAACCAGGCCCCAGACTTACTGATATAATAGCTTATTAAAAATTAGTACATCAAAAGTTTTCCTTGAAAACCGGCGGAACTTAAAAATATTATGTTTCATTTTATTTTTCTTTATGCACGATGTTTTATTAATCGAACAAAAATTTGACCGAAATATTTTAAAAAATTGCATTTTAAAGAACGTTACAATTCTTTCTCCAGTACTTCTATCGTAAACTTCTTTTTATTTAAATAAAATAATCTATAGTGTTTACTTACATGGAATTATAACTTTTTGTAGAAAAATTAAGGACAATATCTGCACAATTAACCGGGTGCCACAAAATTCAAATTATGTAACACACCAGGAATTGTACAAATATTATACATAAAAATCTTGTTTCCATTCAAACTCATACATCTCATTCATGAATTATCAAAAATTTAGACTTACTGATATAGTAGCTTATTAAAAATTATCCTTCATAATTCTTCCTTGAAAAGCAGCGGAACTTAAATAGTGTTCAAAATATTTTTTTTATTTCTTTTTATACACTCTGTTTTCTTAATCGAACAAAAATTTAATCCAAGCATTAAAAAAAAATTGCATTTTACAGAACGTTTTAATTTCTTCTCCAGACGAAAACGAGATATTTTAAAATAGAAGTAATTTAAAAGAAAATATCGTAAAACACAATTATTAAATTATAAAAGTATATATATGATATAATTGCTCCAATATTTTGATGCAAAACTTTCTGAATATTCATGACAATATATTAAGGTTTTTTGATACTCTCAAAAAGTATGTTATTTGCATATTCATATTTTTTAATAGCATTGATTGTCTGGAAGCATACTTTCAACGAATTCAACAGGATTTTGTTCTTACTGATAACAAAGCACAAAAAAACACATCTTATTTCTCTTTATACATGCTATTTTATTATTAAAACAAAAAATTAAAACTAATATTCAAAACAAATTACATTTTAAAGAACATTACAATTTTGTCTCCAGAAGATAAGGATTCAAAAAAAAATTATCGTATATTTCTATTTTTTTAAATAATATATATATTTTTTTTGTTGTTGTTCTAAGGCAGCTGGGAAACACTTCGACAGCTTGCTCTTGGATGCCTCAAGGCAAGCGCTGCACAGACGTACTCACTTTGCATTACCCAGGGGGAGCGTGTAACTTTAAGATAAGCCACGGACGCAGAGTAACAATGCCCCCGCAACGCTCTACGGTCCTATTAGGACCGGGACCTACGGTTTAAAGTGGATTCCGAACCACTACACACATCCATGGCACCGCCGGGATTCGAATCCGATACCAGAGGTACCGAGCAGCAGATCGCTAGCCGCTCGGCCATTCAGGCCCTTTTTAAATAATATAATATATGGTATTTACTTACATGAAATTATAACTTTTTGTAGAAAAATTAAGAAAATATCTGCACAACTCATAAGTGCTACAAAATTTAAATTATGTAACACACCATGAATTCTACAAATATTATACGTAAAAATCTTGTTTCCATGCAAAATCATCCATCTTATTCTAAAACCTACCTGACAATGATATTCCTCTATCTCATTTATGAATTATCAAATATTTAGACTTACTGATCATTATGTTTCGAGCAACATCCCAGTGTGGGCCAAGACCGTCTACTGACTGGCAGATTTCGAGACAAAAGATGTTTTTCTTTATTACGGGGTAGGGGTGTCAGCTCTACGCCCAAAGCTCAACAGTCATATGAGACCGGTACCTACGGTTTAAAGGGGATTCCGAACCAATATAAACATCCATGGCACCACCGGGACTCAATCGAAATCTGTGGCACCATAAATTTATACACTTTAAAAACATTATTTAAAAATATTCTTCTATCAAGTATCAAATCACAGGTTTAATTACATTATATTCAATTGAAAGTAAATGTATGCATTTCTTACCGTGACTCCCTATCTATAATACCTTGACTCTTGGCGTTTAAACCACACTCGGTATAGTTTATACTGCGGGAACCGTGTAGTACCGAGTATAGTGCGTATTACGTATTATTATGTAATGGCACGAGCATCAAATGTATAGAAAAAGTATTATTAACAACTTGAATAAAATGGAAAAATAAACAAGCATAACTTCTTAACATTTTGCATTCTCTATTCGGAATTTCGTTGGTTAATTTAGATAGCATATACTGAGGCAATTATTGTCGCATGTATATAAAATTTAACACACGTACAATTTTTACCTCAGCATATACCTCTAAAAGACCTTTCATCATCTTTGCTTCAAGTGCTAAAATGTGATAAAACAGTAATAAATATGCTAAAAAAATATTTCTTACCTTCCTTCCATCCAATATAGTTCCATCTAATATAGCTAGCCACTCGGCCAACCAGGCCCCAGACTTACTGATATAATAGCTTATTAAAAATTAGTACATCATAATTTTTCCTTGAAAACCGACGGAACTTAAAAAGTGTTAAAAATATTACGTTTTATTTTATTTCTCTTTATGCGTGATGTTTTATTAATCGAACAAAAATTTAACCGAAATATTTTTAAAAATTGCATTTTAAGGAACGTTACAATTCTTTCTCCAGTACTTCTAAAGTAAACTTCTTTTTATTTAAATAAAATAATCTATAGTGTTTACTTACATGGAATTATAACTTTTTGTAGAAAAATTAAGGGCAATATCTGCACAATTAACTTGGTGCTACAAAATTTAAATTTTGCAACACACCAGGAATTGTACAAATATTATTCATAAAAAAATCTTGTTTCCATTCAAACTCATCCATGTCATTCATGAATAATCAAAAATTTAAAATTACTGATATAGTAGCTTATTAAAAATTATGCTTCATAATTCTTCCATGAAAACCAGCGGAACTTAAATAATGTTCAAAATATTTTTTTTTATTTCTTTTTATACACTATGTTTTGTTAATGGAACAAAAATTAATCCAAGCATTAAAAAAAAATTGCATTTTAAAGAACGTTATAATTCCTTCTCAATATGAAAAGGAAATATCGTAAAATAGAAGTAATTTAAAAGAAAATATCGTAAAACTCAATTATTAAATTATAAAAGTATATATATGATATAATTACTCCAATATTTTGATGCAAAACTTTCTGAATATTCATGACAATATATTAAGGTTTTTTGATACTCTCAAAAAGTATGTTATTTGTATATTCATATTTTTTAATAGCATTGATTGTCTGTAAGCATACTATCATCGAATTCAACAAGATTTTGTTCTTACTGATAACAAAGCACAAAAAAACACATCTTATTTCTCTTTATACACGCTGTTTTATTATTAAAAAAAAAATTAAAACTAATATTCAAAACAAATTACATTTTAAAGAACAATACAATTTTTTCTCCAGAAGATAAGGATTTAAAAAAAAATTATCGTAAATTTTTTTTTTTTAAATAATATATATTTTTTGTTGTTGTTGTTCTAAGGCAGCTCGCAAACACTTCGACAGCTTTCTCTTGGATGCCTTAAGGCAAGTGCTGCACAGACGTACTCACTTTGCATTACCCAGGGGGAGCGGTTAACTTTAAGATAAGCCACGGACGCAGAGTAACAACGCCCCCGCAACGCTCTACGTTCCTATTAGGACCGGGACCTACTGTTTAAAGTGCATTCCGAACCATTACAAACATCCATGGCACCGCCGGGATTCGAATCCGATACCTGTGGTACCGAGCAGCAAAGCGCTAGCCGCTCGGTCATTCAGGCCCATTTTAAATAATATAATATATAGTATTTACTTGCATGAAATTATAACTTTTTGTAGAAAAATTAAGAAAATATCTGCACAACTCATAAGTGCTACAAAATTTAAATTATGTAACACACCATGAATTCTTCAAATATTATACCTAAAAATCTTGTTTCCATGCAAACTCATCCATCTTATTCTGAAACCTACCTGACAATCATATTCATCCATCTCATTTATGAATTATCAAATATTTAGTTTTACTGATCATTATGTTTCGAGCAACAGCCCAGTGTGGGCCAAGACCGTCTACTTTCTGGCAGATTTCGATACAAAAGATGTTTTTCTTTATTACGGGGTAGGGGTGTCAGCTGTACGCCCAAAGCTCAACAGTCATATGAGACCGGTACCTACGGTTTAAAGGGGATTCCGAACCACTACAAACATCCATGGTACCGCCGGGACTCAATCGAAACCTGTGGCACCATAAATTTTTACACTTTAAAAAAATTATTTAAAAAAATTCTTCTATCTAATATCAAATCACAGGTTTAATTACTTTATATTCAATTGAAAGTAAATGTATGCATTTTTTACCGTGACTCCCTATCTATACTACCTTGACTCCTGGCGTTTAAACCACACTCTGTATAGTTTATACTGCGGGAACCGTGTAGTACCGAGTATAGTGCGTATTACGCATTATTATGTAATGGCACGAGCATCAAATGTATAGAAAAAGTATTATTAACAACTTGAATAAAATGGAAAAATAAACAAGCATAACTTCTTAACATTTTGCATTCTCTATTCGGAATTCCGTTGGTTAACTTAGATAGCATATACTGATTCAATTATTGTCGCATGTATATAAAATTTAACACACACACGACAATTTTTACCTCAGCATATACCTCTAAAAGACCTTTCATCATCTTTGCTTCAAGTGCTAAAATGTGATAAATTAGTAATAAATATGCTAAAAAAATATTTCTTACTTTCCTTACATCCAATATAGTTTAGCCTTCCATCCAATATAGTTCCATCCAATATAGCTAGCCACTCGGCCAACCAAGCCCCAGACTTACTGATATAATAGCTTATTAAAAATTAGTACATCATAAGTTTTCCTTTAAAACCGGCGAAACTTAAAAAGTGTTAAAAATATTATGTTTTATTTCATTTCTCTTTATGCACGATGTTTTATTAATCGAACAAAAATTTAACCGAAATATTTTTAAAAATGGCATTTTAAAGAACGTTACAATTCTTTCTCCAGTACTTCTATCGTAAACTTCTTTTTATTTAAATAAAATAATCTATAGTGCTTACTTACATGGAATTATAACTTTTTGTAGAAAAATTAAGGACAATATCTGCACAATTAACCGGCTGCTACAAAATTTAAATTATGTAACACACCAGGAATTGTGCAAATATTATTCATAAAAATCTTGTTTCCATTCAAACTCATCCATCTCATTCATGAATTTCAAAAATTTAAACTTACTGATATAGTAGCTTATTAAAAATTATGCTTCATAATTCTTCCTTGAAAACCAGCGGAACTTAAATAGTGTTCAAAATATTTTTTTTAATTTCTTTTTATACACTCTGTTTTATTAATCGAACAAAAATTTAATCCAAGCATTAAAAAAAAATTGCATTTTACAGAACGTTCTAATTTCTTCTCCAGACAAAAACGAAATATTTTAAAATAGAAGTAATTTAAAAGAAAATATCGTAAAACTCAATTATTAAATTATAAAAGTATATATATGATATAATTGCTCCAATATTTTGATGCAAATCTTTCTGAATATTCCTGACAATATATTAAGGTTTTTTGATACTCTCAAAAAGTATGTTATTTGCATATTCATATTTTTAATAGCATTGATTGTCTGGAAGCATACTATCATCGAATTCAACAGGATTTTGTTCTTACTGATAACAAAGCACAAAAAAACACATCTTATTTCTCTGTATACACGCAGTTTTATTATTAAAACAAAAAATTAAAACTAATATCCAAAACAAATTACATTTTAAAGAACGTTATAATTCTTTCTCCGGTAGATAAGGATTTAAAAAAAATTTATCGTAAATTTCTATTTTTTTAAATAATATTTTTTTTTGTTCTACTGCAGCTGGCAAGCACTTAGACAGCTTGGCCTTGGATGCCTTAAGGCAAGAGCTGCACAGATGTACTCCAGGCCTCAGACTTACTGATATAATACTCTCATGTCCATAAATTAAGGATAATTCAGAACCACACAGAAATTGAACTCTAAAAGAAAAATTTCACCTGTAGAATTATCACACACATCTTGAAGAAAAATATGCAAATTACAGGAAACCACCAGAAGGCGCGGATAGTACGTCACTATGACGAGAGTGTAAGAGAGGGGTATATAAGGAATGGTGGCAAAGAAGTAAAATTGTTCACAAGCGCTTTAAAAGCCTTTCAGTGCAATAACCGCATAGTTATGGCACAAAGGAAGCATTTGGATGATTTTTTACGTGGTAGAATTATCGGACGACTGGAATGTGGACGTGCTCAGCTGGAAGTATCCGAGGAACTTGGAATCGCCCAGAGTGTCATCTCCAGGCTTTGGCAACGATTCCAAGATGATGGTAATTTGAGTAGATGTTACAGCACAGGTCGCCCCCGAGTTACAACGTCGAATGAGGACCGGTATTTGGCAGTTACTGCCAAAAGAAACAGACGGAGCACAGCATTAGACCTGTCTCGTCAGCTCTCTTCAGCTACCGGTACGACAGTTTCAAGGCAGACCGTGTACAGACGCTTAGGGCACATTGGTCTATATGCTCGTAGGCCTGTCAGATGTGTTCCACTTACCGCAACTCACTGTCGCCTGCGATTAACCTGGATTAGAGACCATGCATTGCGGACACCGCAACAGTGGTCTTGTGTGATGTTTTCTGACGAGTCCAGGTTTAGTTTGCAGTCTGATTCTGGCCGGACTTTCATATGGAGAGCGCCAGGTACCCGTTACCACCAAGAGAACACCATTGAACGACACCGTTACGGTGGTGCAGGACGGCTCGTTTGGGGAGGAATTATTCTTGGTTCCAGAACTGACCTGCATGTTCAGAGTGTAACGATGACAGGCCATATCTATCGGGATGTCATTCTGGAACAGCATGTACGTTTGTTTCGGGGCGCCGTGGGTGCTGAATTTCTGTTTATGGATGACAACGCCCGTCCTCACCGTGCAAACATTGTAGACGAATGCCTTCAATTGGAGGATATCACCCGTATTGATTGGACAGCATACTCACCGGACTTGAATCGAATAGAGCATATGTGGGATATGCTCGGCCGACGAATTGCAGCCCGTCAACCCCCTCCCACCTGTCAACCGGAACTTCGGAGGGCATTGCTTGATGAGTGGTGTAATATTCCCCAAGATCAGATTGATAATTTGATACTCAGCATGCCTAGGCGTTGTAAGGCCTGTATTGCATCGTCCGGGAGACATACTCCATATTAACCATCTTACTAACCATGTTATACTGTTTTTTGTAAATATGTTCTTTTTTGAAATTTGCTCCAGGGAGTAAAAATCGCAATTTTTATTAATTATGTCAAACATATAGCATCTTTTTTGCTCTTTACCTTTTGTTTAATAAATAAACTTTACAAATAAGTCAAATTTATTTTGCTTCTGTCTCTTTCTTTGTCTGAACTTCATTATCCTTAATTTATGGACATGAGTGTAGCTTATTAAAAATTAGTACATCATAATTTTTCCTTGAAAACCGGCGAAACTTAAAAAGTGTTAAAAATATTACGTTTTATTTTATTTCTCTTTATGCACGATGCTTTATTAATCAAACAAAGATTTAACCCAAATATTTTAAAAAATTGCATTTTAAAGAACGTTACAATTCTTTCTCCAGTACTTCTATCGTAAACTTCTTTTTATTTAAATAAATATCTATAGTGTTTACTTACATGGGATTATAACTTTTTGTAGAAAAATTAAGGACAATATCTGCACAATTAACATGGTGCTACAAAATTTAAATTATGTAACACACCAGGAATTGTACAAATATTATTAATAAAAATCTTGTTTCCATTCAAACTCATCCATCTCATTCATGAATTATCAAAAATTTAGACTTACTGATATAGTAGCTTATTAAAAATTATGCTTCATAATTCTTCCTTGAAAACCAGCGGAACTTAAATAGTGTTCAAAATAGTTTTTTTTATTTCTTTTTAAACACTCTGTTTTATTAATCGAACTAAAATTTAATCCGAGCTTTAAAAAAAAATTGCATTTTAAAGAACGTTATAATTCCTTCTCAATATGAAAAGGAAATATCGTAAAATAGAAGTAATTTAAAAGAAAATATCATAAAATTCAATTATTAAATAAGGAAATTAAAAATATGTACTTACATGGGAACATCACTTACTGCAGACATGTTAAGGCAATATCAGTACTATTCAATCAGTGTAACATAACTTAAATTTTGTAAACCAAAATGAATAATACGGATATTACACTTAAAAAATGTCTCCATTCAAACTCCTCCATCTCATTTTGAAACCCATCCTCTAACATTTATAAGTAAAAATTAAAATCGAACATACGCTTCTTTGGAGAAAACGGTCGTTTAAAGAGATATGCTATAAAAATTTTTTGCTCCAGTAACTAAAATAAATATATTGACTTAAAATCATGGTTAACATAGATCATGTCTATAATCATTACCCTCAATGCAATATACATTGTTTTTAATATTACAGCTGATATTACACTTTCAATTTTTTTTTCCTTTCATCTTTATTCTAAATTTTCCAAAAATGTCAAAATTTTTAGTTTTGTCCTTTTGATCTAGCATTTATACATGGTGTTCCAACCGCTTAAACTTTTTTTTTCTAATGCAGCTGGCAAACACAGACAGCTTGGTCTTTGGATGCCTTAAGGTAAGTGCTGCAGAGACATACTCACTTTGCATTACCCAGGGGGCGCGTGCAACTTGAAGATAAGCCACGGACGCGGAGTAACAATGCCCCCACAACGCTCTACGATTCTATTAGGACCGGGACCTACTTTTTATAGTGGATTCCGAACCACTACAAGCAATCATGGCACCGCCGGGACTCGCACCCGAAATCTGTAGTACCGAGCGCCAGTCACTCGGCCATTCAGGCCTCCCAACCGCTAAACTATGGTAGGAAAAATTCTTCTTTCGAAGTACATAAAAGCTGGTTAAAGAACAATATTGCAATAAATGTGCAAAATCCAAAGTACATAAAATATGAAAGAACAAAATAATTTATGGAAATAAAGATAAAAACTGTACCCCTAACCAAGCAATTTAAAGATAGATGGACTATAGGTGCATCTTTTACATAAATCGTTTTAAAATCATTACCTTCAAAGCAATACCTATTCTTCTTAATACTTATTACGACTGTTATTATACTTTCGTTATATTTTTTCCTTCGATCCTTATTCTAAATTTTCCAGAAATTTACGTAGAAGAGGAATCAAAAATTTTAATTTTATCCTTTTGATCTAATATTTTATACAACATTTATAATTTTATCTACGAAAGGATAGGGTTTTAAAAAAATATATAGTAATTTTTTTTAAATATAATAATATATAGTATTTACTTACATGGAATTGTCACTTTCTGTAGACAATTTAAGATAATATCAGTAGGATTCATTTTATGTAACAAAATTTAAATTAAGTAGCACAAGATGGATACTACAGATATTACACTTAAAAATATCTCGTCTCCATTCAAACTTCTTCATCTTTTTGAAACCTACCTGAAACTGATAGAAGCAGAAGAAGAAAAATACACACTATGCCTCTTTTGAGAAAACTGCTATTGAAAGTAATATGTTAGAGAAATATTTTGGTATCGTTAGTAACACAAGAAATATGGATTTAAAATCTTGTTTAACATAAATCATCTTCAGAATCCAAGCTCTGAATATTACATTTCATTTTTCCAAATTTTCAAGAAATTTCGGTAGACTCATAATACAAATTCCCTTTCATCTAACATGTATACATCGTGTTCGAATAATACCGCATAATGCATGGTGGGCAAAATTCCTCGTTCGAAATATATAGCAGTTGGCTAAGGAATCGTCCTGCATAGTTTTTGTTAAAAGTACAAAAAACAAAGTACACAAAATATGTCAGAGCAGAATAATTAATGGAAATAAATACTAAAAATGTACCCCTAACAAAGCAATTTAAAAATAGATGTAAAATGCTGGTGTATTTGAACTGCCATTAAATATACAATCTTTGCATAGAGAAAATTATCTTGTTCACGAATGGAACCTTTATCTACGATTAATTTTTTGTAGTTTTGATGTACCAAATCAGTCATTGAAGAACATACATAAATATGCACAAACATACATGCACATGCACATGCACATGCACATGCACATGCACATGCACATGTATTCATATACATGGGCATTCAAATTTATGCACATGGATATATATCATATACATGACCATTCACATTTACACACATGCACATACATTCATATACATGAAAATACACACATGCACATGAAAATTCTGTTGAATTGTTAGTAGAATATTTCGGTCGTCCTCAAACCCAAATTGAAAAATGCAGTAAAGGAGCATTGACTGTGTATCTTAACCATTAGTCTGTCAATTGTGTAAATTGTATAGTGTATAAAAACATGAGTTGAGAGGGATCACAAAAGCAGGATGATGTTGAATGCTTGGTTAAAAATATATAAGACAGTATCGTTTTTATTATTATTTGAATCGCTGAATAACGGCGCTGATGTATAAATATATACGGCGCTATTCGGCTGCATTTTATTTAACGTAAGGAAATAGTTCATGTTTTAAAAAATGTTCGAATTTTTCATAATAACGGAACAACGCTTCTTGGAAAGTGGGTATGAAAGCAATCTTCATGAATCTGGAATGTTGGGAGTTCATATATAGAACAAACGTTCCGTATACGGACATTGCATTCTGAAAAAGACAAGCGTTCGTTCCTATGTCGTAAAAAAAAGAGGGCTTATACGACCTTCTACTAAGTCATCGAAAATTTCACCATAGCAGACAACGAGGACGAAACACTGCATGGCGAACATTGAATCTGTATTTTGAACCAAGTTCGCGTGCAAGACTTATCTGCCTTGTCGATGCGTTCTTTGAAATGAGATACAACTGAAGGAGAAACTATTGGCATATTTAGCGAGAGAATAGCCGAAAAAAGAATACAAATGAAAGATGCTAGTTTTACTGTTCCTGTTTAAACTATTTATATGTTTTTAGCTCATTCGTCGACTGCCACCATAATAACAAAATTTGGTCCAGATTCTTCACTGACTTGTAGACTTTACAATAAGAAATGTTACTGAGCAATTTTTGTGTGTGGGATAATAGATTTAAAGAAAAAAAAGAGAGTGAAGAAATCACAATTTTAGGAGATGCCTATACTTCGAAAAGTAAAATGCCGCGTTAGATGAGAAAGCAATGAATTAAGAAATCAGAGCACAGTGGATGCGTGTTGGAATTTCCCAGCAATAAATAAATATCAAAGATCTGGGGAAAATTGCTAATTTCAAACTACTTAACTTAAATTAGCAGTTATAGTGAAATTGTTTTCCTATTCTTGGGCATAAACGCAAAGAAATAGGGCCATATCTCAAAAGAAATTTTTTTTTTTTTAATGATTTTTCACGACATTTTGATAATTAAGGGAAAATTAGCAATACTGCCAGAAGCAAACAAAATTTTAGATACTTATATTTCTGAAGAAAAACACGTGACAGATGCAAACAAACTTATTTGAAAGACTTTAAAAAATGCAATTCCTTAAACAAGAAATAATTATATATTCGTCAAATATGACAAATTGAAACGTGAAATGACAATATAAAATATGACAATATGAAATATGACAATATGAAAGTATGACATATATGACAATATGAAATATTTCTTCGTCACATATGACAAAAGAAAGTCAAAATAAGAAATACTTCCCGAAATACACTTGCAGAAATTCAAACTTTGATGTAATTAGGACGATGATGCTTAATAGTTGAAGCTGAGCCAAACAATTCAAAATGGTTAACAATAAAAACGATTAAGACACTAGCTTTTTAAATTAAATTAATTCATCATTTAATCTATTAAATTTCGAAACCTAAGATTTTATCTAATCTTTAGAATAAAGCTTAATTAATTACGCGACGAAAAGAACTTTTTAAGATATAAAAAGAAAGGGGAATTCTGATTTTCTGTTTTCTATCTCATCCATTATCAACTAAATACAATTTATGCTCCGTTTGGCGATATCAAAAAATCTCCAAATTACTTTGTCCTCTTAACTGTTATTGGGCTGGAACATTTTTATTGTTAAAATCACAATGAAAATTTTATTTTATTTTTTAACAAAATTTAAGGTGGTTGCAAATAATCAATTATTACGTTTCATTTATATATTTATTTTACATTGGTAGGATTGTCAACAGTACAATACATAAGAAATAATGTCAACCATGAAAATTGCTGACAGCGTAAAGTATGCAAATTGGCACAAAATCTGATTGGGAAATATTTTAAAGAATATCTGTCCAATTTTGAAATATTTTTCTGTTGAACTATGCATTGTATTAGAAATATCTCTGTCGATTTTAGTGAAATTTGGATGCAAGTTGAGGCTGTATATAGGCACGTGCACAGACACACTTTGAGAAATATATAAAGAGAAAAGTTGGAATTGAACAAAATATATTTAAGTATTTCATATATTTATGTATGTATGTATTTCATATATTTACGTATATATGTATTTCATATACTTATGTATGTGTGTATTTCATATATTTATGTATATATAAAATTGAACACATATTTTCTGAGAAATGTTCTACTTCTCTCTTAAAGAAATTTCCATAAATTTATAACAATTAACAATTTCATTTTCCAGTGAGATTGTCGTTCCAATAAATCTCTCTTTTAAATATTGCTAAATTGAGAAATATTTATCGAAAACTCAAGTGACTTCGTGGTTATTAAATTAACGAAAGCCACCAAAGTCTTCAATAAATATCTTCTCTAGTTCTACAAGAATAGGAATTAACATGTTAAGAAAGCAACGTACATAAGCTTCTCTCTGAAACACTAAAAAATGCATAAATTTCTAAAATTCAAGTATATATTCATTGATGTCATTATAGATTTAAATAACTTATACTAAAATATAAGTAAGAAGTACATTTTTACAACGTAATGAATAAAAATAATAGAATTTTTCTTCTTTTTGCATTTAAGAGTTTCGAAGAGCCTAAACACACATCATTGAATCCTTTTTTTCTCTTTCCAATGCAGCTGGCAAACACTTAGACAGCTTGGTCTTGCATGCCTTAAGCCAAGGCGCTGCACAGACGCTACTCGCTTTGCATTGCCCAGGGGGCGCGTGGAACTTAAAGAAAAGCCACGGACGCGGAGTAACAATGCCCCTGCAACGCTCTTATTAGACCGGGACCTACGGTTTAAAGTGGATTCCGAACTACTACAAACATCCATGGCCCCGCCGGGACTCGAACCCGAAACATGTGGTACCGAGCGCCAGAGCGCTAGCCACTCGGCCATTCAGGCCCCTCATTGAATCCTTTGTAAATCAATTACAAAGGATTCAATGATGTGTGTTTAGGCCCTCGAGTGAAAATGACAGGTAAGGTACAAATGACGATTGAGGTTATGTACAAATGACGAAATAGTATAGGTTACAATAAACATACAAAGTATTTTTTCAAAGTAGATATTTAAAAATCATTGCCATATCAAAATATAAAATTAACTGAAATTAATTATTAAATATTAAATATAATTTTATAATATAATTTTATTTAATATTATATATTAAATATAATAATTAAATAAAATTATCTTTAACCATACCATTGTAACAACTACGGCTACTGATGATTGTATTTGTTCAGTATGCTATTAAGAAATATGAAAAAACTAGTAATACATTAATTTACTTCTTGTTGAATATTATTGAAATTTATTTCTATATATTTGTTATATACATTTAGCCTATTTTTAAACGAATTTTATTTTTGAGATGTAATGCATCTACTAGTAGTAAAAATTAGTTACAAATTTCAAGGTCTGCTCAAACTAATATATTATGGAAAACCGTAAACCCCTCTTTTGTCAACTTTTCTAATTTCGATGTTTTCTGTTTCCATTGATATATGTGCAGATCCTAAATCCAGTGGTGAAGAAGAAGGCCTTTTAAATCTCTCCCTATTAAGCTATGTAAACTTTGAATAATATTCTTTTTTTATCCAATGTTTTCTGTAATGATCATTCAACGTTTTAATAGTTATCTTACAACAATTCAATAATAAGATCATTTCATTGATATTTATTTGGGATGCCCTTTTATTGTTCACGGCCTTGCTTATTCGGAAGAATTTTAAGTTTTCTAAATGTTAAAATGAGGAACATGCGTCGTTAAGGGTGCAAGACTGACAAAGACTTTCCTTATTACTATGAGAATCTATATCAATATGTTATAAATATGGTAGATAGATAGAATTTTATACTACGTATATAGAAATATGCAAAAGATGTTTCTATTCCAGTCTTCTATCTAGTTACATAAAACCAAATATGCTTGCTCCTCATGAATCCCTTGGAAAAAAAGTTGGCATAAGTGCATTGTGTCCGGCGGGGATTACATTGAAGGTGATGAAATAAATTTGGAAGAATAAATAAATAGAGAATTTAAAAAAGAATCAATATTATGCCTTTCATTCTGCATCAAAATAAATAAAAAATACGTGCTACATACGTTCACGTATACTTTATACATTTATCTATTGATTATTTCCAGTCCAAGTGTTTGAGAAATGACTATAGAGAGATATACAACTTTTCTTTCGAAAACATCTATATATTTTCATAGATATATATTAACCAAAATCCTTCTACAAAATAATGGATAAATATGTAAAACACGAATCATATCCTGCTTCATGCAAACCCATCCTCACCATTGAATATCTCTTTTTGGAACACTGTTTAATAAATGAAATTAATATCTGAGTCAAATATCATTAAATAAATATATTTTTTAAAAACACAATATTTTGTAATGCATAATTATAATTAATAATAATTCTATTTACACATCCACAATATTACATGTATATATTCCATTATTATTAAAATATTATACATTAAATTTATACATTGCATACAATTTTATTAAATAAAATATTAAAATTGAACAAAGGTGATGATTAAGCAAAGTAATAAAATACTGAGGTATATTTACATCGTGAGTTTCTCATGCCTTTGAGAAATTAATTCTATTTCATCTAAATTTAAGAATCTTTCGAAATCGTACATTATGACAGATGATGAAAATTGAAAGCATATGATACAGCATATATCCTGACCAATTACATTACATTTAAATTGGTCAAAATTATGCAATAAAATATACTTTCTTAGAACTAGTTTTCTGTTTTTGAAAATTTTGGTATCTATTTGGCAAAATTTCGAAAACTGTCACATCTATAATAACATAACAAAGTAAAAAGAAATGCATTGCAAACTGTAAAAACTTCCATTTTAAAAGATGTTTCTAGCCACAAACGCGTCAAATCTCGATTGCTACCGAAAACACTGAATTTCTTGGAAACACATCGTCACGCTGAGATGTGCAAAACAATGCTTTCTGACTATCAGGACAAGTTGAAATGCATCATAAATGGAGACGAAACTTGGATTTATGCTTACGATTCGGAAACAACAGATCAATCGAGCGAATATCGGGACAAAGGTGAAGCAAGACCGAAAAGAGCACGCAAAAGTCTCTCAAAAATCAAGGTCATGTTGACTGTTTTCTTCGATTACTGTGGTGTGGTGCATTATGAATTCCTTCCGCCGGGCCAAACTGTCAACAAGGAATATTATTTGAGTGTTATGCGTCGTTTGCGTGAAGCTATTCGCAAAAAGAGGCCTCATTTATGAAATGACAACTCTTGGTTTTCGCATCACGATAATGCGCCAACTCACTCAGCATTGATTCTTCATGACTTTAAGAATCTTTCGAAATCGTACATCATGACAGATGATGAAAATTGAAAGCATATGATACAGCATATATCCTGACCAATTACATTAAATTTAAATTGGTCAAAATTATGCAATAAAATATACTTTCTTAGAACTAGTTTTCGGTTTTTCAAAATTTTGGTATCTATTTGGTAAAATTTCGAAAACTGTCACATCTATAATAACATAACAATGTAAAAAGCAATGCATTGTAAACAGTGAAAAAATGCAAGAGATATGTTAAACTTTGAAAGGCTGATAGCCGCCGACTCAAATATGGATAATATATCACGAAAATACAGTCAAAATTTTGTCAGTGAGATAATTGAAAAGTTTATTAGTTTGAAACTGATCCTGAAAGCTAATTGCAAGAATTTCAGCTTTTTGACTCTCGGTGGTGGTCAAAGAAGTGGAGAAGACGAAGAGCTCTCTGGATGACCATCAATCTCAACCGACGAAGCTCACGTCCAAAAAATTAAAGATTGGGTGCTTGCAAACCGTCGATTTAGAATTAGAGACCTTGCTGCTGAGGTCAGAATTTCAAAACGATCGGTCAATTCCATTATAAAAGATGTTTTTAGCCACAAACGCGTCAAATCTCGATTGCTACCGAAAACACTGAATTTCTTGGAAACACATCGTCACGCTGAGATGTGTAAAACAATGCTTTCTGACTATCAGGACAAGTTGAAATGCATCATAAATGGAGACGAAACTTGGATTTATGCTTACGATTCGGAAACAACAGATCAATCGAGCAAATATCGTGACAAAGGTGAAGCAAGACCGAAAAGAACACGCAAAAATCTCTCAAAAATCAAGGTCGTGTTGACTGTTTTCTTCGATTACCGTGGTGTGGTGCATTCCGAATTCCTTCCGCCGGGCAAACTTTCAACAAGGAATATTATTTGAGTGTTATGCGTCGTTTGCGTGAAGCTATTCGTAAAAGAGGCCATATTTATGAAATGGCAACTCTTAGTTTTCGCATCACGATAATTTCGCATCACATTTTCACGGTAATGCGCCTTCGTGACTTTTTAGCTAAAAATTAAACCCATATCGTTCCACAACCACCGTATTCACACAATGCGACTTCTGGATATTCCCTAAACTCAAAAAAAACTCCGGTTACACCGTTTTAAGCCGATTGAAGAGATTCAACGTGAAACGGAGCGTACTTTGAAGGCCAGCCCAGCCAATTACTTTTTTGCATGCATTGAGGATTTAAAAAAACGTTGGCGTAAATGCATTGTCTCCGGAGAGGATTACTTTGAAGACGATGAAATAAATTTGAAAAGATAAATAAAGAGTTTTTGAAAAAAAATTAAATTGGTCTTACTTTTGGACACAGTAATATCTATCGAAGTGTGCATGCAATGATTTGCACTCCAATAGATTAATTTGGCATTAGGCGTTATGCAAGGAGCATTATGAAGAGACAAGCAAATTTGTGGCAAGCCCAAACTGTGTGCGTTCAAGAATCAGTTGCAGTTCCTTCCTTATCAAGAGCAGTTATGCTTTCTCTCCTCAACTTGTATACTTATAAACAAATATATTTTTTGATTTCTATTTGAATAAGAAAATATCACACCAATTCGACACCAATTTCCAATTTCGTCAAATTAATTTTACATCCAAAATAGAAATCTGTATATGAAAATGTGATAAAGAGATACTCACTACTGACAACAAATCTTAGTAATTTTTTTTAGAAATTGCTTTTCTTGTTATTTGATTTTCAAATATTAGTAATAGGTCAATAAAATTTGAATATATCTATGAATAACATTTATCATAGGTCGCGTATTTGTATTTTATTCTTATAGTATTCTTATTATTTTTATCTGTTATTACGTTAACATTTCTTGAAGGATTTTTTTATTCGGATTAGAAACAACTGTTACCATAAAAAAGAAAACGCAAAATTAATTCTTTCCTATATTAAAAAAATTAATACCCTTCACAACCTTATAAATAATAAACTTTAATTTTTTTAGCAATTTCAACTAAATAAAAATTAAATTTAACTATCATTTTGCACACATCTCTGACTAAATGATAAATCGTATTTAATATAGAAATGAAAACCAAAAAATATCATATTTTGATAGTTAAACCAACAACAAGTGCTTAGTGCATATTCCTTTCTAAAAGACATGCATTTATACACATAAAAACATATCTTTATCAAATATTTCAATAATTGAAAATTTTGATGTGTTTATGGATAGTTCTTTTAAAAATTATATATAAAGTACTAATATTGTCTTAGCTAAATCTTAGTAAATCAAGTAATATGTCACAAAGGAAACAATTTTAAAGGTTATATTAAAAGTGTATTGCAATAAAAAAAAAGGTCAATGTATCGAATACCTATACATATTTATAAACAAATGTTATAAAACTTTTGTACATTAAACCTTTTCTAATCTGTTTTTTATCATCATCAATAAAAAGAAATCAATTTAAATTATTTTCTCATAAATAGAGAATTTAAAAAAGAATCAATATTATGCTTTTCATTCTGTATCAAAATAAATAAAAAATGCATGCTGCATACGTTTACGTATACTTTATACATTTTTCTATTGATTATTTCCCGTCCAAGATTTTGAGAAATGACTATAGAGATATATACAACTTTTCTTTCGAAAACATCTACACATTTTCATATTAACCAAAACCAAAATCCATCTACAAAAAAATGGATAACTATGTAAAACACGATTCATACCGTGCTTAATGCAAACCTATCCTCTGTTCAAAAAATGAAATTAATATCTGTGTCAAAAATCATTAAACGAATATATTTTTACAAAACACAATATTTTGTAATGTATAATTATAAAAAATAATAATTATACATTACATACAATTTTATTAATTATATTTTTTAATGTGTAAGTATAATTAAAGAATGTTGTAATTTTTATATAAATAAATAAACTAAATGAATGTAATATGTTTGTTAAAATTTTACATTCATTTAGTTTATTTCGGACAAATATATTGTAAACATGAAATAGAATGATTAAAAATCAAAAAAGTTATGTAAGATTAGAATTTTACATCAATAAAGCAAGATTAAATTATCATAATTATCTAGTGAAATTTATAAAATTAAAAAATATTAAAATTGAACTAAGGTAATGCTTAAAAAAAGTTATAAAAGGCTTAGGTATATTTACACCGTAAGTTTCTCGTGTCTTTGAGGAAATAATTCTATTCAATCTAAATTTAAGAATATTTCTAAATCGTACATCATGAGAGATGATGAAAATTGAAAGTATATAATACAGCATTCACCCCTACAACCCATTTTTTCAGCAAGATAAAATGGACCCTATGCGTCCTTCAGGTTTGAAAATTTATTAGAAAAATTTATATTTGCCTTATTATTAGAAAAAAATTTACTCTTATCGTGGATAGGAAAATCAGTAGCATTTAATTTTGAGTTATCGCATTTATTTTATTTAGGTAAATTAACTTTAGCAATTCTATACCAAATACAATTTACTAATGGGTAAAATCCAAAATAACTTACCCTCATTGTGGCTTTCTTCTATTTGTCATTGGCCAAGGAAAGGAAGGCTTGCATCATGACAAGAGGCCGATGATGTGGCAGTCTTTGAAAAAGTGGGGTCCCCCACATTGGAAACAAAGTCAAAGTTGGTGTGGTAAAAGTACTTTCACTTGAAACCCTAGGTTGGCCAAGGTTTGCGGTTAAATTTTTCCACTTTAACTGAAAGGTAGACAATTGAAATAAAAGTTCTTGATATTCTCAGCACTCCTCGAAAGTTAACTTGCCAGATATGAATGTTTTCTTAGCACTAATTTTGAACTGGGTGACCTTTTTGACTTGGGAAATTGTCTTTTAAGGCTTCTTCTATTTCCTGAGGAACAGTAGAAATCAGTAGACCCTTGATAACAGCCGTGTTCTTGAAAAAGTCAATTTTCTTTTAGACACGTAGTTGAAACATTTCTTGGTAGGTGAAAAACATTTGATGAACACTTGCTTGCTAATTTCAATTTTCATAGTAATTTTTAATTTTGGCCTTTTGGATACGTTGGTATTTCTTTGGCGCCTGGCTGTGTGTCTCTTCCAAGGAGAGATGGATTCATGCTCATCTTCATCTGGGAGGTGATGAGTCTTAAAGTCTGGAATTTGGCAGGGGCCCGCATATTTTTAAAATCGTTTAAGAAAGTGACGTCTATTTCCTCTAGTTTCTTGATCTGGCAAAGGCATCAAAGTCTTTCATATCATCAAGAGTCAATGACTGATGGGTCATCATTGAGCCTTTCAGGGACGGGAGCATTGCTTCCACGGCTAAAGCCGCTAACTTGCTGACGACATCGACAAGTTAACGTTCGTCGCTGGTGCTGAAAAGTACCGGTCCGCTTATTCGACACATCTGGAGTTAAAGTCTGACCAGTGACTTGAATTTACGTTACAAAATGTCCAATGAGGTTAAGAAGACCTCCTACGTCAGTATTTGAAATAGCTATAGAAGATTAATACGCCCCAACCAATTTCATTGGCTTAGGACATAAGGCGAGAGAGGCGGTGCTAGCTCTTAAAGCTCCCTCTAGTGTTGACTGATGAAACTAAGAAAAAATTAAAATTTAAAAGAAAAAAAAGAGAGAGAATTTTAAATACTGGTGCAATTAGTTGTCTACAGAACAATGCCTAAAAATTTACACATATTAGAAATGTTTATAGACGCTTAAAAATTAAACTAAACAGTGCACATTACAGCATTAAGAAATTTTGAGTGGATTTAAAGCCAAAAAGTGCGACTCAAGTTCGCAAAAAGAGTTTTGGTGTATCGTTCGAAATCTCGTTTGCGAGTTTATTGAGTTGGTACGGAGATCACAAGACCGTCATCGGGCTGTGTTTTAAGGCAGGAAATGAGGCTGGTTCTTCATATTAAAACGCTTTAAGCCCTTTTTTCGAACTTCAACATATTCTTACATATTATAAATATTTATTTGTGATATTTAATGTGAAGTGTTTGGTATTTGAAAAAATTTAAGATACATCAATGAAATGCGCATGCAGCTGTGCCTCAGCTAACAGTATAAGCTTAAATGCAGTTGCATGTTTCTGTACAATGCAGACACTTTTTTTGCAGGTACGTAGGGAAAACAATAGATGCTACACATATTTCTTTTTTCAGATAAAATAAAAGAAATGAAATGAGAAGCATCTAAAGTTCTACATTTCTATGGAATGCTCGTTATAATTTGTCCACATTTATGCATTGAAATACATTTAAGAACATTCTACGCAATAAAAAGCGAAAATAGAGAGATAGAACATATACTATAATTTATAATACATTTTATAACATATATTATATCTGTATATAATTTTCTGGGTTAGACATTGGCTGTATAGTCATTTTTTTCTCCTTAAACGTTTGCGAAATTTCAGTGAATGAAATCCAAAATCCCTTAAATATCCTTTTCAAGTTTAAAATTGTAGCTTAAGAAGTATTCCAATTTGTGCACGTAAGTTAAATAGCAGAAGCTATCGTTTAATAGCATCAAATTATGATATAATATTCAGTAGGAAGAATTTACTTGCACAGGCTGGCTTTAGGGGTACGTTGCGCTTCAATGGGTACCTCGGCACTGTGGAGTTTTTCTGAACTATCAGGCTAATTTCCTTGCAAGAAAGGGCTCGAGATTGCCACAATTAAGTTGCTCAACATTACCATACTATTCTAAAAAGCTGTATATCACACTAACTATGATTAATTATAAATTTATTGATTTGAATGGAATGGAATTCATGTCTTACACTTCTAATTGAACTTTATATTCTAGAATGTCAATTTATATGAAAAAAAAATGTTTTTACAATCTTCAAATGAAATTTTATTTTGGACTATAAGTAATTTAATGCTTTTTTTTGTTAGTTTCAATCCCTAACATAAATTATAGTAAAAATATTAACATTTGCAGTATTCAGTTTTAAATCGGTTTCGTAAATTAAAACTATTATATTCATAAAATAAACAGTAAATGAAAAAATACATAAATTACGGTAAAAGAATAGGAAAATTTACAGTATTCAGTTTTAAATCGGTTTCGCAAATTAAAACTACTATATTCATAAAATAAATAGTAAATGAAAAAATAAATAAATTATAGTAAATGAATAGGAAAATTTACAGTATTCAGTTTTAAATCGGTTTCGCAAATTAAAACTATTATATTCATAAAATAAATAGTAAATGAAATAATAAATAATTTATTGTAAAAAAATAGGAATATTTACAGTATTCAGTTTTTAATCGGTTTCGCAAAATAAAACTATTATATTCATAAAATAAATAAATGAAAAATAAATAAATTATAGTAAAACAATAGGAAAATTTACTGTATTCACTTTTTAATCAGTTTTGCAAATTAAAACTATTATATTAATAAAAATAAAAAGTAAATGAAAAAAAAATAAAAAGGAAAAATTTATCGGAATTATTGTTGTATTTAGAGTGAGTTATTTAAAATCTCAAACTTTTAATTCTGCTCAGATAGCTTATCTTAAAAATAAAAAATGTTCAAATTAAAAAATTTTCTTCCGTAAACGGAGAACGCCGGTTCATATCTGCGGCCGCCGATGTGGAGGTATGGGGCACGGGAACCCAACGAAGCCAAAACCGCTGGAGCCTCCCGGCCTAACTTCGGAGATTCCTGGCCTGAAGCTCCGCGGCCTAAACGGACCATCAACGGGAGGCTTGACCTGTTATCCCGCAAAAGGTTTGGTTCGCATGTCGTCTTCGGGTTTTTGTAAATTAGTGTTTCCATAAATGAATTTTTTTGGCAAAATTTTTTTCTCCTTCCGTGCAAAAAACGGTTAAGTAGATAAGTTGAATAGGAATGCTTCATTCTTTGATTGGAAAAATATTATTGTTTGGTAATTTTAAAAAATATTATTGCTTGATAATTTAAAACAAAAAAATTATTGTTTGATAATTAAAAAAAATATATTATTGTTTAATAATTTTAAAAAAATATTATTGTTTGATAATTTAAAAAAAATATTATTGTTTGATAATTTCAAAATATATATATCATTGTCTGTTAATTTAAAAAAAAATATTTTTGTTTGATAATTTAAAAATATATATATATCTTTGTCTGATAATTTTAAAAAAATATTATTGCTTGATAATTTAAAAATATATATATATCATTGTCTGATAATTAAAAAAAATATTGTTGTTTGATAATTTAAAAAATATTTTCGTAAGTTATTCTTCTTAAGGTATTATATCTCCATCACTTTATTAAAAGTTCAGAAAGGAAATAGAAGATATAATCATAATAGAATAACATCTGGAACATATTTATAATTATTGTCAATATAGCATTTTGGATTTCTAATGACTTTTATAATAAAACATATGAAATTATCAAATCCTGTATATTATCGAATTTACTGAAAATTATAACAGAAACAGATTAAAAGAAAATATTTCTCTGTAAATAACTAAATGTACTTTCGTTATATACCAAGTAGAGTTCTATATGCAAAATTAATCTCCGAAATGTCAAGCTTAAAAGATACATATTTGTTTGTTAAATATTGTGTACATTTGCAGTTAGACAACATACATTTTTTCATATTGAATAAATTATACTATCGCAAGCTCTGTGCAAAATTATCAAAAAAAGGATATATATACTTCTTTCTAATGAGATAAAAAAATTGTAAACTTTAAGAACTTATATTTATTTTATTTTGCTGTTAAAAAGTATTTTTCAAGAACACATCGTTTTAAAACCTGGGTAAAAAAATTATGTGATTTCCAAAATTAGGGAGTAATTAAATGTGAATTCCTAAAAATACTGCTCTATCAATGTAGAATGTATCGTTTATTTATTGAATGTTTTTATAGCATTCCTAAAGCTGAATAAGTACTCTAAATATATCTTTTTAAACCGCTTTTCCCAAAATGCGAACACAACTAAATGTTGACGAATGATCAAAATGCTTGTTAAAAGAAACATTTAGGATTTAATGATTTCACATTCATATTATACATTTTAAGTAATCATTTTTATGTATTTTTATTTATTTATTTATCATTTTTTAATGTATTTCTTTTTTTCCAGACTTTAAACTCTCTTTAGATAAGTACCACATTTTCACGCTCCTTTATTCTTACGTAGTTTAAATTTCCTAATAACATTGTAATCTGTTATTTAATGCAGATGTTAAAAAACAAATTGAAAGATGGCTTTTCTTGAAATTTCAAAATTTTATTCTAATCTATAGCATTATCAAGCATTTCAATTGTATTTCAGATCTAATTTGATATCTTAAAACTAGTCATATTTAATTTATTAACGTTAACGAAAGACATGTTTAATTTATTAATGCTATCTGAAATGAATTTATCAGTCAAGCATACATTATTAGAAAATTTACAGATAAATTTGATATCGGAATACAATATACAAATGTACCAAACTTTCATTTTCACTTAATAATTTTCAGAAAAAGTTTTATAATATGAAATGGAATCCTAATACACTTTATATAAATTTTAAAATAAAGGACCCAATGGATTTTTAACATCTAAAAATTCATTCCCAAATGATTATATTCTTGAAATTTCTTTTAAAATCTTCAGTTAATGCAGTATTTTTAGAAATTCATTCCCAATTGATTACATTATTGAAATTTCTTTTTAAATATTCAGTTAATGCCGTATTTTTAGAAATTCCTTCCCAATTGATTACATTCTTGAAATTTCTTTTTAAATCTTCAGTTAATGCAGTATTTTCAGAAATTCCTTCCCAATTAATTACCAGATATAAAATGATTTTTATACAGATATAAATGATACTGTAATTATGTGTTTTAGTATACTTTAGGCGTAAAACATAAAGAGTTGAACCATCATAGGAATATGTTGGTATAGGACAAGAATCTTCTAATATTTTTTGTTGTGAAATGAATTTATCAATTCTAAAATGATCACAGTATAATAATGAATGAATATGATAGTTCTAAACATTAAATGTCACAAACACGAAGTTTTAAATTCAACGTAAGGTAGAAAGAGATAAATCTTCAATTTTTACTTTGCGATTAGGATTTTAAACATCTGTAGTCAACATATTCGTACTGTTATTTCTCTGAAATTGCATTCTCAAATGAAAATCGTAAAAATATATTCTATACTAATTAAAAATTATCAAATATATAGTACAAACGTATCCACATGCGTATTGTTTTACATTTTTTGGTAAAATAATCTCTTTTACAAATACTTTGTTAATTGATTTTATAAATTTTTAAAAATTCAATTATTTTAATGGTTTCTTGTAAAGTTCCTTCATATTTTAATTTACAGTGGGTACAAAAAGTATTTGCACACTTACATTTTTACTTGCAAATCATAAAATTAATTATTAAGAAATACAAAAATTGGTATTGCCGAAGTAGAATAAGTTTAATCACCTCAATTAAACAGAAAAAATACGATAATATAAATAACAATTATTTTTTTTTTTTTTTTTTTTTGCAACAAAATTAAAATATCTCGTGTCAAAAAAATATTTGCACACCCGCATGAATACAAAAGAAATATAATATATCAGAAAATTTCAAATAACTAATATTTAGTATGCATTCCATTAGCATCTATTACTGCTTGCAATCTTGCTGGCATTGATTTAATTAAATTTTCTGTAACAGTGGGGTCAATATTTGACCACTCTTCAATAAGAGCTTGTTTAAGTGCAGATTTGCTTGAAATCTTTTTTTTCTTACTTTTAAATCCAAAGAATTCCACAAATTTTCCAAAGGATTTAAGTCTGGTGATTGTGGTGGAGTAGCAAGACTTCTGGGTACATTATAAAGCAACCACATTCGTGTTATACCGGCAGTGTGCTTGGGATCATTGTCTTGCTGAAAATAGTACGAATTACTGATACCCAATTTTATTGTACTTTGTGGCAAGTTATCTCGCAACACATCCATATAGATTCGAGCTGTCATATTCCCATCAATGAAACACAAATTACCAACTCCTTTGCTAGGCATGCACCCCCAAACCATATCAGAACTTCCTCCATGTTTAACTGTAGGTAATACATTTTTAGTATGGAAAGCAGTGCAAGGCTTTCTCCAAACTAATTTGCTGCCATCTGATTTAAAGATATTGAACTTACTCTCGTCGGAGAATATGACATTTTTCCAGAAATCAATTGGCTTATTGATATATTTCTTAGCGAATTCGAGTCTCTTCAGTCTATTTCGTTCATTTATAAAAGGGTTTTTCCTTGGAGATCTCCCATAAATTTGTGCATTGTGCAGGACATTTAGAATACTTTGGGCACCAATTTGAACTCCAGATGTTGAAGCGACATCATTGTCTAATGTTATCGCACTAACAAATGGATTTTTTGATGTCTCTATTATAATTTTTCGCTTAATTCGCTGTGAAAGTTTCTTTGTGCATCCAGAACGCAAGTTATTTGATGTATATCCTTTGTCTTTGTGACGTTTTATAATGTACCGAACAGTAGAAAAGCAAACATTTACTTTTTTACCTATTTCTCGATAACTTAGGCAGTTTTCACGAAGAGAAACAATTTTTTTCTCGCAACGAGATCGGCAATTCAGATTTCTTAGGTGCCATCACAAATTGAAATCAACAATCCACTGATAAAGTATCGACACTACCTCCCTTTATAGTCGTCTTACGTATGTTATTTACTGCGGGATGACTATAAAATAATTAGCAAAAAAAATACAAATTTTCTAAAGTTGAGTTGAGTGTGGAAATACTTTTTTGACGTAAGATATTTTAATTTTATTGCAAAAACATTTTTGACGAATAAGTCTTAGTTTTAACTTCTGAAATTGGTTTCGGTCCCATCCTGATAGCTATAAGCAAATCTTAATGCATCTTACTTCTATTCTTTTACTTTTTCTACTGACATTTTTGTGGTAATTAGGGATATCTATCAAATCGTGAGGGCTTTCATTTATTTAAGAAAAAACTTTTGTAACTTTTAACTCACTTCCATATTATTTTTTAGATAATATTTCATTTAATTTATGACGAATAAGTCTTAGTTTTAACTTCTGAAATTGGTTTCGGTCCCATCCTGATAGCTATAAGCAAATCTTTATGCATCTTACTGGTATACTTTTATTTCCTGTATAATATGTTTTATTAACTTAATTTTTACAAAATTTAGATAATAACAAATAGTAAATTTTTTAGTCTTCGTCAATAGATATGAAATTAAATTCAATTGATTTAGTGAAGTTATTAAATTTATGATTAGTGATTCTCATTCTTATTCTAGCAACTAAATTTGTTATCAATAATCAATATTGAAATATGAATATATTTTAAAAGAAAACTACCAGGATGATTTGTATTCTTAATAGAATAAACGACATGTAAATTGATATTATTGAAAGGTTCCAACCATTATATCCCAATGAATATAAATGTTTTTTTCCATTAGATATATTTGCAATTGGCCCTGAATGGCCGAGTGGCTAGCGCTCTGTCGCTCGGTACCTCAGGTTTCGGGTTCGAGTCCCGGCGGTGCCATGGATGTTTGTAATGGTTCGCAATCCACTTTAAACCGTAGGTCCCGTTCTAATAGAATCGTAGAGCGTTGCGGGGGCATTATTACTCCGTGTCCGTGGCTTATCTTCAAGTTACACGCGCCCCCTGGGTAATGCAAAGTGTGTAACGTCTGTGCAGCGCTTGCCTTAAGGCATCCAAGACCAAGCTGTCTAAGTGTTTGCCAGCTGCATTAGAAAAAAAAAATATTTGTAATGCATTTACCTTCTCGCTTTTCTTCATAGAATATTTTGGGGCCTGCATGGCAAGCGCTCTGGTGCTTGGTACCACATGTTTTTGATTCGAGTCCCGGCGGTGCCATGGAAGATTGTAGTTTTTCAGAATCCACTTTAAACTGTAAGTTCCGGTCTGTTTAGCCTAATATATGCACAAGTTGACCGTACAGCGACAAACCAAACCAAATAATAGAATATTTTAGTCTCAAAATCTAAATTTTATAGAGTTAACCCACTTTTAGAATAATTTTTTAAACTTTCGAATTTTTGAATTGTTAGTTACTTTTTAACAACAACAATATCAAATAGAATAGGAGTATCGTTTCCAAGTAATTTAACTATATATCTATTAAATCCTCAAAATAATGTGATTATTATACGAAATAGTTATAAGATTATTGTTTAAATTTAAGGTATTATTTACAGTGAGTGTAAAAAGTATTCGTACAGTACGACAATTGATTTAAAAGAGATCCGTTCATAAAAATTATAAACATAAATTCCATTTTAATTAATTATAAATATATAATAGAACATATTTTCACTAGTTTCATGTGAAATTGACACAAAAATTATTTTATACATGAATAAATATTTACAAAACTGAAACAATCCAACATCTTGTGGTGTAAAAAGTATTCGTACACTAAAAGAAATGCAATTTTTTTTTTTTAGTTATTTTGTGATTGGTTTAGCCATTATGATGTAGTTAATTAGTTGTAAGTTACTTAAAAGGTTCTTGAGTGGAAATTTTAATGTAGTGAGAAACTAAGAATTCTGTAATGGGTCGATAAAGTAAAGAGACAAGTGTTTTCGAAAGAGAATTGATTTTAAAGCTCCGTAAAAATGGTAAATCGTACAATAAGATTTCTAATCTGGTCGGTAGACCACGTTCAACTGTGCAGTTAATCATAAAAAAGTTTGCTGCCACTGGAAAGGTTCTAAACAGTTCTCGTACTGGGCGACCATGTCTATCGACATCATCTGACAGACGGTTTCTGGTACGTTCATTGAAGAAGGATCCCAAAATAAGTGCTCCTACATTAACATCAGAACTAAAGAACATGGGAACAGCAGTCTCCGTAAGTACTGTTCGAAATGCATGCAGAAATGAAGGTTTCCATGACCGTGTTGCGATACGAAAATTCTTTTTTAGTTAGAAGAATCGGAAGCTGCGATTGTCTTTCGCCAAGCAATACGTTAATGAAAGTCCAGATTTCTGGAAAAAGATTATATTTACGGACGAAAGTAAATACAACATATTTGGATCGGACGGGAGACGAATGGTATGGAGAAAGCGCAATACAGAAATGCATCCTAAGAATTTAGACATGGAGATTAGAAGTCTGCTTGTTTGGGGTTGTATGAGTGCTTCTGGGGTGGGCAAATTAGTCTTTATTAAAGGCATTATGAATCATCAACTTTATATTGACATTTAAAAAAATAATTTAGGACCTAGTGCAACAAAAATGGGCTTGAATGGTGATTACGTTTTCATGCATGATAACGACTCCAAGGACACAGCCCGAAACACAAGGCTCTGGATACTATATAATACCCCAAAGTTCATGAAATTTCCTCCTCAATCGCCGGACCTCAACCCCATCGAGAATTTATGGGACGTTCTTGATAAAAATATTAGATCCAGACATATTTCTAATAAAAATGATTTGGAATCAGCTCTTAATCAAGAATGGGACGCCACATCTAGCTCAATAACAGCAAAATTGGTGGAATAGATGATTGGTGGAAGAGACTCAAGGCAGTTATTCGAGTTAAAGGATATCCTACAAGGTATTAGCTGAAATATTATGATTGTATTGACCAATATATGCCTGATGTACGAATACTTTTTACACCACAAGATGTTTGATTGTTTCAGTTTTGTAAATATTTATTCATGTATAAAATAATTTTTGTGTCAATTTCACATGAAACTAGTGAAAATATGTTCTATTATATATTTATAATTAATTAAAATGGAATTTATGTTTATAATTTTTATGAACGGATCTCTTTTAAATCAACTGTCGTACTATACGAATACTTTTTACACTCACTGTAGATTTTATTTTTATTGAGTTATTAGAAAAATTTCATCGAAATGTATTCTAAAACTAATTTTTTAAATATGAGGGATGGAATAAATTTAATTATAAAACCTTTCCGATTTTTCGTATAATTTTATTTTCAATTTTGAGGTCGTAATTTAATGCTTACAAAATTTTCATTGTGAATTCTAGATTCTTGAGGAAAAATATATAAAACAGCGAAAGGCAGTCTCCCCTTATATCTTTCTGTTATATATTCAATACAAAATAAGCCACATTTTAAACACGTCGATTTTTTTCAAAAAAATCGAATTGTTTTAAATTTCTTTTTTCGATTTTAAGATGTTTTTCAAAATCCTTAAGAATATATTTTCTTTAATTTAATTTTTTGTATTCTTGCAACGGTTCAAAGTATTCGACAAACTAATATTTTGGATCGTTAGTATAACAAACTTAGTGAGTACCAGACCTGCTATTATCTAAATTAATTATTCCGTTTTCAGTTTTTGCATCTAATTAAGTAATAATTCTTAAGGATATGCATCTATAAAACCTTTAACATTTTTTTAATTTAATCAATCGTTTCGTTAAAACTTCTCAATTTCTATACTCAACTTTCATATTTTTTTTTACATCGCGAAATTTTATCACATATTTTTATTAGCACAAACAGCATTGCTAAAAGCTCCAACACTTAAACCATATATGTAATGGTAAATAAGTATTTTTCTTCAATTTATCTTTAATAATTTTAGTTATTTTTCCATTTTTAATTTGCTCAGTATGTGTTTGTGTTAAATACAAATCATAATTTCTTGCTTTAAATTGGTCGATTTTACGGATTAAATTATTATATTTTTAACTTTGAACAATGGCCATTGATACCTCTTTTAGTAATCTATCTAAAAATATGACTTACTATAATTTTTTTTAAAATTTCTGAATACCTGAAAAACTACGATCAGATTATTTAAAGAAAACAATATTCAATGGCTTGCCGCTCAAAATGTAAAAATAAAATGTTGAACATTTGAAATATTTAACATTTATTTATCTCCCCTTATATATTTCTGCTATATACTCAATACAATACAACCCATATTTCAAACGTGTCGAGTGTTTTCAAAAAAATTGATTTTTTCTAAATTTCTTTTTTCGATCATAAGATATTTTTCGGATTATATTTTCTTTAATTTAATTTTTTGTATTCTTGAAACGGTTCAAAGAATTCAACAAACTAATATTTTGGATCGTTAGTTTAACAAACTCGGTGAGTACCAGGCCTACTATTATCTAAATTAATTATTCCGTTTTTACATTTAATTAAGTAATAAATATTAAAACCTTTAATATTTTTTTAATTGATTCAATCGTTTCATGAAAAAACGATTCATATTTCGATACTCATCCTTCATATTTTTGTTTGACACCCCGAAATTTTATGAAATATTTTTAGTAGCGCAAACAGCATTGCTAAAAGCTCCAGCGCTTAAACCATATACGTAATGGTAAATAAGCCGTATAATTTTTCTTTGTTTGCTGCTAATCCTCAGGGTCTTGCAGTGCGAGACGGATAAGCCATGAGTAATTCACTCATAGATGGAGGGAAAGGCGGCAGCTTCTGTTGGGATGGAGCACCCGTAGGTAGAAGTCTGACTGGGCTCCGTGACGCTCTTTACAGTCAAAGAAGCCCGGGACCTAATTCTTAAAGTGGATTCCGAACCACTACAAACACCCATGGCGCCGCCGGGACTCGAACCCGAAACCTATGGCACCGAGCGCCAGAGCGCTAGACGCTCGGCCATTCAGGCCCAATTTTTCTCTAATTGTTCTTTAATAAATTTAATTATTTTTTCATTTTTAATATGTGTTTGCGTTAAATAATAATCATAATGACTTGCTTTAAATTGATCGATTTGAAGGAATAAATTATTATATTTTTAACTTTAAACAATGCCATTGATACCTCTTTTAGTAATCTATCTAAAAATATGACTTATTATAATTTTTTTTAAAATTTCTGAATACCTGAAAAATTACGATCAGATTATTTAAAGAAAAACAATATTCAATGATTTGCCGCTCAAAATGTAGAAATAAAATGTTGAATATTTGAAATATTTAACTAAACACTCAAATTAAAAATTAGAACATATTTAACAATTAACAATTCAAAAACGTATATAGATGAATTAGATAAATCAGTTTAAATCATTATAATTCATATTATAGATCTATTAAGATGACACCTGTAGAGGCATGTATAGATGAAAATGAATATTTAATTATTTAAATTTTTCCCGCAAAGAAACAATAAAACTTAAATTTAAAATTTAATGTAAACTTTAAAAATTTAAATATAAACAAATGTTTACAAGAGGAAACAATCCTACCTTTACTGAAAAATTTAAAAATAATTTTTTTTTTAATATTGCGCATTTCTGATAAAAAAAAAATTTTTTGTGTTAGGTATATATTTAATTTAATGAGCTATTGCCGAATTATAATAATTATAATTTAATGATGTATTTAATGGCATATAATCATCTGTTTGTTTAAGAACCTTTGGATATTTTTTGTTGAACAATGGATTTTAGTATATATTCTGAAATGATCTCAGTATAACGATGTATGAATATGATAATATGGATTGTTTAAATGTCACAATTAAGGAGTTTTTAAATTCAACATTAGATAGAAATAGAAATAAACCTTCAATTTCTATTCTACAATTAGGATTTTGAACATCTGTATTCAACATATTCGTAATACTATTTTTCTGAAATTCTATTCTCACATGAAAATCAATAAAATCTTTTCTATACTAATTAAAAATATCAAATATATAGTTCAAGTGTACTCACAAGCGTATTGTTTTAAAACATTTTGTAAAATAATATCTTTTACAAATCCTTTACTAATTGATAATTTAAATTTTTTTAAAAGTCAGTCATTTTAATAGTCTTTTGTAAAGTTACTTCACATTTTAATTTATTTTAATTCATTGTATGAATCGTATTTGAATAAAAGAAATAATCTGAAGACGCATTATATTTAGCAAAATTAATATGTCAAAAGATTTCATCTAAAATGGAACAATAATCGAAATTCAACTCGATTATAATGCTTCCAACATTGAGTGTTTTAGCATTAATTAAACTTTCATCAAAGTTATATTTTCATCTGCATTAGAACCAACATTGTTTTTTTACTAATTTTTAATTTTTAATGACGATAAACTTTAAAATATAAAGTATTATCTTCTTCATAATGAATAACAAATTTATAAATTGGTATTTTCAGTAGGATTATAACCTTTGTTGTCTTGGAAATATTTCTTCACGTTCAAATTTTCTGTATTATGGATATCTGTCAAATCGTAAAAATTTTCATTTATTTGAGAAAATAACTTTTCAAATTTTAACTCGCTCCCATTTTACTTTTTAGATAATATATCATTTAATCACGAATATGTCTTCACTTTAATTTCTGAAATTGGTTTCGCTTCCTTCCTGATAGCTAGAAGCAAATCTTTATACATCTTACTGGTATTCTTTTACTTGTTCTTTATAATATATTTTTATTAACTTAATTATTAGAAAATTTAGATAAAGCAAATCGTAAATTTTTCAATGGTTTGAATGTCTGAAAGATGCCTGTAAATCTTTCTTTGTAGCTTAAACAGTGTGTATGAGGAGAAACAGATCTCCAGGGGAAAAATGATCGCCGATCAAGATGACTTTTCAAAGGCTGTGTGTTTTAATCACTAATCCTGGCAATCCTAATTATGATGAGATAATAAACTTATCAGAATATTTTAGTGTTGTCGCTCCTTGTTAAGTCTACAACGTTTAAATTAAATCGTATCGCTTAAAGTAGGGCAAAATCGTACCCAAAGAGGCAGTTACATACATACAAACAAACAAACATACAGGTGAAGCTAATAAAAGCGTATTAATAATTAGACTTACTAATTTTTTTTAAATTTCTGAATACCTGAAAAATTACGATCAGATTATTTAAAGAAAATAATATTCAATGGTTTGCCACACAAAATATAGAAATAGAATATTCAATATTTGAAATATATAACTGAACACTCAATTTAAAAATTAGAACGTATTTAACAATTAACATCTCAAAAAATGTATATAGATTAATTAAAATCATAAGGATTCATATTATAAATTTATTAAGGGGGCACCTGCCGAGACATGTATAAATAAAAATGAATATTTAATTTATTAAAATTTATTCAACGAAAAAACAATAAAACCCAAATTTAAAATTCAATGTAAAGTTAAAAAATCTAAATACTAACAAATGTTTAAAAGAGGAAACGGTCCTACATTTGCTAAAGAAATTAACCATCCGACATTTACTAAAAAAATTATTAAAAAAATTTTGTATGTATTTTTCATTTCTAAGGAAAAAAATTATTGCATTAGGAATATATATAATTTAAAGAGCTATTGGTGAATTATAAGACTTGTAATTTAATTATCTATTTAATGGCATATAATGGCATGTTCATTTAGGAACCTTTGGGTGTTTTTTGTTAAGAAATGGATTTATACATTCTGAAATGATCTCAGTATTATGATATATGTGCAGATTCTAATTCCAGTGGTGAAGAAGAAGACCTTTTAAATATATTCCTATTAAGCAATGTACGCTTTGAATAACATTCTTTTTTTATCCATTGTTTTCTGTAGTGATCATTCAGCGTTTTAATGTTTATCTCGCAACAATTGAACAAAAAGATCATTCCATTGATATTTATTTGCCCACGGCATTGCTTATTCTGAAGAATGTTAAGTTTTCTAAATATTAAATTCAGGAATATACATAGCAGTGGGTGCAAAACTGACAAAGAATTCTCCTATTACTACTAGAATCTATGTCAATATATTACAGATATGATAGACAGAAGTGCGTCTCTTATAATATCAAAATATTCAAAAGACGCTTCGAATCCAGTCTTTTATCTGGTTACGTGAAACCAAATATGCCAATGAAATGAGAAATGAATGAAATGAGAAAAAAATGAAGTGAGAAAATGCATATTTGCCAAATATTTCAATATGCATCATGAAAAAGTGATATTTTTTCCAGCACATAAAGCAAAATGAAAATATCCACCAAGTTAATTCACAATGAAAAAGGTGATAGTAAATTTCAATGAATAAAGAGGTAGAAAAAAATTTAAAATAAAATAATTAATAAAAAATGAATATCAAATATTTAAATTAAACTAACTTTAAATAATTTATTAAATGATAATACGAACATTATTTATGTTTTTAGAAATTTCGTATTACTAACTGCATTTTTTTAGCACAAAGTCTTTGATGAAATTAATTTATTGTAGTTATTTGTAGTTATTTTACATAAGTATGGCATTTTATATTTTACTAGAACGAATTTTATGTTGTTAATAAAACTCAGAAGGGAATATTTAAGTTACTTGATATAAAATGTATATGAAATAACGAAATTTCCTATATTTATATCAGAGAATCAACCTATTTTCAAAATTTGATTGAAGTTCTAGTACTATGTTGTTTCTGATGCACTGTGATATCAGAAACAACATAGTACTGAGGTACATAATTTAATCTTTAAATAATAACAAGTAATATAAAAAAAAATTATATCAATTTCTATTTTTTTCACTCTATTGCAGAAAGTTCTTTATAAATAATTTTCATTCATTATTTTAAGTTTATCTGGTGCCATCGATTGGTATATATATGCTTAACTTAAATCTAAAAAAACTAAAATTAATTAATTAAATTTAATTACTGAATTAACATTTAAAAAAACTGTATTAACATCAAGTGTCATCCACTACAAGTTCAAAGAAAATGTATTTGAACTTGAGTGGATGAATAAAAAGTATTTTATTAACGATTGAAAATTTGTTTATATATATAAGGAGAGTGTGAGCTGATAGAAGGAATTGAAATAAGCTTCTTTTTTTAAGTTTAACATATTTTTCCTTGGCACTTCAAAAATCTGTCACTCAAATGCGTCACTATTTTGATCAAGAAAATTAAATACACTGGGGATCTGTAAATAAGTGTATTTCTCTCCCCTTCCTTTTCTTATAAATTCTAAGAAAATGTTTTAAAATAATATGTTATGTATTCATTAAAATGATTATAAATTTTAATCATTTATATCAAAACAAAACAATAATTTATCAAAATATAACATAAATGTAGATAGGAATTGTATAAAATTAATTGCTTAAAACACAAAATTATAAATCAAGCAATGAAAATATAATCAAATATATATAAAATATAATTATTTTTTTATATACACTATCAAATGATACATAGATACTTTCAAATATCATGTAAATTAATGCATTTTCAAAATGAGAAATTGTATAAATTCCGTATCTAGAAATTAGGAAAACATTCGAGCAATTTATTTAAAATCCGATGTGAAAAAAGGAAATGCCTACTACTGTGCCCAAAAAGTAAAACCAATTTTCAATTAAAATTTCCCGGACATATTTAACATCATTTTTTTTTTCTTTTTTAGATAGTTGGCACTGTCCTTGACATCTGTGGGAAATTTCAAAAAATGTGGGAAACATCAAAATATTCATTAGTGTTTGAGTTACGCTTGGCTTTGTGAGACGCTAAAAGGGATTTCGGAAATTTTTGAAATGTCTGAATTAATTGAGCAAAGAAATTGCACTAAATTTTGTTTGCAGAATGTATATTCGTGTGCTGAAACGTATAGAATGTTGCAAAAGGCATTCGGTGAGCAAACTATATCGGAAAAAAGTGTTTACATGTGTTATAAACAGTTCAAAGAAGGCAAAGAACGCGTTGAAGACGAAGAGCGCTCTGGTTGACCATCAACCTCAACCGACGAATCTCACATCCAAAAAATTAAAAATTTGGCGCTTCCAAACCGTCGATTTGCAATAAGACATCTTGCTGATAATGTTGGAATTTCAAAAGGATCGGTCAATTCCATTTTGAAAGTTGTTTTGAGCCTCAAACGAGTCAAATCTCAATTGGTACCGAGAATACTGAATTTTTTGGAAAAACATCATCGTGTTGAAGTGTGTGATACAATGCTTTCTGACTATTAGGACAAGTTTAAATGCATCATAACTGAATATGAGACTTGGATCTATACTTACGACCCCGAAACAACCGATCAATCGAGCGAATATCGTGACAAATGTGAAGCAAGAGCACGCCAAAGTCGCTCAAAAATCAAGGTCATGTTGACTGTTTTCTTCGATTACAGTGGTGTGGTGCATCATGAATTCCTTCCGCCGGGCCAGACTGTCAACAAGGAATGCTGTTTGATTGTTATCCGTCATTTGCGAGAAACTATTCGCAAAAAGAGGCCACATTTATGGAAGGACATCTCTTGGTTTTTGCATCACGATAATGCGCCAGCAAACACTGCAAAGTTTTTCGTGACTTTTTTGCTAAAAATGAAACACATATAGTTCCACAACCACCGTATTCACACCGTGCGTCTTCTAGCTATTCCCTAAACTCAAATGACCATTCCGTAGACACTGTTTTGAGTCGTTTGAAGAGATTCAACGTGAATCGACTTAGGCTTTGAAGGCCATCCCGGCCAACGACTTTTTAGCATGCATTGAGGATTGGAAAAAACGTTGGCATAGGTGCATTGTGTCCAGAGGGGATTACTTTGAAGGCAACGAAATAAATTTGGAAGTATAAGTAAAGAGTTTTTTTTAAAACAATAATTGGTCTTACTTTTTGGGCTCATCAAAGATTTCCACTATTCTTTTTTTTCCTATGAGTTATTACGCTAATATTTCTTAAAGGATTTTTTTATTCATATTAGAAACAACTGTGAATATAAAAAAGCAAATGCAACATTAATTCATTCCTATATTAAAATAATTAATACCCTTCACAACCTTCTAAAGAATAAACTTTATTTTTTTTGTGTAATCTCAACTAAATGAAAATTAAGGTTACGTAAATTAAACTCAAATATAGATAATATATTATGAAAATAAAGTCAAAAATTTGTCAGTGAGATAATTGAAAAGGTCGTTAGTTTGGAACTGATCCTGAAAGCTATTTTCAAGGATTTCAGCTTTTTAACTCTCGAGGGTGATCAAAGAAGAAGAATCATGAGAATCTTCGAGGTTAAAGTTAGATTTGAGTTACTTTATTACTTTCAAGATAGAACTATCTGCTGTATCATGAGTCTATGATTTGTCAGTCAAGAAGTTCTGATTGAAAGTACAAATTCCACTTCGAAACTAGGATTGAGTTTTATTGTAGACTGACTTTGAAAAAGGGTTCCAAAATAATTACAGTTTTTACACGCTCTGTTGCGTTCGACATAATAATTTTTATTTTTCTGAGGAATAAAGCAAATATCTTAATTTCTTTCTAAAAGTATAGAATAAGATTTATGAATTATTTAGTTAAGCTGTTTACTTTGGAATCAACATTGAGGGCCAAATCAGGATAAAATGGACACTAGGCGTCCTTGAGGTTTGAAAATTTATTAGAAAAATTTATATTTGCCTTATTATTAGAAAAAAATTTACTCTTATCGTATGGTGTTTTCCAGAATAGGAAAATCAGTAGCATTTAATTTTGAGTTATCTCATTTATTTTATTTAGGTAAATTAACTTTCGCAATTCTATACCAAATACAATTTACTAATGGGTAAAATCCAAAATAACTTACCCTCATTGTGTCTTTCTTCTATTTGTCATTGGCAAATAATGTGGCAGTCTTTGAAAAAGTGGTGTCTCCCACATTGAAAACAAAGTCAAAGTTGGTGTGGTAAAAGTACTTTCACTTGAAACACTAGGTTGGCCAAGGTTTGCGGTTAAATTTTTCCACTTTAACTGAAAGGTAGACTATTGAAATAAAAGTTCTTGATATTCTCAGCACTCCTCGAAAGTTAACTTGCCAGATATGAATGTTTTCTTAGCACTAATCTTGAACTGGGTGACCTTTTTGACTTGGGAAATCGTCTTTTAAGGCTTCTTCTATTTCCTGAGGAACAGTAGAAATCAGTAGACAGTTGATAACAGCCGTGTTCTTGAAAAAGTCAATTTTCTTTTAGACACGTAGTTGAAACATTTCTTGGTAGGTGAAAAACATTTGATGCACATTTGATGAACAATTGTTTGTTAATTTCAATTTTCATAGTAATTTTTAATTTTGGCCTTTTAGATACGTTGGTATTTCTTTGGCGCCTGGCTGTGTGTCTCTTCGAAGGAGAGATGGATTCATGCTCATCTTCATCTGGGAGGGGATGAGTCTTAAAGTCTGGAATTTGGCAGGGGCCCGCATATTTTTTAAATAATTTCCGAAAGTGACATCTAATTTCCACTAGTTTCTCGATCTGGCATAGGCATCAAAGTCTATGTCCATCGTAGCTTCAGCATTTTCGTATAAGTTGAGCCTATCCGGGTAGGGAGCTTCGCTTCCGCGTCTAAAGATGCTAACTTGCTGGCGACATCGACAAGTTAGCGTCGCTGGTGCTGAGAAGTACCGGTCCGCTTATTCGAAACATCTTGAGTTAAAGAACGATAGTTTGAACAATGACATGAATTTACGTTACAAAATGCCCAATGACGATCAGAAGATATCCTACGTCACTTGAAATAGCTCTTAACTACAGAAGATTAATACGCCCCAACCAATTTCATTGGCTAAGGACATAAGGCGAGAGAGGCGGTGCTAGCTCTTATGCTCCCTCTAGTGCTGACTGAGGAAACTAAGAAAAAATTAAAATTTAAAAGAAATAAAAAGAGAACATCTTAAATACTGGTACAATTAGTAGCCCACAGAACTAGTAATTGTAGACCAATTAGCAGTCCACTAAAACTATACACAGATTAGAAATGTTTATAGACGCTTAAAAATTAAACTAAATCGTGCACATTATAGCATTAAGAAATTTTGAGGGGATTTAAAGCCAAAAAGAGCTACTCATGTTCGCAAAATTAGTTTTGGTTTATAGTCCGAAATCTCGTTTGCGAGTTTATTGAGTTAGTACGGAGATCACAAGACCGTCATCGGCTTGTGTTTGAAGGCGGGAAATGAGGCTGGTTCTTCATATTAAACGCTTTAAGCCCTTTTTTCGAACTTCAACATATTCTTACATATTATCCATATTTATTTGTGATATTTAATTGAATATATTTAACATATTTAATGTGAATTGTTTGGTCGTTGAAAGAATTTAAGATACATCAATGAAATACGCATGCAGTTGCGCCTCAGCTAACAGTATAAGATTGAATTTGGGTGCATGTTTCTGTACAATACAGACACTTTTTTTGCAGGTATGTAGGGAAAACAATAGATGCTACACATATTTCCTTTTTCAGATAAAATAAAAGAAATGAAATGAGAAGCATTTAGATTTCTACATTTCTATGAAATAATCATAATAATTTGTACACATTCAATACATTTGAAATACTTTTGAGAACATTCTACGTAATAAAAAGGAAAAAAAAAAGACGGATAGAATTTGCATTATATATTATAATACCATTTATAACATATATTATATATATATATATTTTTCGCGGTTAGACATTGGCTGTATAGTCATTTTTTTCTCTTAACAGGTTTGCGAAAATACAATGAATCAAATCCAAAATCCCTTAAATATCCTTTTCAAGTTAAAAATTGTAGGTTAAGAAGTATTCCAATTTTTGCACGTAAGTTAAAGAGCAGAAGCTATCGTTTAATAGTACCAAATTATGCAATGTTATTTAGTTCGAAGTATTTACTATATACATTTAGTAAAATATACGTCAATGTCATTAGAAATTTTGTTGCAAACATTTTCTGTATTTTTTAGTAAAACGTATAATTAGGGATGCCAATGAGATTTAGCCTTAAATTTTTTTGTTATATTGTAGGTAATTTTTTTTAAATAAAAAAAAACTCTGTTAAATATAATTAGCGTGCGTTTTGCTAAAATATAATAAGATCTGAATCTTTTTTTTCCTCATTTATATCAAAATACTTATAATTATATTCTGTATAGATTTCACTACCACAAGAAACAGTATAGTTTTACAGGTTAGATTTTACTACACTTTCATATATACAATGAGTAAATGTAGAAAATTGTAGCAACGAATTGGACACGAATTGGAATATTTCTTTAAAGAGGTTATTGCAATGTAGACTTATGAAAATCATCCTATTATATTTTATGTTTATTGTCACACGATTAACTTGAAACATTGATACATACTCTCTGCATTCGGAACTCTAATTATGAATTAACTTCTTTAACCATCATCTGCATCTACACCTTCATTATACTTAGCAAACCTAATGCCATTATTTTTTTCGTCCAAAAAGGTATCATTATTAATTAAATTATGAAGGAAAGTTAGTTATTAATATAATTTTAACATCATTATTATTTATTCATGGGATGCAATTCAGACTTACCTCCTAGTGGTGCACCTTGGGCAACTACGTATGTTCTATACGGCTAAATAGTCTTAATTTTTTCCGACTTTCAGTGTCGAAATTACTGGCACAGGCTTTCTTTGGTGGTACGTTGCGCTTCAATGGGTACCTCGGCACTGTGGAATTTTTCTGAACTGTCAGGCTAATTTTCCTGCAAGAAAGGGCTCGAGATTACTACAATTAAGTTGCTAAACATTACCATATTATTCTAAAAAACTATATATCACACAAACTATGACTAATTATAAATTTGTTGATTTGAATGTAATGGAATTCATGTTTTACACTTCTAATTGAACTTTATATTCTATAATGTTAATTTATATGAAAAAAAAAATGTTCTTATAATCTTCAAATGAAATTTTATTTTCGACTATAAGTAATTTAATGCTTTTTTTGTTAGTTTCAATCTCTAACATAAATTATAGTAAAAATAATAAAATTTGCAGTATTCAGTTTTTAATCGCTTTCGCAAATTAAAACTATTATATTCATAAAATAAATAGTAAATGAATAAATAAATAAATTATAGTAAAAGAATAGGAAAATTTACAGTATTCAGTTTTAAATCGGTTTCGTAAATTAAAACTATTATATTCATAAAATAAATAGTAAATGAAAAAATAAATAAATTATGGTAAAAGAATAGGAAAATTTACAGTATTCAGTTTTAAATCGGTTTCGCAAATTAAAACTATTATATTCATAACGTAAATAGTAAATGAAAAAATAAATAAATTATAGTAAAAGAATAGGAAAATTTACAGTATTCAGTTTTAAATCGGTTTCGCAACTTAAAACTATTATATTTATAAAATAAATCGTAAATGAAAAAATAAATAAATTATAGTAAAAGAATAGGAATATTTACAGTATTCAGTTTTAAATCGGTTTCGCATATTAAAACTATTATATTCATAAAATAAATAGTAAATGAAAAAATAAATAAATCATAGTAAAAGAATAGGAATAGTTACAGTATTCAGTTTTTAATCGGTTTCGCAAATTAAAACTATTATATTCATAAAATAAATAGTAAATGAAATAATAAATAATTTATAGTAAAAAAATAGCAATATTTACAGTATTCAGTTTTTAATCGATTTCGAATATTAAAACTATTTTATTCATAAAAATAAATAGTAAATGAAAAAAAATAAACCTGAAAAATTTATCGGAATTATTGTTTTATTTACAGTGAGTTATTTAAAATCTGAAACTTTTAATTCTGCACGGATAGTTTATCTTTAAAAAAAAATATCCCAAATTAAAAACTTTTCTTCCGTAAACGGAGAACGCCGGTTCATATCTGCGGCCGCCGATGTGGAGGTATGGGGCACGGGAGCCCAACGAAGCCAAAACCGCTGGAGCCTCCCGGCCTAACTTCTTCGGAGATTCCTGGCCAGAGGCGCCGCGGCCTAAACGGACCATTAACGGGAGGCTTCAGCTGTTATCCCGCAAAAGGTTTGGTTCGCCATGTCGTCTTCGGGCTTTTGTAAATTAGTGTTTCCATAAATGATTTTTTTTGGCAAAATTTTCTTTTCCTTCCGTGCGAAAAACGGTTAAGTAGATAAGTTGAATAGGAATGCTTCATTCTTTGATTGAAAAAATATTATTGTTTGGTGTTTTTAAAAAATATTATTGCTTGATAATTTAAAACAAAAAATATTATTGTTTGATAATTAAAAAAAATATATTATTGTTTAATAATTTTTAAAAAATATTATTGTTTGATAATTTTAAAAAAAATATTATTGTTTGATAATTTCAAAATATATATATTATTGTCTGATAATTTCAAAATATATATATCATTGTCTGATAATTTCAAAATATATATATCATTGTCTGATAATTTCAAAATATATATATCATTGTCTGATAATTTCAAAATATATATATCATTGTCTGATAATTTCAAAATATATACATCATTGTCAGATAATTTCAAAATATATATATCATTGTCTGATAATTTCAAAATATATACATCATTGTCAGATAATTTCAAAATATATATATCATTGTCAGATAATTTCAAAATATATATATCATTGTCTGATAATTTCAAAATATATACATCATTGTCAGATAATTTCAAAAAATATATATATCATTGTCTGATAATTTCAAAATATATACATCATTGTCAGATAATTTCAAAATATATATATCATTGTCAGATAATTTCAAAATATATATATCATTGTCTGATAATTTCAAAATATATATATCATTGTCAGATAATTTCAAAATATATATATCATTGTCTGATAATTTCAAAATATATATATCATTGTCTGATAATTTCAAAATATATATATCATTGTCTGATAATTTCAAAATATATACATCATTGTCTGACAATTTCAAAATATATATATCATTGTCTGATAATTTCAAAATATATATATCATTGTCTGATAATTTCAAAATATATACATCATTGTCAGATAATTTCAAAATATATATATCATTGTCTGATAATTTAAAGAAAAATATTATTGTTTGATAATTTAAAAAAAAATATATTATATTTTGATCATTTAAAAATATATATATCATTGTCTGATAACTAAAATAATATTATTGTTTGATAATTTAAAAAAATATTTTCGTAAGTTATTCTTCTTAAGATATTATATCTCCATCATTCAAGGAAATAGAATAGATAATCGTAATAGAATAACATCTGGAACATATTTATAATTATTGTCAATAGAGCATTTTGGATTTCTAATGACTTTTATAATAAAACATATAAAATTATCAAATCCTGTATAATATCGAATTTACTGAAAATTATAACAGAAACAGATGAAAAGAAAATTTTTCTCTGTAATTAACTAAATGTAATTTGTTATATACCAAATATAGTTCTATATGCAAAATTAATCTCCGAAATGTCAAGCTTAAAAGATACATAATTGTTTGTTAAATATTGTGTATATTTGCAGTTAAATTATTTATCAAAATAATATCTGTTCAAAATTATTTAAAAGAAAATTTCAACATACATTTTTTCATATTTAATAAAATATATCATCTCAAACTATGTGCAAAATTATCAAAAAAAAGATGTATATACTTCTTTCTAATGAGAGAAAAAAATTGTAAAATTTAAGAACTTATATTTATTTTATTTTGCTGTTAAAAAGTATTTTGCAAAAAGACATCGTTTTAAAACCTGGGTAAAAAATTAATGTGATTTCCAAAATTAAGGATTAATTAAATGTGAATTCCGAAAATTACTGCTCTATCAATGTAGAATGTATCGTTTATTTATTGAATGTTTTTATAGCATTCCTAAAGCTGAATAAGTACTCTAAATATATCTTTTTAAACCGCTTTTCCCAAAATGCGAACACAACTAAATGTTGACGAATGATCAAAATGCTTGTTAAAAGAAACATTTAGGATTTAATGATTTCACATTCATATTATACTTTTTAAGTAATCATTTTTATGTATTTTTATTTATTTATTTATTATTTTTTAATGTATTTCTTTTTTTCCAGACTTTAAACTCTCTTTAGATAAGTACCACATTTTCACGCTCCTTTATTCTTACGTAGTTTAAATTTCCTAATAACATTGTAATCTGTTATTTAATGCAGATGTTAAAAAACAAATTGAAAGATGGCTTTTCTTGAAATTTCAAAATTTTATTCTAATCTATAGCATTATCAAGCATTTCAATTGTATTTCAGATCTAATTTGATAGCTTAAAACTAGTCATATTTAATTTATTAACGTTAACGAAAGACATGTTTAATTTATTAATGCTATCTAAAATGAATTTATCAGTCAAGTTTTGATATACTGATACAATATTAGGATATACTTTATTGGCATACATTATTAGAAAATTTTCAGATAAATTTTGATATCGAAATACAATATACAAATGTACCAAACTTCCATTTTCAATTAAAAATTTTCAGAAAAAGTTTTATAATAAGAAATGGAATCCTAATACACTTTATATAAATTTTTAAATAAAGGACCCAATGGATTTTTAACATCTAAAAATTCACTCCCAAATGATTACATTCTTGAAATTTTTTTTAAAATCTTTAGTTAATACAGTATTTTTAGAAATTCATTCCCAATTGATTACATTCTTGAAATTTCATTTTAAATCTTCAGTTAATGCAGTATTTTTAAAAATTCATTCCTAATTGATTATATTCTTGAAGTTTCTTTTTAAATCTTCAGTTAATGCAGTATTTTCAGAAATTAGTTCCCGATTGATTACCAGATATAAAATGATTTTTATACAGATATACAATGGGTACAAAAAGTATTTGCACACATACAGTTTTGTTTACAATTCATAAAAAAATTCATTAAAAATTACAAAAATGGGCATTTTAAAAACGCAATAACCTTATTCATCTAAACTAATTTTAAAAAATACAATAATACAAGAAAAAAAAAATATTTGCAATAAAATTTAAATATCTTACGTCAAAAAAGTAGTTGCACACTCAACTCAACTTTAGGAAATTTGCATTTTTTGCTAATCATTTGATAGTCATCCCGCAATAAATAACATACGTAAGACGACTATGAAGGGAGGTAGTGTCGATACTTTATCAGTTGATTGTTGAGTTCAATTTGTGATGGCACCTAAGAAATCTGAATTGCCGATCTCGTTGCGAGAAAAATTGTTTCTCTTCATGAAAATGGCCTAAGTTATCGAGAAATAGTTTAAAAAGTAAATGTTTGCTTTTCTACTGTTCGGTACATTATAAAACGTCACAAAGAAAGAGGAACTACATCAAATAACTTGCGTTCTAGACGCCCAAAGAAACTTTCACAGCGAATTCAGCGAAAAATTATAAGAGAGACATCAAAAAATCCATTTGTTAGTGCGATAACATTAACCAATGATGTCGCTTCAACAACAAATTAGTGCCCAAATTATTCGAAATGTACTGCACGATGCACAAATTTATGGGAGATCTCCAAGGAAAAACCTTTTATAAATGAACGAAATAGACTGAAGAGACTCGAATTCGCTAAGAAATATATCAATAAGCCAATTGATTTCTGGAAAAATTTCATATTCTCCGAGGAGAGTAAGTTCAATATCTTTAAATCAGATGGCAGCAAATTAGTTTGGAGAAAGACTTGCACTGCTTTCCATACTAAAAATGTATTACCTACAGTTAAACATGGAGGAAGCTCTGTTATGGTTTGGGGGTGCATGGCTAGCAAAGGAGTTGGTAATTTGTGTTTCATTGATGGGAATATGACAGCTTGAACCTATATTGATGTGTTGCGAGTTAACTTGCCACAAAGTGCAATAAAATTGGGTATCAGTAATTCGTACTTTTTTCAGCAAGACAATGATCCCAAGCTCACTGCCGGTATAACACGAATGTGGTTGCTTTATAATGTACCCAGAAGACTTGCTACTCCACCACAATCCCCAGACTTAAATCCTTTTGAAAATTTGTGGAATTCTTTGGATTTAAAAGTAAGAAAAAAGAAGATTTCAAGCAAATCTGCACTTAAACAAGCTCTTATTGAAGAGTGGTCAAATATTGACCCTACTGTTACAGAATATTTAATTAAATCAATGCCAGCAAGATTACAAGCAATAATAGATGCTAATGGAATGCATACTAAATATTAGTTATTTGAAATTTTCTTATACATTATATTTCTTTTGTATTCATGCGGGTGTGCAAATATTTTTTTGACACGAGATATTTTAATTTTGTTGCAAAAAAATTGTTATTTATATTATTGTATGTTTTTCTGTTTAATTTAGATCATTAAACTTATTCTTTGGCAATACCAATTTTTGTATTTCTTAATGCTTAATTTTAGAATTTGCAAGCAAAAATGTAAGTGTGCAAATACTTTTTGTACCCACTGTAAATGATACTGTAATTATCTGTTTTAGTATACTTTAGGCGTAAAAGATAAAGAGCTGAACCATCATAGGAATATGTTGGAATAGGACAAGAATCTTCTAATATTTTTTGTTGTGAAATGAATTTATCAATTCTAAAATGATCACAGTATAATAATGAATGAATATGATAGTACTAAACATTAAATGTCACAAACACGAAATGTTAAATTCAACGTAATGTAGAAAGAGATAAATCTTCAATTTTTACTTTGCGATTTGGATTTTAAACATCTGTAATCAACATATTTGTAGTGTTATTTCTCTGAAATTGCATTTTCAAATGAAAATCGTAAGAATATTTTCTGTACTAGTTAAAAATATCAAATTTATAGTACAAACGTATCCACATGCGTATTATTTTACATTTTTTTGTGAAATAATATATCTTACAAATACTTTGTTAATTGATTTTATAAATTTTTAAAATTTCAGTTATTTTAATGGTCTCTTGTAAAGTTCCTTCATATTTTAATTTATTTTAATTCATTGTATGCACCGTATGTGAATAAAAAAATCATTTAAAGACGCATGATATTTAGTAAAAGTAATATATCAAAAGATTTCATCTAAAATGGAACAATAATCGCAACTCAATTCGATTGTAATACTTCCAACATTTAGTGTTTTAGCTTTAAATCAAAGTTTTATTTTCATCTACATCAGTACCAGCATTGTTCTTAACCAATTTTTTAATTTTTGAGGAATATAACCTTTGAAATATAAAGTCTTATCTTTTTCACCATGAATATGAAATTTATAAACGGCATTTTCAGTAGGTTTAGAACCTTTATTGTTTTGAAATATTTCTTCACATTCGAATTTTCTGCATCCTTTTTGTGATAATTATGGATATCTGTCAAATCGTAAATGTTTTCAATTATTTAAAAAAAAAAACTTTACTTTTTTGGTGCGGGAATATTTCATTTAATTTATCACGAATATATCTAAGCTTTATCTTCTTAAATTTGTTTCGATTCCTCACCAATAGCTGTAAGCACATGTTAATGCATCTTACTTCTATTCTTTTACTTTTTCTACTAACCTTTTTGTGGTAATTATGGATATCTGTCAAGTCGTAAGTGCTTTCATTTATTTAAGAAAACATATCACAGTATTATTAGCACAGTATAATAAGGAATGAATATGATAGTTCTAAACATTAAATGTCCCAAACACGAAGTTTTAAATTCAACGTAAGGTAGAAAGAGATAAATCTTCAATTTTTACTTTGCGATTAGTATTTTAAACATCTGTAATCCACATATTCGTACTGTTATTTCTCTGGAATTGCATTCTCAACTGAAAGTCGTAAGAATATTTTCTATACTAATTAAAAATATCTAATATATAGTACAAACGAATCCACATGCGTATTGTTTTAAATTTTTTTGTAAAATAATATCTTTTACAAATACTTTGTTAATTGATTTTATAAATTTTTAAAAATTCAGTTATTTTAATGGTCTCTTGTAAAATTCTTTTATATTTTAATTTACAGTGGCTACAAAAAGTATTTGCACACTTACATTTTTGCTTGCAAATCATAAAATTAAGGCTTAAGAAATACAAAAATTGGTATTGACAAAGTAGAATAAGTTTAATCACCAAATTAAACAGAAAAAATACAGTAATATAAATAACAATTTTTTTTGCAAAAAAATTAAAATATCTCGTGTCAAAAAAGTATTTGCACACCCGCATGAATACAAAAGAAATATAATATATAAGAAAATTCCAAATAACTAATATTTAGTATGCATTCCATTAGCATCTATTACTGCTTGTAATCTTGCTGGCACTAATTTAATTAAATTTTCTGTAACAGTAGGGTCAATATTTGACCACTCTTCAATAAAATCTTGTTTAAGTGCAGATTTGCTTGAAATCTTCTTTTTCCTTACTTTTAAATCCAAAAATTCCACAAATTTTCCAAAGTATTTAAGTCTGGTGATTGTGGTGGAGTAGCAAGTCTTCTGGGTACATTATAAAGCAACCACATTCGTGTTATACCGGCAGTGTGCTTGGGATCATTGTCTTGCTGAAAATAGTACGAATTACTGATACCTAATTTATTGCAATTTGTGGCAAGTTATCTCGCAACACATCAATATAGGTTCGAGCTGTCATATTCCCATCAATGAAACACAAATTACCGACTCCTTTGCTAGCCATGCTCCCCCAAACCATAACAGAGCTTCCTCCATGTTTAACTGTGGGTAATACATTTTTAGTATGGCAAGCAGTACAAGGCTTTCTCCAAACTAATTTGCTGCCATCTGATTTAAAGATATTGAACTTACTCTCGTCGGAGAATATGATATTTTTCCAGAAATCAATTGGCTTATTGATATATTTCTTAGCGAATTCGAGTCTCTTCAGTCTATTTCGTTCATTTATAAAAGGTTTTTTCCTTTGAGATCTCCCATAAATTTGTGAATCGTGCAGGACATTTCGAATACTTTGGGCACTAATTTGAACTCCAGATGTTAAAGCGACATCATTGGCTAATGTTATCGCACTAACAAATGGATTTTTTGATGCCTCTCTTATAATTTTTCGCTTAATTCGCTGTCCAGAACGTCCAGAACGCAAGTTATTTGATGTAGATCCTCTTTCTTTGTGACGTTTTATAATATACCGAACGGTAGAAAAGCAAACATTTACTTTTTTACCTATTTCTCGATAACTTAGGCCATTTTCACGAAGAGAAACAATTTTTTCTCGCAACGAGATCGGCAATTCAGATTTCTTAGGTGCCATCACAAATTGAAATCAACAATCCACTGATAAAGTATCGACACTACCTCCCTTTACAGTCGTCTTACGTATGTTATTTACTGCGGGATGACTATAAAATAATTAGCAAAAAAATGCACATTTCCTAAAGTTGAGTTGAGTGTGCAAATACTTTTTTGACGTAAGATATTTTAATTTTATTGCAAAAATTTTTTTTTTACTTGTATTATTGTATTTTTTAAAATCAGTTTAGATGAATAAGGTTATTGTATTTTCAAAATGCCCATTTTTGTACTTTTTAATGGATTTTTTTTATGAATTGTAAACAAAACTGTATGTGTGCAAATACTTTTTGTACCCACTGTATTTTAATTCATTGTATGCACCGTATGTGAATAAAAAAAATCATTTAAAGACGCATGATATTTAGTAAAAGTAATATAGCAAAAAATTTAATCTAAAATGGAACAATAATCGCTATTCAACTCGATTATAATGCTTCCAACATTTAGTGTTTTAGCTTTAATGAAACTTTCATCAAAGTTTTATTTTCATCTACATTAGGACCAGCATTGTTCTTAACCAATTTTTTAATTTTTGATGAATATAACCTTTAAAATATAAAGTCTTATCATTTTCACCATGAATATGAAATTTATAAACGGCATTTTCAGTAGGTTTAGAACCTTTATTGTTTTGAAATATTTCTTCACATTCGAATTTTCTGCATCCTTTTTGTGATAATTATGGATATCTATCAAATCGTAAATGTTTTCAATTATTTAAGAAAAAAACTTTTAACTTTTTTTGGGGGGTAATATTTCATTTATCACGAATTTATCTAAGCTTTATCTTCTTAAATTTGTGTCGCTTCCTCGCCAATAGCTGTAAGCAAATCTTAATGCATCTTCTATTCTTTTACTTTTTCTACTAACCTTTTTGTGGTAATTATGGATATCTGTCAAATCGTAAGTGCTTTCATTTATTTAAGAAAAAACTTTTCTGACTTTTAACTCACTTCCATATTACTTTGTAGATAATATTTCATTTAATTAATCACGAATATATTTTAGCTTAAACTTTTGAAATTGGTTTCGGTTCTTGGGTTGGTTGGTTGGTTGGTTGGTTGGTTGTTTGGTTGGTTTCAAATCTTTATTCATTTATCTATCATTATTTTACTTTTTCTTTAGAATGTATTTTTATTAATTTAATTATTAGAAAATTTAGATAATAACAAATCGTAATTTTTTAGTCTTCTTCGTCAATAGATATGAAATTCTATTCAATTGATTTATTCATATTATTAAACTTGTTATTAGTGATTCTTTTTATTCTATCACCTAAGTTTATTTTCAGATAATCAATATTAAATTGTCAATTTTTTTGACATTTCGGCTGGAGCCAGGCCGATTTGCATTCTTAATAGAATAAACGACATGTAATAATAAATAATAAATTTTAAGTAAAACATCTATAAAATCTTGAATTTTATTTTTTTATATCATTCAGTCATTACGTAGAAAATTTCAATTTTGATATACACTCTTCATATTTTTTATATCCCAAAATACCACAAGCAGCAGCATTGCCAAAACTCCAACACCTAAACTTGTTAAAAACCGTATTTGTTATTGAATTCTTTAATTTAAATTGATCGATTTGATGGATTAAATTATTAATATATTTTCAACTTTGATCAATAGTCATTGATCCCTCTTTTAATAATCTTTCTAAAAATATGACTTACTATAAATTTTAAAGAAATTTCTGAATAAATGAAAAATTACGATCAGAAACTAATATTTAATGGTTTGCCGCTCAAAATATAGAAATAAAATATTCAATATTTTAAATATTTAATTAAACACTCAAATTAAAAATTAGAACATATTTAGCAATTAATAATTCCAAAAACGTATATAGATGAATTAGATAAATTAGTTTAAATCATTGTGATTCATATTATAGATCTATTAAGAAATAGGTGAGTATAGAGGAAAATGAATATTTAATTATTTAAATTTTTTCAACGAAGAAACAATAAAACCTAAATTTAAAATTTAATATAAAATTAAAAAATATAAATATAAACAAATGTTTACTAGAGGAAACGATCCCACATCTACTGAAAAGTTTTTTTCAATATTGTTAATATCAAACGAAAAAAATTGTTAGGAAAATATCATATTTAATGAGCTATTGGTGAATTATAATATTTATAATTTAATAATTTATTTAATGGCATATAACGACCTGTTCGTTCAATAACCTTTGTATATTTTTTGTTAAGCAATGTATTTATATATTCTGAAACAATCTCAGTATAATGATGAATGAATATAATACTAATTGTATAAATGTCACAAATACAGAGTTTTAAATTCAACATAAGGGGCCTGAAGGGCCGAGTGGCGACGCTCTGTCGCTCGGTACCACAGGTTTCGGGTTCGAATCCCGTTGGTGCCATAGATGTTTGTAGTGGTTTAGAATCCACTTTAAGCGTAGGTCCCGGTTTTAACACGATCGTAGAGCGTTACGGGGGTATTGTTATTCCGCGTCCGCAGCTTATCTTCAAGCTACACGCGCCTAATGGGTACTGCTAAGTGAGTAACGTCGGTGCAGCGCTTGCCTTAAGGCATCGAAGAAAACTGTCTGAGTGTTTGCCAGTTGCATTGGAACAAAAAAATTCAACGTAAGGTAGAAACAGATATAAATCTCCAATTTCTACACTACTATTAGGATTTTGAACATCTGTAATCAACATATTCTTGATATTATTTCAGAAATTCTATTCTTGCATGAAAATATGTGAAATCCTTTCTATGTTAATAGAAAAAATGTATATTTCTTTTAAAATAAAGAAATCCAATTACGTAATGTTTCATATTTAATGGAAAATAATATATTTTAAAAAAACCTTTGTGTATTACAAATCCTCTGATCCCCTCTTAATTGATTTTTTTTACATTTAGAAAAAATCGGTTATTTTAATGTCATCTTGTATAGTTCTTTCCCATTCATAGTATACACCGTATCAGAACTAAGCCAATCATCTTCCGAAGGCGCCTAATAAACTTTTATCAAAGTTATATTATCATCTACATTAGGATCAGCATTGTTTTTCTCCCCAATTTTCAATTTTCGATGAAGCTTAACATTAGAATATAAAGTATGATCATCTTCACCACAAATATCAAATTTTTAAATGCCATCTTCAGTACGATTAGAACATTTATTGTTTTGTCATATTTCTGCACATTGAAATTTTTCTATATCTTATTATGGATATTTATCAAATCGTAAATGTTTTCTTTTTTAAGAAAACTTTTCCGACTTTTAATTCTGTTCCATTTTCCTTTTTAAATAATATTTGATTTTATCTATCACAAATATATCTAAGCCGGGGGTGGCCAACCCAAATGATCTTGTGAGCCACTTTGGAAATGCATCCAAACTCCGTGGGTCGCATATAAAATTATATATCCCCTATTAGATTTAGACCACTATAGACATCTTTTGGAGTGAAAAATTGAAACTTAATGAGTTATTATTATTGCGTTTACTATTATTCTTACATGTAAACACAGATAACATATTAATAATAATACTGAACGCACAATGTAAAGAAATATATGACACTAAAAATGAAATATAAAATATATATGTATAAATGAAATAAAAAAATAAATCATTAAAAAATATTTTTTAATTAGTGCGATATTAGTTTCTCCACTCTTTCATTCAGCTTTTGCAAATCGATATCAATTTGGGTATTTGTACATCGTAATGGGTCTTACAGATTAACCTCCATTATGTTTGAGCATGTTTTGTATTTGGTAAATTTCATTTTGAAATCAAGTTGGCCCCAGAATATCACCAAATGGAACTGGTTGACTTACTGGTTGTTGAATGGACAATATTGAATTAAATCATATTTTTGAAACATCAGAACCAAAAATAGATTTTTATAACACTTACGTCACAAAAAAGAAATTTTCCAATTTGAGAAGTCTGGCACCAAAATTTGTGAGTGCTTTGGGTTCAATTTATCCCTGCAAATTGTTTTTTTTTCTTTTTTAAGAAAATGAAATTAACCAAACACAAAACACTCTCAAACATAACGAACACTAATCTTAAACACCCATACCCAAATTGAGATTGATTTGCAAGAGCTTAATGAAAAAGTAGAGAAACAAATAACGCACTAGTAAAATATGTATATTTTAATGATGATTTCTTTTTTTATTTCATTTATACTTATATATTTTTATATTTCATTTTTAGTGTTTTATATTTCTTTACAATGTGCGTTTAGTATCATTATTATTATGTAATCAATGTTTACATGTATTATGAACGTGAAAGAACTGACAAGAGGACACCAATATAACAGATTTTTTCGAAATTTAAAAAATCAATTAACACAGGATTTGTAATAAACAAAGGTTTTTAAAAGATATTATTTCCCAATAAATATGAAACAATACGTAATTGGATTTCTTTATTTTAAAAGAAATATATATATATTTTTCAATTAATATAGAAAGGATTTCATCGATTTTCATGCGAGAATAGAATTTTAGAAATAATATTACTTATATGTTGATTACAGATGTTCAAAATCCTAATTGTAGTGCAGAAATTGGAGATTTATCTCTGTTTTTATCTTATGTTCAATTTAAAACTCTGTATTTTTGCCATTTAAAGAAGTAGTATTATCATATTCATTCATCTTTATACTGTGATTATTTCAGAATATATAAGTACATTGCTGAACAAAAAATATACAAAGGTTATTGACCGAGCAGGTCGTTATAAGCCATTAAATAAATTATTAAATTATAAATACTATAATTCACCAATAGCTCATTAAATGAGATATATTCCTAACACAAACAATTTTTTTCATCAGAAATTAACAATTTTAATTTTTTTAAACTTTTTCAGTAGATGTGGGATAGTTCCCTCTTATAAACATTTGTTTATATTTAGATTTTTTAACTTTTATATTTACGTTTTATTGTTTCGTCGTTGAAAAAATTTAAATAATTAAATATTAATTTTCATCTATACATGCCTCTACAGATGTCATCTTAATACATCTATGATATGAATTGCAATTATTTAAACTTAATTAACGAACCTTAACGAATCTTAATGATTTAATGAAAGTATATGAAAAACCGGTAAGGTTTTTATAGTTAAATTTACTCCATCACACATATTTAAAAAATGAGTTTTGCAATAAATTCTAATGAAATGTTTTTGATAAAATTGGTAAAAAATATCTAAGCAATACTTTAAAATTACAATCTGATCTTATAAATATTTCGTATAATAATTACATTATTTTTAGGATTTAATAGATGCATAATTAAATTATTTGGAAACGATCCACATACTCTATTCGATATGGTTGATAGATGACAAATAATATCTCTAAAATTAAAAAAATATATATAATAAAGTTGTTTTAAGGGTAGGTGAACTCTATAAAATTTAGATTTTGAGACAAAATTATTCTACGAAGAAAAATAAGAAGGTAAATGCATTGTAAATATATCTAATTTAAGAAATCATTTATATTCATTGTAATATAATGGCTGGAGCTTATCGCTAATAGCAATTCACATGCCGTTTATTGTATTACGAATACAAATCGGCTTAGTAGTTAACTTTGAAAGAAAATGATAATTTAATATTTTTTATATGAAAATGTACCTATGTTTATTTTTAGAATGAAAAAAAAGGAGAATCACTAATCCGAAATTTAATTAATATATTTGAAAAACTAATTGAATATAATTTCATAGCTATTGACGAAGATTAAAAAATTAACGATTTGTTGTTATCTAAATTTTCTAATAATTAGGCAAATAAACACATGGTATAGAGAAAAAGTTAAAAAAAAAAGGGAAGTAAGATGTATTAAGATTTGCTTATTGCTATCGGTGAGGAAGTGAAACAGATCTCCGAAGATAACGCTTAGATCATAGGTGGCCAACCCGAGGCCCGCCTTGAATATTTTTCCGACCCGTGAGATTTATCACACTTTGACAAAATATATTTATTTCATAAAGGCCAAAGTAGTAAAAACCAATGTATTAAAAAAATACGTTATTTGGGCATCCATATATTCAAAATTACATGAAATATGCAAAAAAAATAAGAAAACTTACAGCTGCTTTTGAAAGCCGATTCAGTAATTTAGAGTGAGACATATACAAAAAAATTTTTGAAATATATTCCTCTTCCTTTCATGTTGAAATCAAGTCGGCCCCAGAATATCACCAAATGGAACTGGTTGACTTACAATACAATATTGAATTAAAGCACAATTTTGAAACACCAGAATCAAAAATAGGTTTTATAACACTTACGTCACAAAAAAGAAAATTTCTAATTTGAGCAATCTGGCACAAAAATTTGGGAGCGCTTTGGGTTCAATACACACCTGCGAATCGTTTTTTCTCGTAAATGAAATTGACAAAATACAAAACAAATATAACGGACGCTAATCTGCAACATCCATTTCAATATTCAAATACCCAAATTGAGATTGATTTGCAAAAGGTAAATGAAAGAGTGGAGAAACAAATATCGCACTATGATGCATTTCCAAAGTGGCCCACAAGATCAATTTGGGTTGGCCACCCCTGGCTTAGATATATTTGTGATAAATTAAATCAAATATTATCAAAGTGGGAAAATAGAAGAGACTTAAAAGTTGGAAAGCTTTTCTTAAAAAAAGAAAACATTTACGATTTGATAGTTATCGATAATAAGAATATAGAAAATTTTAATGTGTAGAAGTATGACAAGACAATAAATGTTCTAATCGTACTGAAGACATTTGTTTTGAAGATGATCATACTTTATATTCTAAAGTAACATCTTCATCGAAAATTGAAAATTGGGGAAAAAACAATGCTGATCCTCATGTAGATGATAATATAACTTTGATGAAAGTTTATTAGGCGTCTTCAGAAGATGATCGGTTTAGTTCGGATAAGGTGTATATTATGAATGTGAAAGAACTATACAAGATGACATAAAATAAACGATTTTTTTCAAAATGTAAAAAAAATCAATTAAGAGGAGATCAGAGGATTTAAGATGCATGCATTTCCAAAGTGGAGCGCAAGATCATTTGGGTTGGCCACCCCTGGCTTATAACTTTGAAGAAAGTTCGATTAAAGCTAAAACACTAAATGTTGGAAACATTACAATCGAATTTAAATGTGTTTATTGTTCCACTTTAGATGAAATCTTATAACATATTTTTTTACTAAAGATTATACATCTTCAGAAGATGATTTGTTTAGTTCAGATACGGAGGATACTATGAATGTGAAAGAACTAAACAAGATGATACTAAAATAACCGATTTTTTCTAAATGTAAAAAATCAATTAACAGAGGATTTGTAATAAACAAAGGTGTTTTAAGAGATATCATTTCCCAATAAATCTGCAACAATACGCAATTGGATTTCTTTATTTTAAGAGAAATATGTATATACCTTTTCAATCAATATAGAAAGGATTTCACTGATTTTCATGCGAGAATAGAATTTCAGACATAATATTAAGAATATGTTGATTACAGATGTTCAAAATCCTAATTGTAGTATAGAAATTGAAGATTTATCTCTTTTTCTATCTTATGTTGAATTTAAAGCTCTGTATTTGTGACATTTAAACAATTCGTATTATCATATTCATACATAGTTAAATTGAGATCATTTCGGTATATATATACTATAAATCCATTGTTCAACAAAAAAATATCCAAAGGTTCTTAAACGAACAGATCATTATATGCCAATAAATAAATCATTAAATTATAATTATTATAATTTACCAATAGCTCATTAAATTAAATATATTGCTGCCAAAACATTTTTTCTTATGAGAAATGCGCTATATTTAACAATTACTATTATCATATTCATTCATAATTATACTGTGATCATTTCAGAATATATAAGTACATTGCTTAACAAAAAATATTCAACGGGTATTGACCGAACAGGTCGTTATATGCCATTAAATAAATTATTAAATTATAAATACTATAATTCACCATTAGCTTATTAAATGAGATATATTCCTAACACAAACAATTTTTTTCATCAGAAATTAACAATATTAATTTTTTTAAGCTTTTTCAGTAGATGTGGGATAGTTTCCTCTTCAAACATTTGTTTATATTTAGATTTTTTAAAGTTTATATTTACGTTTTATTGTTTCGTCGTTGAAAAAATTAAAATAATTAAACTTTCATTTTCATCTATACATGCCTCTACAAATTTTATCTTAATAGATCTATGATATGAACCATAATGATTTTAACTAATTTATCTAATTCATCTATATACGTTTTTGAATTGTTAATTGTTAAATATTTTCAAATTTTAACTTCCGCATAATCCTTAGTAAAAAAAATATGTCACAAGATTTCATCTAAAGAGGAACAAAAATCACATTTAAATTCGATTGTAATGCTTCCAACATTTAGCGTTTTAGCTTTAAGTAAACTTTCGTCATAGTTATATTATCATCTACATTAGGATGAGCATTGTTTTTTCGCCAATTTTCAAGGCGGCCTGATGGCCAACTGGTTAGCACTGTGGCCGTTGGTACCGAAGGCTTCAGGTTCGGATCCTGACGGTTGCATGGATGTGTGTTGGTGGTTCTGAATACACGTTAAACTGCAGATACCGGCCTATTTAGCCTAAAAGTGTGCACCAGATGACCGTAGAGCGACAAACCAAACTCTATTTTCGATGAAGATTAACGTCGTCAGTAAGGTTAGAACATTTATTCTCTTGTCATATTTCTACACATTGATATTTTTCTATATCTTATTATGGATATCTATCAAATCGTAAATGTTTTCTTTTTTTAAAACAAACTCTCCAACTTTTAAATATCTTCCATTTTCCTATTTAGATAATATTTGATTTAATTTATCACAAATATATCTAAGCCAGGGGTGGCCAACCCATATGATCTTGCGGGCCACTTTGGAAATGTAGCGTAACTCCGGGGGCAGCATATAAAATTAAATATCCTCATATTATATTTAGACCACTATATAGTTTTTGTTTTGGTTTGTCGCTCTGCGGTCATCTTGTGCAGACCGAGACCCAGACTTTGAGCTAAACAAACCGGAACTTAAAGTTTAAAGTGAATTCCGAATCACTACAAGCATCCATGGCACCTACTGGACTCGAACCGGAAACCTGTAGTACCGAGCTCCAGACCACTAGCCACTCGACCGACAGGCCCTAGAATTTTTTTGGGAGTGAAAAATTAAAGCATAATGAGTTATTATTATTGTATTTACTATTATGCTTACATGTAAACATAGATAATATAATAATAATGATACTAAACGCGCATTGTAAAGAAATATATAACACTAAAAATGAAATATAAAAAATATATAAGTATAAAGGAAATAAAAAAAGAAATCATTAAGAAATATATATTTTACTAGTGTGATATTTGTTTCTCCACTCGCACTTAATTTTTGCAAATAGATCTCAATTTGGTATTTGCACATTGTAATGGGTGTTGCAGATTAGCGTCCGTTATGTTTGAGCGTGTTTGGTCATTTCGAAAAAAATGATTCGCAGGTGTATTGAACTCAAAGCACTCAGGACTTTCTGTGCCAGATTTCTCAAATTGGAAAATTTCTCTTTTGTGACGTAAGAGTTATAAAAATCTATTTTCGATTCTGATGTTTCAAAAATGTGTGTTGATTCAATATTGCGTTGTATGTCAACCAATTCCATTTGGAGATATTCTGGGGCCGACTCGATTTCAACATGAAGAATTTGTTGTATTTGTTTACCTTTAAATTACTGAATCGACTTTAAAAAGTACCTGTAAGTTTTCTTATTTCTTTTGCATATTTGATGTAATTTTGAATATACACATGAACAAATAATCTATTTATTATTACATTGATTTTCCCTATTTTGGCCATTATAAGAAATATATATTTTTTGTTAAAGTTTCATAAATCTCACGAGCAGCAAAAATATTCAAGGCCGGTTGGTTGGCCGCGGTTGGCCACCCCTGTATTAGAACATATTTTACAATTGACAATTCAAAAACCTATATAGCGGAATTAGATAAATTAGTTTAAATCATTATGTTTCATATTATAGATATATTAAGATGACACCTGTAGAGGCAGAGATAGATAAAAATGAATATTTAATTATTTACATTTTTTCAGCGAAAAAAACAATAAAACATAAATTTAAAATTCAATGTAAAGTTTAAAAATTTACATATAAACAAATGTTTACAAGAGGAAACGATCCTACCTTTACTGAAAAAATTTAAAAATAATTTTTTTTTTTTTTAAATATAGCGCATTTCTGATAAAAAAAATTGTTTGTGTTAGGTATATATTTAATTTAATGAGCTATTGGCGAATTATAATAATTATAATTTAATGATTTATTCAATGGCATATAATCATCTGTTCGTTTAAGAACCTTTGGATATTTCTTGTTGAACAATGGATTTATAGTATATATTCTGAAATTATCTCAGTATAACGATGTATGAATATGATAATATGAATTGTTTAAATGTCACAATTACTGAGTTTTTAAATTCAACATGAGATAGAAACAGAAACAAATCTTCAATTTCTATTCTACAATTAGGATTTTGGACATCTGTAATCAACATATTCGTAATACTATTTTTCTGAAATACTATTCTCACATGAAAATCCATAAAATCTTTTCTATACTAATTAAAAATATCAAATATATAGTTCAAACGTACTTACAAGGGTATTGCTTTAAAACATTTTGTAAAATAATATCTTTTACAAATCCTTTGTTAATTGATAATTTAAATTTTTAAAAAAGTCAGTTATTTTAATGGTTTTTTGTAAAGTTACTTCACATTTTAATTTATTTTAATTCATTGTTTGCATCGTATTTGAATAAAAAAAATCCTCTGAAGACTCATAATATTTAGTAAATGTAATATGTCAAAAGATTTCATCTAAAATGGAACAATAATCGTAATTCAATGCTTCCAACATTTAGTGTTTTAGCTTTTATTAAACTTTCATCAAAGTCATATTTTCTTCTTCATTAGAACCAACATTGTTTTTTACTAATTTTTAATTTTTGATGACGATAAACTTTAGAATATAAAGTATTATCTTTTTCATAATGCATAACAAATTTATAAATTGGTAATTTCAGTAGGATTACAACCTTTATTGTCTTGAAATATTCCTTTACAATGAAATTTGCTACATCCTTGTTGTGATAATTATGGATGTCTGTCAAATCGTAAAAGTTTTCATTTATTTAAGAAAAACTCACTGACTTTCTTTTTCCTCACTTTTAACTCACTTCCATATTACTTTTTAGATAATATTTCGTTTAATTTATCACGAATATGTTTTAGTTTTACTTTTTAAAATTGGTTTTTGTTCCCTCCTGATAGCACATCTTACTGGTATTCTTTTACTTTTTCTTTATAAAGTATTTTTATTAACTTAATTATTAGAAAATTTTGATCACAGCAAATTGTAAATTTTTTAGTCTTCTTCGTCAATAGATATGAAATTATATTAAATTAATTTATTCACATTATTAAAATCGTGATTCTCCTCATTCTATAACCTAAGTTTATTTTCAGGTAATCAATATTAAATTGTCAATTTTTTTAAAGTAAACTAAAAGGCCGATTTGTATTCTTAGTAGAATAAACGATATGTAATAATAAATAATAAATCTTAAAATAAATAATAAATCTTAAGTAAAACACCTATAAAATCTTTAAAATTTTTTTAATTTATGCAATCATTTTGTTGAAAATTACTAATTTTGATACACACCCTTCATATTTTTTTACATCCCGATATTTTAACAAATATTTTTTAGTTCCACACCTAAACTTCTTGTAACAAACAGTATACGTAATGGCATATGAGCCGTATAACTTTTCTTTAATTGATCCTTAATAAATTTAATTATTTTTCATATTTTTAATTTGTTTAATATGTGTTTGCGTTAATTATAAATCATAATTACTTACTTTAAAATGATCGATTTGATGGATTAAGTTATTAATATATATTCAACTTTGATCAATAGTCACTGAGCTCTAATTTAGTAATACATCTAAAAATATGACTTACTATAATTTTTTTTTAAAATTCTGAATACCTCAAAAATTACTATCTGATTATTTAAAGAAAATAATATTCAATGGTTTGCCGCTTAAAATAAATAAATAGAATGGTCAATATTTGAAATATTCAAAAGAACAATTTAAAAATTTAGATCTTTGAATTTTAGATTTAGATTTTTTAATTTTTTAATGATCAATTTAAAAGTTAGAACATATTTAATAACTCAAAAACATTTATAGATGAATTATATAAATTAGTTTAAAATCATAATGATTCATATTATAGATCTATAAAGGGGGCATCCGTAGAGACATGTATTGAGGAAAAGGAATATTTAATTTGTTAAAATTTATTCTACGGAAAAACAATAAAAGCTAAATTTAAAACTTAAGAATCTAAATATAAACAAATGTTTACTGGATGAAACAATCCCACATCTACTGAAAAAATTAAAAAAAATTTTAATATTGTTATTTCTGACGAAAAAAATTGTTAGGAATATATCTCATTTAATGAGCTATTGGTGAATTATAACATTTATAATTTGATAATTTATTTAATGGCATATAACGTCCTGTTCGGTCAATATCCTTTGGATATTTTTTATTGAGCAATGTACTTATATATTCTGAAATAATCACAGTATAAAGATGAATGAATATGATAATACTACTTCTTTAAATGGCAAAAATACAGAGTTTTAAATTGAACATAAGATAAAAACAGAGATAAATCTCCAATTTCTGCACTACAATTAGGATTTTGAACATCTGTAATCAACATATAAGTAATATTATTTCTAAAATTCTATTCTTGCATGATAATCGGTGAAATCTTTTCTATATTAATTGAAAAAATCTATACATATTTATTTTAAAATAAAGGAATCCAATTACTTATTGTTTCCTATTTATTGGGAAATAATATCTTTTTAAAAACCTTTGTTTATTACAAATCCGATATTAATTGATTTTTTATATCTAGAAAAAATCGGTTATTTTAGTGTCCTCTTGTATAGTTCTTTCTCATTCATAGTATACACCGTATCTGAACTAGACAAATCATCTTCTGAAGATGTATAATCTTCAGTAAAAAAATTTGTCACAAGATTTCATGTAAAGTGAAACAATAATCACATTTCAATTCGATTATAATGGTTCCAACATTTAGTCTTTTAGCTTTAAGTAAACTTTCATCAAAGATATAAGCCACGGGTGGCCAACCCAAATGATCTTTTGGGCCACTTTGGAAATGCATCCAAACTCCGTGGGCCTCATATAAAATTATATATCCCTATATTAGATTTAAACCACTATAGACATTTTTTGGAACGAAAAATTAAAACATAATGAGTTATTATTATTGTGTTTACTTTTATTCTTACATGCAAACATAGATAATATAATAATAATGATATTAAATGCATATTGTAAAGAAATATATAACACTAAAAATGAAATATAAAAAATATATAGGTATAAATGAAATAAAAACAGAAATTATTAAAAAATATATATTTTACTAGTGCGATATTTGTTTCTCCACTCTTTCATTTAGCATTTGCAAATCGATCTCAATTTGGGTATTTGCACATCGTAATGTTTGTTGCAGATTAGTGTTCGTTATGTTTGAGAGTGTTTTGTGTTTGGATAATTTCATTTTCAAAAAAAAAAAAAAAAAAACGATTCGCAGAATTCAGATCAAAAGATTTCATCTAAAATTGAACAATACTCGCAATTCAATTCGATTGCAATGCTTCCAACATTATTCAATTAATTTATTCACATTATTAAACTTGTGATTAATAACTCTCCTTCTCATTCTATAACCTAAGTTTATTTTCAGGTAATCAATATTAAATTGTCAATTTTTTTTAAGTAAACTACCAGGTCAATTTGCATTCTTAATAGAATAAACGACATGTAATAATAAATAATAAATCTTAAGTAAATACACCTATAAGACCTTTAACATTTATTTTTTAATTTATTCAATCATTTCGTTGAAAATTTCCACTTTTGATACACACCCTACACATTTTTTTACATCCGAAATTTTATCAAATATTTTTAATACATCAAACAGCATCATTGCTAAAGTCTCTAACGCCTAAACTAGTTAAAAGGCTTATACGTATAATAGTAAATAAGCCGTATAATTTTTCTTTTATAATCTTTAATGAATTAATTTTTTTTTCATTTTTAATTTTATTAATATGTGGTTTCGTTAAATACAAATTATAGTGACTTGCTTTAAATTGATCGATTTGATTGATTAAATTATTAATATATTTTCAACTTTGATGAATATCCATTGCATCCTCTTTCAGTAATCTGTCTAAAAATATGATTTACTATAAATTTTTTTAAACTTTCTGAATACCTGAAAAATTACGTCAGATTCTTTAAAGATAATTATATTCACTGGTTTACCGCTCAAAATGTAGAAATAAAATATTCAATATTTGAAATATTTAACTAAACACTCAAATTAAAAATTAAAACATATTTAAAAATTAACGATTCAAAACGTATACAGTCTGAGTAAAAACTTTAAGGCCAGTAGACATTTTTGAGAAAATGAAAACATTTAAACTGGGGAATTAAAATACCATTTGATTGATAATTATTGAGCTTAAATAAAAGTAAAAAAAGTCGAAAAATTAATTTGCAAATATTTTATTATTAGAAAATATTACAGAACACACAGATGAATATTTGAGCCTGAGTAAAAACTTTAAGGCCAACATAGAAAATAAAATATAAGAAAAAAATTACAAATTCTTAGAAAGTTGTGTAGGAGCCATTACTTCGAATTACTTCAAATATTCTTGTTTTCATGGATGAAACGAGTTTTTGACAAAGGGTGGGGTGGGTTTTATACTTCATCTTCGATATTAGATTTCAGCTCTGTTGATGATGTAAAATGTCTCCCATTTGCATAAACTCTTCTTGCTAAGTCAGCCCAAAGGTTCTCGATTGGGTTGAGGTCAGGGAATCTAGCTGGTCATTTCACAGTTTCAACATTGTTGACTTGGAACCAATTTTATGTGCTGTTACTCGAATGGATCGGTGCATTGTCTTGCTGATATTTCCAATTTTCTCCAGCAAGACATTCAGCATTTGGCAAAAGATGATTTGTTAGGACATTTTGGTATCCTTGTGAATTCATTCTACCTGAAACGAATGCAATTGAGCCCACACCATTGTAAGAAGAACAGCCCCAAGTCATGACAGACCCTCCACCTGATTGGCGCTTAGAGAATATTTCTTTTTCATTTCTCATATCATGCCAGTAGAAATTCCAGCCATCTGGTCCATCCAAATTCCATTTTTTTTTCGTCAGAAAAAATAATTTCTATCCATTGGTTGTCCCAGGTCATGACTTTCTGGCCAAAGCTCAAACGCTCTATTTTGTGTCTCTGCAGTAACTGGGGCTTAGTCAATTTTGCTGTATAAGTGTCCAGACCTTCTAATTGTGTTATAAATCGTTTTTTGACAAACTTTTAAACCTGTCGTCGGTATCAGTTTCCTGATTGAGTACTTTCCAGTCGATGCAAGTTGGCAAACTCTTCTTTCATCACTCGAGGACTAAGCTTTAGGTCTTCCCCCAGTATTCTTTTTACCATAATTGTCTTTTAGTTTTAAAAAATTGTTGACTACAGTCTTTGATCTTCCTATCTTTATCGCAATAGCACGACTACTCATTCCTGTTGAAGACAAAGCTTCGATCTGTCCTCTTTCACGATCAGTTAATTTCTTCCCCTTCGCCTTCTTCACAAAGATCACCAATACTACGAAGAAACGTATGACAAATATGAAAATTGCAGCGTTGTCACAAGCTAGTAGTTGCAATGGTAATTACACGATTATATTATATTTATTTTTAAAAAATGACTGGTGGCCTTAAAGTTTTTACTCAGGCAGAAATACTAACTTTGTAAATAAACACTTGTTTCTCATAATTATGTATTTACAAATTATGATTACAGCATTTATTTCTTATCAATGAACTTTATTAATTAATATTATTTGAATTCCTTTTATTTTAATTTACATTTTCTCAAAAATTTTTACTGGCCTTAAAGTTTTTCCTCAGGCTGTATATATGAATTAAATAAATTAGTTCAAATCATTATGATCCATATTATAGTGCTATTAAGATGACACATGTAGAGGCATGTATAGATGAAAATGAATATTTAATTATTTAAATTTTTTTCAACGACAAAACAATAAAACCTAAATTTAAAATTTAATATAAAATTAAAAAATATAAATATAAAGAAACGTGTACTAGAGGAAACGATCCCACGTCTACTGAAAAAGTTTTTTAAAAAATTTTAATATTGATAATTTCTGATGAAAAAAATTGTTTGTATTGGAAATATATCTGATTTAATGAGCTATTGGCGAATTATAATATTTATAATTTCATAATTTATTTAATGGCATGCAACGACCTGTTCGGTCAAAACCCTTTGGTTATTTTTTGTTAAGCAATGTATTTATATCTTCTGAAACTATCCCAGTATAATGATGAATAAATATGATATACTAGTTGTTTAAATGTCACAAATACAGAGTTTTAAATTCAACATAAGATAGAAACAGAGATAAATCTCCAATTTCTACACTATTATTAGGATTTTGAACATCTGTAATCAACATATTCGTAATATTATTTCAAAAATTCTATTCTCGCATGAAAATCGATGAAATCCTTTCTATATTAATTGAAAAAATATATACATATTTCTTTTAAAATAAAGAAATCCAAATACGTATTGTTTCATATTTATTGGGGAATAATATCTTTTAAAAAAACCTTTGTTTATTACAAATTCTCTGTTAATTGATTTTTTATATTTAGAAAAAATCGGTTATTTTAGTGACCTCTTGTACAGTTATTTAACATTCATAGTATACACCGTATCTGAACTAAACAAATCATCTTCTGAAGATGTATAATCTTTAGTAAAAAAATATGTCACAAGATTTCATCTAAAATGGAACAATAATCCCATTTCAATTCGATTATAATGGTTCCAATATTTAGTCTTTTAGCTTTAAGAAATCTTTCATCAAAGTTATAAACCAAGGGTGTCCAACCCAAATGATCTTGCGGGCCACTTTGGAAACGCATCCAAACTCCGTGTGCCGCATATAAAATTATACATCCCTATATTAGATTTTAACAACTATAGAAATTTTTTTGAATGAAAAATTAAAACATAATGAATTATTGTTCTTGTATTTACTATTATTCTTACATGCAAACATAGATAACGTAATAATAATTAATGATACTAAACGCACATTGTAAAGAATTATATAACACTCAAAATGAAATATAAAAAATATATAAGTATAAATGAAATATAAAAAATGTATAAATATAAATGAAATAAAAAAAGAAATCATTAAAAAATATATATTTTGCTAGTGCGATATTTGTTTCTCTACTCTTTCAATTAGATTTTGCAAATTGATCTCAATTTGGTTATTTGCACATCGTAATGGATGTTGCAGATTAGTGTTATGTTTGAGCGTGTTTTGTGTTTTGTGTTTTGATAATTTCATTTTCAAAAAAAAAAAAACGATTCGCAGGGATAAATTGAACTCAAAGCACTCACAAGTTTTGGTGCAAGATTTCTCACATTAGAAATTTTCTGTTTTTTGACGTAAGTATTATAAAAACCTATTTTTGATTCTGATGTTTCAAAATTGTGCTTTAATTCAATATTGTATTGTAAGTTAACCAGTTCCATTTGGTAATATTCTGCGGCTGACTTGATTTCGACATGAAAGAGAGAGGAATATATTTAAAAAATGTTGTTGTATATGTCTCACTCTAAATTATCATATTCATATCTAATTATCATAATTCATAGCACAGATCTATTAAGATGACATCCATAGAGGCATGTATAAATGAAAATGAATATTTAATTATTTAAATTTTTTCAACGACGAAACAATAAAACGTAAATATAAAATTTAATATAAAATTTAAAAAATCTAAATATAAACAAATGTTTACGAGAGGAAACTATCCCACATCTACTGAAAAAGTTAAAAAAAATTAATATTGTTAGTTTCTGATGAAAAAAATTGTTTGTGTTAGGAATATATCTCATTTAATGAGCTATTGGTGAATTATAGCATTTATAATTTAATAATTTATTTAATGGCATATAACGACCTGTTCGTTCAATAACCTTTGTATATTTTTTGTTCAGCAATGTACTTATATATTTTGAAATGAAAACAGTATAATGATGAATGAATATGATAACGCTAATTGTTTAAATGGCACAAATACAGAGTTTTAAATTGAACATAAGTTAGAAACAGAGATAAATCTCAATTTCAACAATAAATTAGGATTTTGAACATCTGTAATCAACATATTCACAATATTATTTCGAAAATTCTATTCTCGCATGAAATTCGGTGAAATCCTTTGAAAAAATATATACATATCTCTTTTAAAATAAAGAAATCCAATTACGTAGTCTTTCATATTTCTTGGGAAATAATATCTTTTAAAACACCTTTGTTTATTACAAATCCTCTGTTAATTGATTTTTTACATTTAGAAAAAAAACGGTTATTTTAGTGTCCTCTTGTATAGTTATTTAACTTTCATAGTATACACCGTATCTGAACTAAGCAAATCATCTTCGGAAGACGTATAATCCTTAGTAAAAAAATATGTCACAAGATTTCATCTAAAGTGGAACAAAAATCGCATTTAAATTCGATTGTAATGCTTCTATCATTTAGTGTTTTAGCATTAAGTAAATTTTGTCATAGTTATATTATCATCTACATTAGGATCAGCATTGTTTTTTCGCCAATTTTCAAGACGGCCTGATGGCCAACTGGTTAGCACTCTGGCCGTTGGTACCGAAGGCTTCAGGTTCGGATCCTGACGGTTGCATGGATGTGTGTTGGTGGTTCGGAATCCACGTTAAACTGCAGGTCCCGGCTTATTTAGCCTAGAAGTGTGCACAAGATGACCGTACAGCGACAAACCAAACCCAATTTTCGATGAAGATTAACGTCGTCAGTAAGGTTAGAACATTTATTCTCCTGTCATATTTCTACACATTGATATTTTTCTATATCTTATGATGGATATCTATCAAATCGTAAATGTTTTCTTTTTTTAAAACAAACTTTCCAACTTTTAAGTCTCTTCCATTTTCCTATTTAATTTGGTTATCGGTTTGGTCGATCTCAATTTGGTTATTTGCACATCGTAATGGATGTTGCAGATTAGTATTCGATATGTTTGAGAGTGATTTGTGTTTGGTTAAATTCATTTTCAGAAGAAAAAACTATTCGCAGGGATAAATTGAACCTAAAGCAGTCACAAATTTTTGTGCCAGAGTCCTCAAATTAGAAATTTTCTCTTTTGTGACGTAAGTGTTATAAAAACCTATTTTTGACTCTGATGTTTCAAAATTGTGCTTTAATTCAATATAGTATTGTAAGTCAACCAGTTCCATTTGGTGATATTCTGGGGCCGACTTGATTTCAACATGAAAGTGAGATGAATATAAGTAAAAAATTTTGTTGTATATGTAACACCTAAATTACTGAATCGGCTCTCAAAAGCAGCTATAAGTTTTCTTATTTCTTTTGCATGTTTCGTGTACTTTTGAATATATGGATGCACAAATAAGGTATTTTTTAAAACATTGGTTTTCACAACTTTGGTCTTTATGAAATAAATATATTTTGTAAAAGTGTAATAAATATCACGGGTCGGAAAAATATTCAAGGCGGGCCGCGGGTTGGCCTCCTCTGATCTAAGCGTTATCTTCTGAAATCTGTTTCACTTCTTCATCGATAGCTATAAGCAAATCTTAATCCCTCTTACTTCCATTTTTTTTAACTTTTTCTCTATACTATGTGTTTATTAGCCTAATTATTAGAAAATTTAGATAACAACAAATCGTTAATTTTTTAGTCTTCGTCAATAGCTATGAAATTATATTCAATTAGTTTTCCAAATATATTAATTAAATTTCGGATTAGTGATTCTCATTTTTTTTTATTCTGAAAATAAACATAGGTACATTTTCAGGTAAAAGATATTAAATTATCATTTTCTTTCAAAGTTAACTACTAAACGATATTCCATCTACTAAACGATGTTCCATTTGTAGATATTCTGGGGCCGACTCGATTTCAGCATGAAGAATTTGTTGTTTTTGTTTACCTTTAAATTACTAAATCGACTTTAAAAAATAGCTGTAAGTTTTCTTATTTCTTTTGTATATTTGATGTAATTTTGAATGTATGCATGCACAAATAATCTATTTTTTATTACATTGAGTTTCCCTATATTGGCCATTATAAGAAACATATATTTTTTGTTAAAGTTTGATAAATCTCACGGACAGCAAAAATATTCAAGGCGGGCCGCATACGGGTTGGCTGGCCGCGGTTGGCCACCCCTGTATTAGAACAAATTTTACAATTGACAATTCAAAAACCTATATAACGGAATTAGATAAATTAGTTTAAATCATTATAATTCATATCATAGATCTATTAAGATGACATCTGTAGAGGCATGTATAGATGAAAATGAATATTTAATTATTTCAATTTTTCAACGACGAAACAATAAAACGTAAATATAAAAGTTAAAAAATCTAAATATAAACAAATGTTTATAAGAGGGAACTATCCCACATCTACTGAAAAAGTTTAAAAAAATTAAAATTGTTAATTTCTGATGAAAAAAATTGTTTATGTTAGGAATATATCTCATTTAATGAGCTATTGGTGAATTATAGTATTTATAATTTAATAATTTATTTAATGGCTTATAACGACCTGTTCGGTCAATAACCTTTGTATATTTTTTATTCAGCAATGTACTTATATATTTTGAAATGAAAACAGTATAATGATGAATGAATATGATAACACTAATTGTTTAAATGGCACAAATACAGAGTTTTCAATTCAACGTAAGTTAGAAACAGAGATAAATCTCAATTTCTACACTAAAATTAGGATTTTGAACCTCTGTAATCAACATATTCGTAATATTATTTCTAAAATTCTATTCTCGCATGAAAATCGATGAAATCCTTTCTATATTAATTGAAAAATATATATATATTTCTTTTAAAATAAAGAAATCCAATTACGTATTGTTTCATATTTATTGGGAAATAATATCTTTTAAAAACCTTTGTTTATTACAAATCCTGTGTTAATTGATTTTTTAAATTTCGAAAAAATCTGTTATATTGGTGTCCTCTTGTCAGTTCTTTCACGTTCATAATATACCTCTTCTGAAGTCGCATAATCTTTAGTAACAAAATATGTCACAAAATTTCATCTAAAGTGGAACAATAATCACATTTCAATTCGATTGTAATGTTTCCAACATTAAGTGTTTTAGCTTTAAGTAAACTTTCATCAAAATTATATTATCATCTACATGGGGATCAACATTGTTTTTTTTCCCAATTTTCGATGAAGATTAACTTTAGAATATAAAGTATGATCATCTTCACCACAAATATCAAATTTTTAAATGTCATCTTCAATAAGATTAGAACATTTATCGTCTTGTCATTGAAATGTTTCTATATCTTATTATGGATATCTATCAAATCGTAAATGTTTTCTTTTTTTAAGAAAAACATTCCAACCTTTAAGTCTCTTCTATTTTCCTACTTAGATAATATTTTATTTAATTTATCACAAATATATCTAAGCCAGGGGTTCCCAACCCAAATGATCTTCGTTCCCAACCCAAATGATGCGGGCTACTTTGGAAATGCATTATAACTCTTTGGGCCGCATATAAAATTATATATCCCCATGTTCTACTAAAATTGATAATTTTATCATTTTTGATTTTAAATAACTACGAGTTAATGCAACGTAAAGTTTAGTTGAAGCGTCATTTATAAAGATAAAATTTTAATCTTTTGTTCTATTAAAATTGATAATTTTATCATCTTTGATTTTAAATACTTACGAGTTAAATTAACATTAAATTTAGTTGAGGCGTCATTTATAAAGATAAAAAATTTATTATTTTGTTCTATTAAAATTGATAATTTTATCATCTTTGATTTTAAATACGACAATGATTTTGATTTAAATTACGAGTTAAATCAACTATATATAATGTTTTTTTTATAATCAAAATACATTTTACAATAAATATCATAACATTCTGGTCTATATCTTATCATACAAAATTCAATCAAATCTAAATAACCAGTTATAAATTACTTTTTACTGTAATTCCTATCACTTTTAGTATACTGAGGCGTAACGTAAAGAACTGAACCATCATAGGATTCTGTCGGTATAGGACAAGAACCTTTCAATATTCTTTATTGTGCGATAAACTTATCAATTCTAAAATGATCCCAGTTTAATAATGAAGGAATATGATTATACTAAATTCTTAAATGTCATAAATGCGGACAGACAGATAAATCTTCGTTTTCTATTTTACAATTCGGAATTTAACATATATAATCAACATATTTGTATTTATTGTATTCTTTCATGAAAATCGGTAATATATTTTTTATACTAATTAATAATATCTAATACATTGCTCAAAATTTTCCACATGCGTATTGTTTTAAAACATTTTGTGAAATAATGTCTTTCACAAATCCTTTCTAATTGATAACTTAAAATTTAAAAAAAAAAAAACCCCGTTGTTTTAATGGTCTCTTTTAAAGCTACTTCACATTTTAATTCATTGGGTGCATCGTATTTGAATAAAAACATCATCTGAACACTCATACATATATGAATATTTGATAAAAGTAATATGTCAAAAGATTTCATCTAAAATGGAACACTAATCGCAATTAAATTCGATTGTAATGCTTCCAACAAAAAATGTTTTAGCTTTAATTAAACTTTCATCGAAGTTTCATCTACATTAGGACCAGTACCGTTTTTAACTAATTTTAAATTTTTGATCATTATAAAACTGGGTCGAAAAAGTAAGACCAATTTTTAATTTAAAATTCTCCGGGCTTATGGAATTTAATTTCTTTTTTTCTTTTTTAGGTTGCTGGCACTGTCCTTAACATGTGTATGAAATTTAACGTCAAAATATTCATTAGTGTTTGAGTAACGCTTAGCGTTTAAGACGCTAAAAATGGTTTGGCGATTTTTGAAATGTCTAAATTAATTGAGCAAAGAACTTGCATTAACTTTTTTGGCGGAATGAATATTCGTGTGCGGAAACGTATAGAATGTTGCAGAAGGTATTCGGTGAGCATTCCGATACCGGAAGGAAATGTTTAGAATTGGTATAGACAAATATATATACATACATATCCGCCCTTAGGGTGACTGCCAAACTCAACCGAAGAAGCTCACGTCCAAAAAATTAAAGATTTCGAGCTTGCAAACCGTTGATTTACAATTATTGATCAAAATGATAGAACTATCAGCTGTATCAAGAGTCTAGAATTTGTCAATCAAGAAGTTCTGATTGAAAGTACAAATTCTACTTCGAAACTAGGATTGAGTTTTATTGTAAACTGACTTCGAAAAAGGGTCTCAAAATAATTACACTTTTTACACGCTCTGTTGCGTTCGACATAATAATTTTTATTATACTGAGGAATAAAGCAAATATCTTTGTTTTACTAAAAGTATAGAATATGATTTATGAATTATTTATTTAAGCTGTTTACTTTGGAAACAACATTGAGGGCCAAATCAAGATAAAATGGACCCTAGGCGTCCTTGAGGTTTGAAAATTTATATTTGCCTTATTACTGAAAAAAAGTTACTCTTATCGTATGGTGTTTACCAGGATAGGAAAATCAGTAGCATTTAATTTTGAGTTATCGCATTTATTTTATTTAGGTAAATTAACTTTAGCAATTCTATACCAAATACAATTTACTAATGGGTAAAATCCAAAATAACTTACCCTCATTGTGGCTTTCTTCTATTTGTCATTGGCCAAGGAAAGGAAGGCTTGCATCATGACAAGAGGCCGATGATGTGGCAGTCTTTGAAAAAGTGGGGTCCCCCACATTGAAAACGTCTTATTGGTGGTACGGTGGCGAAAGTACTTGCACATGAAACACTGGGTTGCCCAAGGTGAATATATTTCTTAGCACGATTCTTGCAGGACTTTTTGACATGGGAAATCGTCTTTTAGGGCTTATTCTATTTCCTGAGGATTAGTAGAAGTTAGTAATCATTGCCTTGATAGTAACAGGTGGAGGAGTTTTGCGTTGGTATTTCTTTGGCTCCTGGCTGTCTGTCACTTCGAATGAGAGGTGAAATCATGCTCATCTTCATCTGGGGGATGATGAGTCTTGCAGTCCGGAATGGGTGAGTAACATCGGTGCAGCGCTTGCCTTAAAGCATAAAAGACAACTGTCTAAGTATTTGCCAGCTGCATTAGAAAAAAAATATATTTGAAATATTTAACGGAATACTCAATTTAAAAATTAGAACTTATTTAGCAGTTAACATCTCATAATTATTTTAAAATATTATTATAGATCTATTGAGATGACAATTGCAAAAGCAAGAAAGAGAAAATTTTAAATCAAGAGAGATGAAAATCTATAGAGATGAAAATTTAAATCTAATTTATTCAAAGAAAAAACAGTAAAAAACTAAAATTAAAATTGAATGGTAAGTTAGACAATCTAAATGTTATCAAGAGGAAACGATCCAACTTTTACTAAAGAAATTTTTATTGTATCTGAAATATTGTTCATTTCTGGTAAAAAAATTATTTTAGGAATATATCTAATTTGATGAGCTATTGTTGAATTATAATATTTGTAATTTATTGATTTATTTAATAGCATATAATGTCCTGTTGATGTAAGACAAGAATCTTCTATATTTTTTTGGTGCAATGAATATATATATTCTAGTATGATCCTAACTTAATGAATGAATATGATAATGCTAATTGTTTTAATATCACAAGTAAGAAGTTTCAGTTCTTCAATCATCTACTCTTCATTTAGGAGTTTGAACATCTGCAATCAACATATTTGTTCTATTATTTATCTGGAATTCTCTTCTTACATGAAATTCGGTAAAACCATTTTTATATTAATTAAAAATATCAAATATATAATTCAAAGTTATTTGTATGAGTATTGTTTTACAATTTTTGTGAAATAATATCTTTTTCAAATCCTTCGTTAATTGATTTTATAAATTTAAAAAAAAATCTGTGATTTTAAGTGTCTCTTGCTCCTTCCTATTTTAAGTTTTTTTTATTCATAGTACGCACTGTATCTGAATGAAGTAATCATCTTCTGAAGACGCATAATCTTTAGTGAAATTAATATGTCACAAGATTTCATCTATAATGGAATAATAATCACAATTCAATTCGATTGTAATACATCCAACATTTAGTGTTTTAGCTTTTATTAAAATTACTTCTTTCATCAAAGTTATATTTTCATCTACATCTGGATCATCTACATTGTTTTTTCAATTTTTCCTGAATATAATCTTTAGAATATGAAGTATTATAATCTTCGCATCGAATAACAAATTTATAAATGGCATGTTCAGTAGGATTAGAATTTTTTTCTAGTTATATTTCTACACACTCAAATTTTCTATATCCTTGTTGTGATCAATATGTGTCTATGAAAATCGTAAATATTTTTCATTTATTTAAGCAAAACCTTTTTGTTTTTTAACTCTCCTCCATTTTCAATTTTCGATGAAAATTATCTTCACATTACAAAGTATTATCTTCTTCCCCTGGAATATCAAATGTATAAATGGCATCTTCAGAAAAGATTTGGACCATTATTTACTTTTTCAATTCCTACACATTCAAATATTTCTTGTTGTGATGATTTTGGGTGTCTGTCAGAACGTAAATATTTTCATTTATTTAAGCAAAAACTTTTTGTTTTTTAACTCTCCTCCATTTTCAATTTTCGATGAAAATTATCTTCATATTACAAAGTATTATCTTCTTCACCTGGAATATCAAATGTATCTTCAGAAAAGATTTGGACCATTATTTACTTTTTCAATTCCTACACATTCAAATATTTCTTGTTGTGATGATTTTGGGTGTCTGTCAGAACGTAAATATTTTCATTTATTTAAGCAAAAACTTTTTGTTTTTTAACTCTCCTCCATTTTCAATTTTCGATGAAAATTATCTTCATATTACAAAGTATTATCTTCTTCACCTGGAATATCAAATGTATCTTCAGAAAAGATTTGGACCATTATTTACTTTTTTCAATTCCTACACATTCAAATATTTCTTGTTGTGATGATTTTGGGTGTCTGTCAGAACGTAAATATTTTCATTTATTTAAGCAAAAACTTTTTGTTTTTTAACTCTCCTCCATTTTCAATTTTCGATGAAAATTATCTTCATATTACAAAGTATTATCTTCTTCACCTGGAATATCAAATGTATCTTCAGAAAAGATTTGGACCATTATTTACATTTTCAATTCCTACACATTCAAATATTTCTTGTTGTGATGATTTTGGGTGTCTGTCAGAACGTAAATATTTTCATTTATTTAAGAAAAAACTTTTTGTTTTTTAACTCTCCTCCATTTTCAATTTTCGATGAAAATTATCTTCATATTACAAAGTATTATCTTCTTCACCTGGAATATCAAATGTATCTTCAGAAAAGATTTGGACCATTATTTACTTTTTCAATTCCTACACATTCAAATATTTCTTGTTGTGATGATTTTGGGTGTCTGTCAGAACGTAAATATTTTCATTTATTTAAGCAAAAACTTTTTGTTTTTTAACTCTCCTCCATTTTCAATTTTCGATGAAAATTATCTTCATATTACAAAGTATTATCTTCTTCACCTGGAATATCAAATGTATCTTCAGAAAAGATTTGGACCATTATTTACTTTTTCAATTCCTACACATTCAAATATTTCTTGTTGTGATGATTTTGGGTGTCTGTCAGAACGTAAATATTTTCATTTATTTAAGCAAAAACTTTTTGTTTTTTAACTCTCCTCCATTTTCAATTTTCGATGAAAATTATCTTCATATTACAAAGTATTATCTTCTTCACCTGGAATATCAAATGTATCTTCAGAAAAGATTTGGACCATTATTTACTTTTTCAATTCCTACACATTCAAATATTTCTTGTTGTGATGATTTTGGGTGTCTGTCAGAACGTAAATATTTTCATTTATTTAAGCAAAAACTTTTTGTTTTTTAACTCTCCTCCATTTTCAATTTTCGATGAAAATTATCTTCATATTACAAAGTATTATCTTCTTCACCTGGAATATCAAATGTATCTTCAGAAAAGATTTGGACCATTATTTACTTTTTTTCAATTCCTACACATTCAAATATTTCTTGTTGTGATGATTTTGGGTGTCTGTCAGAACGTAAATATTTTCATTTATTTAAGCAAAAACTTTTGTTTTTTAACTCTCCTCCATTTTCAATTTTCGATGAAAATTATCTTCATATTACAAAGTATTATCTTCTTCACCTGGAATATCAAATGTATCTTCAGAAAAGATTTGGACCATTATTTACTTTTTCAATTCCTACACATTCAAATATTTCTTGTTGTGATGATTTTGGGTGTCTGTCAGAACGTAAATATTTTCATTTATTTAAGCAAAAACTTTTTGTTTTTTAACTCTCCTCCATTTTCAATTTTCGATGAAAATTATCTTCATATTACAAAGTATTATCTTCTTCACCTGGAATATCAAATGTATCTTCAGAAAAGATTTGGACCATTATTTACTTTTTCAATTCCTACACATTCAAATATTTCTTGTTGTGATGATTTTGGGTGTCTGTCAGAACGTAAATATTTTCATTTATTTAAGAAAAACTTTTTGTTTTTTAACTCTCCTCCATTTTCAATTTTCGATGAAAATTATCTTCATATTACAAAGTATTATCTTCTTCACCTGAATATCAAATGTATCTTCAGAAAAGATTTGGACCATTATTTACTTTTTCAATTCCTACACATTCAAATATTTCTTGTTGTGATGATTTTGGGTGTCTGTCAGAACGTAAATATTTTCATTTATTTAAGAAAAACTTTTTGTTTTTTAACTCTCCTCCATTTTCAATTTTCGATGAAAATTATCTTCATATTACAAAGTATTATCTTCTTCACCTGGAATATCAAATGTATCTTCAGAAAAGATTTGGACCATTATTTACTTTTTTTTTCAATTCCTACACATTCAAATATTTCTTGTTGTGATGATTTTGGGTGTCTGTCAGAACGTAAATATTTTCATTTATTTAAGCAAAAACTTTTTGTTTTTTAACTCTCCTCCATTTTCAATTTTCGATGAAAATTATCTTCATATTACAAAGTATTATCTTCTTCACCTGAATATCAAATGTATCTTCAGAAAAGATTTGGACCATTATTTACTTTTTCAATTCCTACACATTCAAATATTTCTTGTTGTGATGATTTTGGGTGTCTGTCAGAACGTAAATATTTTCATTTATTTAAGCAAAAACTTTTTGTTTTTTAACTCTCCTCCATTTTCAATTTTCGATGAAAATTATCTTCATATTACAAAGTATTATCTTCTTCACCTGGAATATCAAATGTATCTTCAGAAAAGATTTGGCCCATTATTTACTTTTTTCAATTCCTACACATTCAAATATTTCTTGTTGTGATGATTTTGGGTGTCTGTCAGAACGTAAATATTTTCATTTATTTAAGCAAAAACTTTTTGTTTTTTAACTCTCCTCCATTTTCAATTTTCGATGAAAATTATCTTCATATTACAAAGTATTATCTTCTTCACCTGGAATATCAAATGTATCTTCAGAAAAGATTTGGACCATTATTTACTTTTTCAATTCCTACACATTCAAATATTTCTTGTTGTGATGATTTTGGGTGTCTGTCAGAACGTAAATATTTTCATTTATTTAAGCAAAAACTTTTTTTTTTTAACTCTCCTCCATTTTCAATTTTCGATGAAAATTATCTTCATATTACAAAGTATTATCTTCTTCACCTGGAATATCAAATGTATCTTCAGAAAAGATTTGGACCATTATTTACTTTTTCAATTCCTACACATTCAAATATTTCTTGTTGTGATGATTTTGGGTGTCTGTCAGAACGTAAATATTTTCATTTATTTAAGCAAAAACTTTTTGTTTTTTAACTCTCCTCCATTTTCAATTTTCGATGAAAATTATCTTCATATTACAAAGTATTATCTTCTTCACCTGGAATATCAAATGTATCTTCAGAAAAGATTTGGACCATTATTTACTTTTTCAATTCCTACACATTCAAATATTTCTTGTTGTGATGATTTTGGGTGTCTATCGGAACGTAAATATTTTCATTTATTTAAGAAAAAACTTTTTAATTTGTAACTTTCTTCCATTTGTTTCTTTTTAGATAACATTTCATTTAATTAATCACGAATTTTTGTCTTAATTTTATCTTCTAAAATTTGTTTTGCTTCCTTACTGATAGCTATAAGTAAATCTTAATCATATTACAGGTATTCTTTTATTTTTCCATAAAATACGTGTGTATTAACTTAATTATTACTAGAAAATATATATAATAACAAATTGAAATTTTTAGGGAAGTTTTCTTCTACAATATCTATCAAATTAATTCAATTCTTCAATTTATTTATCCACTTCTATTAATTAAGCGTTTGTTTAGGGTTCCACGTTCTTATTCTATGACCTAAGTTTATTTTCAGATATCTATTTTTGTTATAGTACACTAACAGGCCGATTCGTAATAGAATAAATCACATGTGAATTGATGTTAGTGATGAATTCGAATCATTATATCACAATGAATATAAATTATTTCCTTGTGATGTATTTGCAACGCTTTTACCTTCTTTTTCTTCTTAATAGAATTTTTTAATAGTTTGCAGTAGGAATATATTTAATTTAATCAGCTATTGTTAAATTATAATATCAATAATTTAATTACATATAATTACATACTAAAGATAATAGGAATTGTCTTTATTCTCCTTAATAATGGATAATTAATTTTCTAAATTCTCTGCTATTAGGTGTAAATTTCTGTATATATTTTTCAGTTTTATTTTTCATTATTGTGTTTTAAATTCAATTTCGTCTAATTTCATATTTAATTTTTCTTCATAATTTTACTTATTTTATTAAGTTCATTAATGTAATAATTTTTGATAATATTATATATTTTCTCATAAAATTCTTTTGAAATCCGAATAATTATACATAAAAGTAATTATCTTTTAACATGTGTTTTATACAATTATTTTGGCAATATCGTCATTTTTTTTTAATTTTTATAATTTGTATCTGACGCCTCTGGAATTCTAGCTGTGTCTATTTTTATAATAGGGAGTTTTTGCATACCGTAAGTTTGTTACCGTAGGACGTCCGTTAGCATTTTTCTCCCTAGCGCGCATGCTCATAGGAAACTGAGCACGCGCTGGAGGGAGAAAAATGCTAACGGACGTCCTACGGTAACAAACTTACGGTATGCAAAAACTCCCTATTAACTAATCAAGTATTCATTACTTTTGTTTTATAACCAATTTTCATATCTTTTTTCTCCTAATTAAATAATAATAATGAATATTCCTCTAAATAATCATAATGAAAATTTGTTTTAATTTAGTTAATAACAAATATCACTTATAGAACTGATTTATTTATGAATCATTTTTAAATACATATTTATATTTGCAACAAATAAATTTATAAGTTTGTTAAGTGTTATTGACTAAAATTTTACACTTACATGAATGAATAGAAACTTTAAAAATGAGGAATGAATTGATTTTCTTCATAGAGAGAGATTCTACAGAATAAAATTCAGTGTGAGAAAAACATTTAGAAAAACGAAAAATTAAAATATAATCTTCATAGAATAAACATTTTCATGATGTAGAACAGATTAAAAGTTATTTAAAACAGAGAATATTTAATTAGAGAATTCTAAGCAATTATTTTTATAAATTATTTTCTTTCCTTGCACAACGTATTATTCTGGTTAAAGATATAAATGTTATAAGTAAGATAAGTATTATCTGAATAAAGATAAGCATTCTTATTTTTTAATCAGAAATCCATCCTCCGTTTTTTAAATATATCCCAAATAAGAATTTTTTACATTTCATGTATTTCAAAAAATCTATAAAGTAGTTCAGGGTTTTTTTTTAATATAATTCGAAAACTTTCAAATTGAATCAAATATAAAAAAAATTTTACAAATTTTTAAGGTAAACGAAAAATTTCAATTTGATGTACATATATGAAGTCTATTGATAAGTGTTTTATCTTTCTCTAAAATCTAATCAAAAAGTCATTTTAAAATGTTTTTGCGGTTATAAAAGAGGAGATGAGGGGATTCAAGAATTTTCGTTTAAAATTTTTTCACAAAAAATAATAAGACAAATGGAATTGCCTTAGAGATTAAATAAATATTGAATGAGAGTTTTTGAATTTCATTTAAAGTCAAATTATTCTGATAATGTTCAGTAACGTTATTGAATATTACCCTACTTGAAATTTTTAGTGATAAATTTTATTATCTTAAAAATATTAAGACATATTATTCCAAAATAAATTCGAGTTATTAACAATAATAATTCATTTAATATATTTTAATTGTAATAGTTAAACTTAAAACTATTAAAAATGGATTATTTATATATAATAATGATGTTTAAAAATATAATTAGCTGTTGCACGAATTATATGGAGTTGTTTCCGTTTATATATATGAGATAATAGAATTTACAGATATATCTTCCAATAAAGACCCTAAAAGCGAAAAAATATTAAATGTTTAAATTTATGAATTATAAAAATTTTATTCTAAAAAGTAAAAAAAAAGTATTTATAAAAAGCATTTTATGCAACTATGGAACAGTTCAATAGTTTTGCTTCTAAAATTTGTTGAACTAAGAGAATTAAATGATGTTGTGTGTACATTGACGTACTTTAGCATACCATTGAGAAGAATTGAATTTAAATTTATGTATTTAATGGTCAAATGAATGTATGAAATTTACATATTTAATGATCAAATGAAAGTATGAAATTTCTATATTTAATGGTTA